>CAUDMG010002041.1:0-138686 GCA_958450375.1 Homarus gammarus
AAAGAAAGATTTTAATCATCAACAGCATTAACATGAACTACAGCCTGACCGTCCTGTTTCATCTTGGCTGTTGCGTACTTGTTGCAAGATAGACTGCAGGAGCTTGGGATCCATGTCATGAGTGGCTACTACCTGTGGTCCAGCCATCAAGTAGTCCTTCAGGTAGTCTGGGTGAACCTCCACCACAGAATAAGCTGCTTGTTGCTCTCCGTGTGCCAGTATATCAGTATCCATGGTTATGGCAGTGTGTTCATCCTCCTCCACTGTGGCCTGTTCATTTACCTCCATGGCAGTTTCATGGACATTAGAAAACATGGATTTTTCGACCCCCTCCACTTCTTCCATGCTCTCCATGTTCTCAAACAGCCTCTACATTTTCATAAAGAGTCCATTGCCTCAAATCTGAGACACATCCAATATGTCGTGAGCCTTGGCCAAATGTTTTATTAGAGTGTTCGCTGGTGTAGCCTCTCTGACATATAGAACACTTATATTGGGTGTGACCCAGTATGGAGTGTGACATGTCGTTCAAGCTGCAGCTGTGTATAGAAGCCCTTGCTGCACACTGAACACAGGAAGGGGTACTCTCCCGTGTGACGCATCTTGTGATTAAGCAGATTAACTTACTCCGGAAAGGCTTGTGACAAACGTCACACTTGTGGGGACGTTCTCCCGTGTGTTTGATTTTGTGAACGGCAACTTCAAACTTCTGAGCAAAACGCTTCCCGCACACATCACAGGCATGCGGCTTAACTTCTCGTGTGCCTGTATTTGTGTTTTGTCAAATACTGTTTCTTAGCAAAAGATTTACCACAATCATCACATCTAAAAGGCTTTTCCACAACCTCTCCTCCTCCTCCTCCCGCTCGTCCATCTTCTCGTGCACCATTATCACCTCGGGCGGCGGCACGTGTTCCACTTCGGCTTCTTCTTGCTCTGGGTCCGGTGCCTCTGTAAGCTCAGAATATGGTGTATTGGCTGCTTCTGGGAACACTAAGAGAGGCTGAGAGCCATCTACCAAAAACTGCTGTTGACTATTGTCAACTAAGAGCTGTTGAGTGGAGTCCATAGCCTCACCCACTTCTCCCACAGTCTCAACACATACAAGTGGTGAGAGTTGTCTGCTGTTGTTACACTTTCTACTCCTGGATTCATCATCATCATGCCTTGCATATGACTCGCTTTATGTTGGTTCAGAAGTTCTGGACTATAAAAACTCTCGTCACACTCGTCACACCTAAGAGCATTTACGTCCTGGATGGGATGCGAGCGCTCGTGACGCTTCAGGTTGGAAGAGCTACGGAATTCTTTATCACACTGACTACACTTGAAGGCATTTCTCCTGTGTGCATTAAATGATGATTCTTGAGGGCAAGTCTGGATGCCAATTGCTTTCCGCAATAAGTACAAGGAAAATTGAGTAGTCGCGAGTGGACATTGTGATGCGTGTAAAGGTATTCTTCTTTCAAACACTCTTCCGCACACCTCACACATGTAGAGATGAGCTTCAACACTACCGTCTGTCTCAGGCCCATGACAGCATTCTGATATTGTTGTTGTAAAGTGATGAAACTGTCGATGTTTTTCTAGATGATGTTCTCGTCTAAATTTGTGGTTGCAAACATCACATTTAAACATCTCTTCACGAATATGGTCCCGCATATGCAGATTAAGGCTGCCATTATTTATGAAAGTCTTCCCACAGTTACCACACTTAAATGGTCTTTCTCCAGTATGAATTCTCATGTGTATTTTGACAGATTCTTGATTAGCAAAATATTTGCCACATATTTCACATTGGTATGGTTTTTCTCCACTGTGCATTCTCTTATGCTTTAACAGACGGCCGCTCTGTGAGCATCTGTAATCACACATATCGCACTTATATGGTTTCTCACCGCTGTGAATTCGTTTATGAGTATTGTAATTACCGCTTGTAGAAAAGCTTTTGCCACACTCACACTTGAATGGTTTGTCATCAATGTGCTTCTTCTGTGCATGATAAATAGTGATCGTTTGTGGAAGTTTCGTCCACAAACATCGCACGTAAACATGAAGGAATGCATGACCTTGTGTCGAATGATATCACTCTTGTGCACAAACAACTTATTACACAACCCACACTTCAGAAGCGGAGTACCAGAGTGTAAGAGTTTGTGGCGGACAAAGTGACTCTTGTGCGCAAAATCTATGCCGCATTCATCGCACTTGAGAACTGCAGGAAGTGTACTGCCGGTTATTATCTCCCCTCCGTCCTCGCCTTCTTCGGGAATAAAAGGCAACTCGGGGCCTGGACGGAGAGCTTCACGCAGGTGCACGTGGGAGTGCCTAATTAAGGTCAGCTTTGTGGCAAAAGCTTTCTTGCAAATGTCACACTTCCAACTCTTGACTCCTTTATGGGTGAGTTTATGCTTCTGCAGGTACCTCTTCTCACGGAATGTACGGTGACACACGTCACACTTGTACGACGCCGACAGTTTGTGTGTTAGTTTGTGTGTGAGGAGCAAGACGTACGATGAGAAGTTCTTACCACAGTATTCACAACCGTGTTGACCGTCTCCTCTGGCATCTCCGTACACTTCTCCGCCGCCTCTGTTCTCTTGTTTTACGCTGTGGCATTGTTCTAAACAGCTGTTGCTCCTCAGTTTCCGACGTCTCTGCCAGGCGAGATTTCACCGACTGGCCGGCATCTCCGTGGCTGTCGAGGTGATAACTAAGAAGGGCTGGAGTGAAGAAAGTTTTACCACACAACTCACACTTGTTCTGATTTTTAAGTCTGTGAGTCCATAACTTGTGTCTGACCAGGGCTGCACTCTGTCGAAAACTCTTTAAGCAAATGTCAACACCTAAATGGCCGTTCTCCAGTGTGAACTAAAACATGCTTATCTAAGGCAGACTTTAATGGAAAACCAGCACCACAAAGTTCACATTTGTAACTCTTTTCGTGCGTGTGGGCTCTGTGATGCCGTACAAACTCCTGATGTTTTCTGAAGCTCTTTCCACATACAGGACACACAAATGGAAATTCCTCAGTTGGTATTGTGTGTATCATTGACTGTTGTTCTTCAAAAAGATGGAGTTGTTTATGCTGCTCCAATTGTTGATCTGTAGCACAACCTACACTACACACATCACAGTACACTTCCTGATCACCAGTGTGGGAGTTAGTGTAGTGATCGCACAACACATCAACGTCTGTGAAGGATTCCTCACAAATACCACACTTGAATGGATTAACAGGAAACTTACTCTCAAGTGTCTCTGATTGCTTAGGTTCATCATATAATTCTGAGGTTTTTGGAGCATATCCTTCATTAAGCTGTTCTTGAAGCTGTTCAACAATGGACACTTCACTTGGGAATGATTTTACAACAGATTCATTTTCCTCTTTGACAAGAATGCCATCCCCATGTACAGTGGACATGTGTTTTGTCAAAGTTCTTTTATAGGTGAAGTTGGCCTGGCACACAGTGCACTTAAGCTCATCGTCAAGTCCTTCAACAGGATCACTAGAAGTTTTGTGAACTTTCCTGTGGCGGTTGAGGCCACTACTGGTAACAAAACCTAAACTACAAATGTCACAAATAAATGGTCGATTTGAAGTATGTGTCTTCATGTGAGTGTAGAGTGTGTCTCGGTGAGCAAAAGTGCGACTACACACTGAGCACTTGAACTGGTGACTGTCTTCATGAATGGCCAAGTGTTTCTTCAGTTGTGATGCCTGAGCAAATGCTTTTAAACAGTGATGACACCTATGTGGTCTCTCTCCTGTGTGAGTGAGTATGTGGGTCTTGAGATGGGAGGGGTCAACAAAACCTTTGCCGCAGTAATCACAACGGTGCGGCCTCTCTAGGCCGTGCACTCTGTGATGAGCCTCCAGTGCAGTGTGAGACGTACAAGTCTTGCCACACTGGTGACACTCAAACGGTCGAAGATCGTGTTTCTGACGAAGATGACGAATATAATCACGTTTAAACTGGATGACGTCCCCACATTCTTCACACTTGTGGCCGTCTACATTACCATCATCTGAAATATAAGTTTACATAGATCAATGAAAGCTTTATATACTGTATGCATTACTTTAGTAGCAACCAAGCACACCAGCTGCTCTGTGACATCAGTGGAAAGAGAATTAAGGAAAAGTTCAAACAAAGAGGGTGTTCCCTTTCCCACCACCTGTTCTCTCCAAGGTCACACCAGTATTCTGATACACTTTCTCACAAACTTAACTATCTTATCAATCAGAATCTGCTTTCACATTATCCCCCTCAAAGAAAAAATTAAAGCAGGATGAATAAAAAAAAAAAACAAGTAAGAGGAATGGAGATGTGTATGACCTTCATAAACTTAAGACACCAGGAAGCACAACTTTTCAGAGTGTCTATAACATATACATTATACATGTCAGAAGAGGATGTGTTGGTCTGGTTAACTTATTTATGAAGAAACTGTAACTTATTAGCAATAAAATTAATCATATACAAAACATTAGACAGTGTATGATGTTAGGAACACATATGAAGGAGACTTACAGTACAGAGTTACAGTGTTAACAAGGCATCAATAAGGATTAGAATAAAGGATAAAAAATACAGGTTTAGACCCATGAAACCCATTATCTGGGGTAAGGATAAAAGATAAAAGGTAAATATAACAAAACAATATTGCTTGAAGCACCTTGTCAAGTGTGAACATATGAGCCAATACTGAGATCTGAGGCATCGTGTAAATGGAGAAAAAATAAGACTAACTTCACTTGAGATTCGTATCTGGATAGGAACAACTTTGTTCTGGGAATTTCAGTAATGAAATGAATTTAAAAATTAATCCGTCACCAAAACATACAAAACCTGGGCTAGCTGTCAGGCAGTGTTAAATAAGATAATACAGTAACTATACTGTACCTGTTCCATGTTCTAAAGGTATTGATAAGGTACAAAATCCATTACAATTACAGTTAATGCCCTTAAAATTATGTTGCTTCAAATAACACATAGGTATATTATGAATATATCTTTACTCGAGACAGATTAAAAAATACAATATACAAAATATAATCTTACCAGTTGGAAGCTCAATGTCCTCTTCTGTCTGAGTACCTTCTGCAGGAGGAGAATAAAGGTGAACACAAACACATACTGTATAACATTTAGAGAAAATAAATTAACCCCCAAATTTTCTTCTCAGCAGGGCAGCACTAATTACTGCAGAGTATGAAGAACACAGGTAGTGATAACTATCCAGACATTTGACAGTGACAGAGAGAAGAGTAAGTGTAACTATAAGCCAAACAGTTACCACAAGTGACCTTGACTTTGGACTTCAAAATCAGTAGGGCTTTAATCCTTGTATTTGTACTCAGAATTGGAAGCTCAAGTTATCTTAAAGAAGGTAATGTATTATGGAAGGATGGAGAGACAGATGATTGGGTGAGTGTAGTATACTCCTCTCCCTTAGCATCTGTTTGAGTGGGAATAATGATGAGACTGATCGAGTAAAGTAATCTCTAAGATCATCCACACAGGTGAGGAGTTTATCATCTTTCTAATATTATTATTATATTTTTTAGTTTAGCAATATATAGATATATATATATAGTAGTTAGGGCAGTTTATAATGTGGGTGTTTACCAGAAAAATGAGAATAACACACAGTACAGTATATAGACAACAAGAACTTCAGCCATTTTCCAAGAATGGAAAAGGATTTTGGAGAGAAGAAATGAAGAAACATGAGAACATCTGAAGTAACAGATTAATTGAACTGAAAAAGGATTGGGGACACAGATGTCAAGAAGAAGATGTACTGATGAAACTAATTTTTAGGCAAAAGAAGACTCTCAGGGTAATGTAATAATAGAATGTATTGATATAAAGAAAACTTGAGGCATCAGGAAGATATTCTACATCTGCCTCTATGGTGTGATATCAGGTACAGTACTATTACTCACAGAATGACAAAATGATATGAAAGCTGGATTCAATTTTGGCTAATTCTATTGCTATAGTGTAATGTCCAGCCAAGAAATAGTTACTGATATAAATGTGCTGACTAGAGAGATGTAAGAAAGTGGGACACCAATATCTTAAGCTATGCTGTATATACACAAATAGAGAGAAGAGACAAGTGAGACAGTTGGCTGACCAGTAGTAGTGTGGTCTTGGAAGTCATCTTGCTGCTGAGCTGCAGGAGGAGGTGGTAACATTGTGATGACCACTTCTCCCGTTTCTGGCCTCTGGAATGTGATGAGCAGGTTGTGCTTCTCTGCTTCTGTTAAGTCTCCCTCTGTCATGCTGGTGACCAAGTCCCTGCAGTAACTTGTGTCATGTGGAGGCATCTAGTGGTCCTCCCAGTAAGTGCTGCTCAGTGCCTGGCTCCACCTTTATCACGGGTGGAGGCGGCCAGTGCTTCCTTGGTCGCCCTGTTACCAAAATTGTATATAAATACTGTGACAATTTAAATTTTTGTACAAAGCAATAATTCTTTATCAGTTAGAAGGAATAATGACAAAAAGGTTAAATAATACAGTAAAGTACTGTACAGTAATTACATAAGTATTCAGGAATAAATCTACCATGTCATTCTAAATCTCAAGTAACTCAACTGAACATCATACAGAATATATTTGTTCTTCAATTAATTTCTCTTTTTATTTTATTTTTTTCACACCATCACCATTATCAAGCGAACACAAAATTGAAATTATGTTCCCGTGTTATATTACTGGAAGAAGAGAATTAGCTCTATTTCTTTTTATAGATGTAGGTTTTCTTCTGTTACAGGATGAGGCTAACAGCAATCTCACTTGAATGATAAGTTAATGGCAGTAACTACAATTCTTCAGTAACTTTTTTTAGCATAGCAAGAACACCAGATCCCTTACAGTATACAGTATATCATCTTAAAATAGTGCAAGTAACTTATGAATCACAAAAAGAAATAGATGCAAGAGGTAGAGAAATAAATAAAGAAGTGATTTAGAGATACTGTACAGAGAAGAAAGGTGTGGAAGGATGTATATGAACAAAACACCAGTGGCTTAGGTCAGTTTCAAAGTACTGTAAATAAAGGCGTCATCTCCAGGTTAAAGTTAAGGGTTGACCGTTTGTTCCCGAGGCGTAAAAAACCCAAGTTACAGTACAATACCTCTTTTGCCTGCGTCCAGATGTCCCTCTTGTTTTGGGTGGTGGTGGTGGCGGCGGTACGTGAGGTAGTCTGGGGAGATGTCTTCCTCCTCACCCATGGAGAAGTCATCATCATCATTCTCTCTCTTCTTTAAGGCCTGGATCATTTTCTCATACCTGTAATTATAAAATAATCTTTAATCCTGACTATTAAAACTATTTGAGGAGACGTTTTAGAAACAAAAATGAAAAACCATTATCATTGTTATCAGATCTTATGTAAATGTGACATTCAACAATAACTTTACATTCATGTTTCATTAACACTCGCAGCTGTAGGGGAAAACACTTGGTAAAGAAAACATCCATAGTAAAATTTAACAAAACATTATGATTGCCTACCAGAGGGTTCAAACACATAACATCTCATCCGTTTCTCATGACAAGATACACATACGTCGAAGCCCCGGACCCGAGTGGTAGTCTTTACACGGGCATCAGGGGATAACAAGCCTGACCACGCATGTAAGTGGCCATCAGCTGAACATAACAAAAGTGCCACAGTAAGTAACTATGTATAATATGAAAGAATCATACTCGTTTACCTCGCTCCTCTTCGTCTGGGAGGTAGTTTCCTCCTGTTGGGATCTACTTCCTCCTCTTTCTTAATTTCAATATCTATTGGCTCCTGCTTCAGAGCGCCCATCTCTAACACCCTCAACTCCTGCAGTCCATCACTGCCCTCCTCACCTGCCAGCTCTATTGTCGGAACTGTTTCTACTAGTTCATTCTCTGCAAATGTTAAAAGTTGCTAAATGATCACAGCCAATTTTATTCATGTTCAGTAAGTGTCATTTAGTTATACAGGTTATCCCTTGTTTAGCTTGCTTTCATTTAGCAAGATTTTGTTTTGTGCATTTTAAGACCAGTCGTTCTAATAAGTACCTTTTTAAATTAGTGCCCAGTCGCTAGAACAATTCTTGATTCAGAGTAATATTGTGAACAGTAAATGGTGCCAGTACTCCCTAATGTGGGTTAAGTGCATTCATGGGACATATCATATGGTTACCAGTGGCACTGTAGCGTTGTTTTGTGTAAATACCAGCGAACTGTAAACAACACTGGCCAAAAATTCTTCAGTTACGAACACAAGCTGGTCAAGTCCGTCAGTGGCTTTGATAATCATTTAAATATAAAGATGATGGAAACCTTACACTTCAAATTCTGGTTCATTGTCAATAAATGTTGATGGAAATATTTGAAAATATTCATACAAAAACCCTCTATTCACAAGCCATATAATGTGTCTTTGAGAATGTCACATTTCAATTTAATAAGGAAGTTGCAATTACTGATAAAACTAAATGACCAATTAAGTTTGTAGAGCTTAACAGACCTTGGTGATCCAGTTCTCCGTCCAGTCTAGTGTCGGGTCCGGTGTGAATCATACGAGCGCCGTGGGGCCCCTCGAGCAGGGTCTCCACCTGTGTGGTCACAATCAATGTATTATCACTGCTGTAAATATCATATTCTCTCACACACTCATACTGGCTTATGTTTCTTGTTACATTAAGAACTCCTATCATACTAAGGTTTAATGTAAGTTGTAAATACTGTAAACTCCAACTACTAACACTAAACCATTACATTTACAGAGAAAATAAAAAATCTATATACAGTGTATACCTTTTTGGGCCTTCCAGGTCTCCTTCCCGAAGATGATATGACATAAGTCCCTCTTGGGCGGCCACGACCTCTCTTGTATACGTCGTCCACGGCGAGACATAACTGGGGTTGGTGGATCTATATTTGACAGAATAAACTCCTCATCTTCTGGTGGACCCTTGACCAGGACAGCTGATGCTGGTGAACCACCAGGCAGTGTCATGTCCACCACGATGCCCTCACTTGTCGAGTCCTCCAGCTTGATAAAGCCATCCAAGTGATGGTCTCCTGATGTCTCAGCCAGCAGTATGGAGTCCCCTGGAACTTCCTTCTTTAACAGTGAAACAGTTTTGGCAATCTGTTCCTTATCTACTTTAACCTCTGCCCTAGAGACAGAGGGAGGTCTGCCACGTCCTCCTCCTCTGCCTCTCCTTCCATAACGCTGATGTGGTCGTACGGGCACCGGAACCTTTCTGGCCCGAGAACTTTTTGACCCGTACGCATCGGAGTCGCCGGAACCTTTGATGCTGAGAATTAAAGATTTACTTTCCCTTAACTTTTTTAAGTCTTCTGGTCGGGGCAGGACAGTTACCATCCGGTTTCCAATCTTCTGCACAAAAACCCTGTGCCGATATAGCCAGCGGACCGGAGCCGATGAGTTTACGGGGCTGGTGACTAGAGTTCTGCTTCCCCGACACGTGGCTGCTCGTCTTAAACACAAATGGTTTTGTACTTGAGGAATTATGAGGCCTGGATGTTGAGATTGGAACATGAATTTGTGAAGCAGATGATAGTTCATTGTGGTCATTCTGAATGGTGGACTGAGAAGTTATAACACTAAATGTCCACTGGCAGTGGTTGGCACAGCTGAGGACTGAAGCACAGAAAGTACCCGACTGTGGGACACATCTGCGCCGCCGACCGAAGCAATGTTATCCGAGTCCACCGGCGAGGTTAACGTAATGGAGTCTCCGCCGGTCTCTCCCACCAGTGGTAACTGTAGGTGGCCGAGGCCCTGTAGTATGGAGACCCCGGTGCCGTCGTTCAGGAAAGAGAGCGGCAGAGTTATGGTGTGTGTCGACCCAGACTGGTCACTTGCCGGGATCTGTATTAACTGTTCCCCCAAGATGGCCGACGGAGACCCGTCCGCCGTATCCTCCGCGGCCGTTAAATAAGTGATGGACTGACCTCCCTCGCCGCCGGTCACGGTCACCCCAGAGTGGCCGTGTTGCTGGTCCAGCAGGGCGAGCTGTTCTCCGGTATCGTCTGCGGTCACGACGGTGATGGGTCCTTCTCCGGTGAAGTCTTGTTGCAGCACCATGCCCGCTTCACCTCCCAACTCCCCTTGATCCAACCCCAGCTCGCCGTGCACTCCGGGAAGCTCCACAAAATTGACCAGACTTCCATCTGATGTTCTGAGTAAGGGCAGAGCAGACTGGGGGTACACCACGGTGACCGCGTGCCCTGACTCATCTGTTGTGACATAATGTACCTCATCCTGTAGACTTGTATGATCTATGGAGTGTGCACCATCGTGGGTCATCATGGAGGTGACCTTGAGTGTGTCGTTTTCTCCGTCCATCGTGTCCACCACTCCAACACCGTCATCATCAGCCTCCACCAGGTGGTGAGATGTGACTCCATTAACACCTGCAAACAATATTATTGTTATCATCAGATTTTACAGAACTAATAATCACAAACTTTGGAAGGATCACTTAAAGATGCTAGAACTACCTCAAGGTTGTTTTACCAAGCTGAAGCGTGTTACAATACAGGAGTGCACTACATGGTTGAAGTCTTTGTATGAAGGAGGTGGTAAGAAGTGTGTGTTTGAAGAGCACTGTGTTAGGAGGTGTAGTGGAATATACAATACAATACAATACAATACAATACAGTACAGTACAGTACAGTATACTGTTTTATATGCAGGAATAGTGTTGTTCTATGGTGCATTTTTGTCATTAGAGCTGGAGTTAATTCAAAAGTGATGAGTTGGACATTCTACTAGGGCAATGGACTGCGAGTCTCTGACAATGAGTTGGTTTTATATGGGAAGAATTCTCAGTTCAGAATATACAGTAGGTGGCTAATCTTTGTGATTTATAGTAATCTGTTGTAACACTTTTATTTTGGGTCTTGAAAATTTTTCATTGCACGAAGATTAACTGCCCAACTTATTTTAGCCCTAATGCTAAACTAAAGTAAACTAACCTAACCTACAGTGCTTAATTCAAAATAACCTAACATAACCTACAGTGCAATAATTAAATTTAACCTAATCTAACCACCACCCCCCCCCCCCCCCCCGAGGTAGCATAAACGTGTTTAATCTTCAGTGGATACAAAATTAATGATAAATACGGTCACTCTTAAACTTTACTTTACATAATCCTCTTTACCACTGGTTGGCTCTAGCTGGTGAGTTTTCTATTAGAGACTATTGACAAATATTGTACGATACTAGGCCTGTACAGGTTCTTCAATGTATACCTAAACTATCACCAGTGTTGGTCAAGTCTGGTTTTAAATGCACTCACACTTGATACCATTACAACATTCCAAAGAGGTTAGCTCTGACAATTTTTATTACTTGAGGTTCAGATATATTCAGGAGACAGTGAATGCCCAGTACTTGCTAACAGTGGATAACATAATAGATGTGACCAACAACCCCAGCGACTACCGAGCTGATCAGTGGTGAAGGGGATAAAAGTTAAAAGCATGAACACTTGTCTAAATACTTTAAGGTACTTTTAATCTTCTTAAATAAACCCATGCTTCTCAACAGGTCTTTCTATTTTAATCTTGTTTGAAGGACATAGTACAGTACCTTATTTTCCTGTACAGTAGTTGTAGTTAACAGATTCAGTGCCAGAACTATCACATTATAATTGTCCATTTTTTAACCCTGACAATAACTGCCATCAAGGAGGCTGTGGTAAAATCCATGTCATTTGAAATTCTGTATGTGTGTGAAATGAACCAACCGTACCCAAGCTTAATTAATTTATAAAAAAACTATTCTTATATGAGTACAAAGTTACGTCAGGTCAGAGGCTGGTTGATTCATCGGCCTGTTTCATAAGAATCAATCAGAGTAACATCCTCAAATCTGCGACACTACAGTCCTCCAGTAATTGCCAAGAGTACACAGCTAACAGATATATGACCGACAGCCCAAGTCGCAAATGGAGTACCAGTAGCAATGACGATAAATTAAAGCAACATAACCTGGTATTATTTTAGTTTCGGTCATCCGGGGAATCTTAGGAATTTAGGTTATGTTAGATATAATTCCTGGCCCTGTAGCCCAGTTAGGTTAGATCAAAATCATTCAAAACGACATAAAAAAAAAACATACCGGTGACCGAGTCTATAATTTTACCCAGAACCTATCCAAACTGTCACAATTAGCATTAGGGTTTTTAATCACATGGTCAAGTAAGTAGAGATGTTCCTAATCTTCATGATATCCATTTAGAGATACAGTAATCATCTTTAACAGGGGTAAAACCATCTGGCAGCTCCTAACCACTACTAATCTGTCTTACCTAACCAACTTAATTTACCTTATTTAACCTAACCTAACCAACCTAATTTACCTTATTTAACCTAACCTAACCGAAATTACTAGTTATCTTCTATCATCTTCCTTTAAAAAAATAAAACAATAATAATTCATTCTATATCAAGAACCAATTACACTACCCCGTAACAAACAGGGGAGCATACAGATGACTAAACATTCATTAAATACAAGATGACCTACAGTAAATTGTTAATGGAGGAATAGGAAAATAAAAGAACTAAGACAACTACCCAATAATGAAGTGTGATATGAGCATTAATAAATCACTGAAAACTACTAAACATAACACACAAGGGTTTATATCAAGTAAACCCAACAAGAACAGTCAAGGCTTCATTTAGTCATTAAAGGATATATTTTTACCATAAACCAACACAACTAAAACTTAAAACAATCTTGTGGTTACTCTAGATATTTATTGACTTAAATCTTATCTCTTGGGTTTTAACAGATAAAATACAAAAGGTCCCATTTAAATCTTATCTCTTGGGTTTTAACAAATGAAATACAAAAGACCCCATTTTATGTTTTATTTCTTCATATAAATAATCCTGTCTTTATCTTATTATCTTGTTATATAGTATAAGGCCCCGTTAATAATGATACACTAGTAAAAGGATAATATATAATCATTAAGGACAGTTCACTTCCTGTGTTGAGTCTTCCTTGTATGAGTTGTTAGAGAGACTATAGGTAAAAGATTTAAAGGTCTCTTATAATGTTGAGGAGAGGATTTAAAAGGCCATTGTTTATTATGTGTGAGGGAAGGTGACGGGAGGAAGGTGACGGGAGGACCCACCATCACCAGCTGTGTTGTCGGCTTTTCACAACTTGTTTATTCTTCATCAACAACTAAAAGAAGTTCCAAAATTCGATGAGTAAACTGGATTGAGAAGTATATGATTGGAACACTTATGATTCATTATTATTTTATCATATATTATATCCGTAGAGTAACCTTAACGTGCTATAATATTACCTTCATTTATCTGTTGTGAAGAATTCCCGGTTTGTACTTCAGAACTGGACATTTTCACTTATATTGGTCAAAGGAAAAGGCCTTTCATCACAAAGGGATATCCGCCATGTTTGAAAACCTGGATGTCAACGACCAATCAGAGAGAAGTTCACCTATGACGTCATATAAGTGAAGCGCGGCCTATTTAAATTGGGTTTATGTTGCTCTTCTCTCTGGTTTTAATGTTAACTTGTGTATTTACTGTTATATAATTTGATGGAGAGACAGTCACTGACAACTGGGTTTCAATTACTTATTCATACATTTTTAAAAGAGTTTATTTGGAATATCGTATGTTACTTTGTTACTTGGGTCTTGCTCAATGACTTGTCCTCTTCTCCATTCATTGGCCCGTTAGCTGGTTGGGTAATTTGGCAATCATACACTGGCTCCAGACTGTATCTGAACCTGCACTGGATATCATTTCTCACTCTTGCTTATTTTTTTCTTCATATTATTATTATTATTATTATTATATTTTCGCTCCCCAGTCCCTGATGTGAGTCAGTGACCCGGATGGGCTAACCCCACTAAAAAAATCTAGGAAACTCCATTAGATAAAATCCCCCTCGGACATATAAAATATTGCAATTATCATAAGATTTTAATAAAGCATGATGAGTATTATACAGGACTACACTTTAACACTAACATTATAAATTTTTAAGTATTAGTACAGCCATTAAGATGAAGAATTAAAATATGATCACCACACCGCATTTAGCCAAACAAATACAACACAATATTCTCGGGTTCATTACGTGTTAATGTGCCTTTAGAGTTCATTTTACATAATTCCACTTGATGCTGTGATCTAAGTCCTTCAAATGCTTCTCCGAGGTCTTTCTCACATTGGCAAAGTCCAGACGTACAGTAGGTTCTTCAAATGCTCTTGGTGCTCCATTGGGGCCACGTTTCCTTAGGTGAATCTTGAGGTTTGGGGAATGGAGACTCAGGTACTGTAGTTGGCAGAAACCAGTCAGGTCAATCAAATCAGGTCATTCATGTAACAGACTAATTACGGTTTATGTACTATAATATTCCCTAGGAAACATATCAAGTTTCTTTACATTATGTTTATAATCTTACATACATTACTTATAACAACTCCAAGAATATACAGTATATTTGGTCAATTTATGATAGTAGCCAGGTTTCGATTTTTCCATAAGAAATACGTTTTCTCAATGGTTTTGTTGAGGATGCTAACCGCCTATTTTTTAGTTAAGCTCACATCTCCCCTGACAGGGATGAGGGAAGGACCTGACCTGACCTGACCTAACCTCACCTAACGTAACCTACCCAGCAGCCGCCTCCAGCTACTCGCCCTGACCTGGAGAACCCACAAGCCAGACCATCAGACCACTCTCACAGCTAGAGGACCCAGACACGTCACATTACGCCAGCGTCTAAGGTAAAAACGCCATCAACACTTAGGGAGGGTCAGAGGTCGGGGGTTTTCATGTTTTTTATGGTTAGGTTAGGTTAGGTCCTTCCCTCATCCGTCATGGGGGAGGCTCAACTCGAAAACGGGCGGTTAGCACCAGAAACAAAGGTCAGATTCGCTTGAATCACAAGAGCCATAGGAAAAACATATATTTTTTGTTACAGTCTTTACCTGGTTACTATTATAAACTAACCATATATTTCTATAAACACTATAGAGTTCACAAAAACACTGGTTGTCATGGGTGCACTGATATTTCACACACCTGTATCTTAAATTTAAAATTATGATGTAACATGTATGAGTAGCACCAAGTTATGTATACCTACCAGTAGCTGTCTATCTATCGGTGTGTCAATGTAGAGTTTTAGATGATAAAGAGTACAACACAAAAATAGTGGAAAATATCTTTTTGATTTTTTAATTATTTTAATTAAAATAAAAATTATATTGATTATAATCAATTATTTTTTCTCTGATTATAATCGATTAAAATAACTCGATTAAAATTTTTTTATTTTAATCATGTCAACCCTGTACTTAACATGTTAATGTTAAATTATAGAAGTTATTATTATAACTACGTATTCACTAAGACAATATCCAATGTAATGCTATACTGACATATTATATAATCATAGAATATAATATTGTATATATAAAGAATAAAGTACACACAGTTACAGTTAGTTCATCCGGCAGGGACAATAGTTGCCAGACACGTTAAAGTACAGCTCTTGAAGCAATTGGTTTTGAAGGGATTAAGTTCTATTGCGAGATTCGTTGCACATAACAGTATTGCCAGGTAAAATTGCAAGTATGATAGCCAGAGTGAAGTCAATGGAACTTTGGTTGACTATAATTAAACACCTGGACCTGACATGGTGCATCCTAGAGTGCTAAGGGAGCTGTGCAACGAGCTTGCAGAGCCCCTGAAGATTCTGTTTTGTAAATGCCTGGATGAACAAATGGTCCCCAGTGAATGGAAAGTGGCTTGTGTGAGTCCTATCTTCAAGAAGGGCGATAGTCACTCCACGAACAACTATAGACCGGGGAGCCTGACCAGCATAATATGTAAAGTACTTGAGAGTATTATCAGAGATGCAGCGATGGAACATCTACTACGAAACAACCTTGTAAAAGATTGCCAACACGGTTTTATGCCGGGGCGCTCTTGCTTGACACAATTGCTCAAGGTATTGGATATTTGGACCCATATTCTAGAACGGGGTGGTAATATCGACAATATTTACCTAGATTTTGCCAAGGCTTTCGACAGTGTACCCCACGAAAGGCTGAAAATCAAACTGGAAGGGTACGGAATTCGGGGAAATGTCCTAGCGTGGATAGAAGACTTTCTACATGACCGCAAGCAATGTGTGGTGATTAATGGCACGAAATCGTCATCTGTACCTGTAACAAGTGGGGTGCTGCAGAGTAGTGTATTGGGCCCGCTGTTGTTTGTTTGTTTCATAAATGATATGACTGACGTTGTACACTCCTCCATACAAATGTTTGCCAATGACGCCAAGTTATTTCGGGAAATTAAGAACCAAGCAGACTGTGAAGAGCTGCAGAAGGACCTCTGTGGGCTCCAGGAATGGTCGAAGGAATGGCTGCTGAGATTCAATGTCACGAAGTGTAAGAGGATGCACCTGGGGCGTACCAACGGTAAGGAGGCGTACCATATGTCCCAACGGGATGAAGAAAATGTACTAGTTGAGACTGTGTGTGAGAAGGACCTAGGTGTGTATGTTGACAATGAGCTGAAGTTCTCGGGCCATTGTGAGAAGAAGGTAAATCAGGCAAATAAATTATTGGGTCTTATAAGAAGGTCGTTCAGATATCTAGACGGTCCGTCCCTCGTGACGATCTTCAGGAGTGAAGTGCTTCCCCATCTGGTCCCCGAGATATGCTAGGGACTGTCAGTTGGTTGAAAATGTTCAAAGGAGGGCCACCAAACTGGTGCCTGCACTTCGGCACCTCAGCTACCCTGAGAGATTGGAGCGCCTGAACTTGCCTAGCTTATACTACAGACGGGCAAGGGGGGACCTAGTTGAGGTTTATATGCATCTCAGGGGGCACTACTCAGTTGAGTGTCCTTACTTGGAGCTGGCGGACGCTCGCCCCACAAGGGGTCACAGCTCAAGATTGAAGAAGCCGCAAGTCCAGAAAACCGTGAGGGCAAACTTTTTCGGAGTGAGGGTTGTAAACTCTTGGAACAATCTACCAGAGAGTGTTGTGACGGCACCGAGTGTGAGCTCTTTCAAGAGAAGACTTGACCAACACTGGAGCGGGTTCAGGTACATTAAGGAGCCGGTGCATGCCCAGTATTTGCCAACAGTGCGTGACAGAGACGTGACCGATCGCCCGGGCGGCTAGCGAGCCGACCTTTTGGTGAAGAATATAAAGGAAAAGAGACGTGACCGATCGCCCAAGCGGCTAACAAGCCGATCAGTGGCGAAGAGGATAAAAGTAAAAAAAGTAAAAAGTAAGAAAGTCCATTCCAATAAGGGTAGCCAACAAAGTCATCCTCAACTTCTCCTTTACTTAAGCTGGGGACTAATCGGTAATAGTGTATCTTCAAAATAAACATAAAATTTGTGGTTGAAGATAACAAGTATTACACTGCACTTAGATCAATGTATACTACACATAGTCCCACACACCCAGGGGAACAATGCCATCACCACCAGTGTAGGAAGACTGGTACTGAATAAAGAACAAAAACTCAGGGTCACTCAGGTGTGAAAAAGAAAGATCAGAGAAAGCTAAAAATGGTAGGGAGAGGAGAGTAACATACTCCAAGTGCTACAACCAACACACTTAGGATGCACTGAGGATGACTCCTTGTTCAAGTGGGAGGGACAACTGTTACTGGTCTTTGTGGGTAGTTGTCTCCTGCAGTAGAGAGGGTGGACATGTTGTAACATTTGTAATGCTGAATGAGGGCTGGGTCAGGTTCCCTCTATGGTTTGAGGAGTTCATGGGGATCCTGTGCGGGCACCTACAGTGGTGGGCGGTTGTCCACCTGCCCTGGGGACCTTCACAACAAGGGTTTTATGGCTGATTGACACATAATTACCGTGTCTCTTGGCTTCCTTAAACCAACCCATTTTCAGCAAGTTGACTCAAGCTGTATCTGGGCATAGAACTTCACTGAGAAGATGAAGGTGCCCCTCAGCTTACCGCAGTGGTGTAAGACTGCAACATAGACAAGGAAGGGAAGAGAAGTATGTTATAATGTAATGTGGGGGAAGAGTTGAATTTCCTAACGTGTTGAACCCAGTTTGATCGGCATACGCCAAAAGCTTACAATTAACACTAATGAGCATGTCACTTAAACGGTAAATGGAAAGTAAAGGTTCCACTATGTGGTTTATAACTTGATCAGTAACATATATGAAGACAATAAGTAGGCCATCTTTATTCACAAAACATTTAAGGGTAATACTGAAGTTACCTTAATCAGCGCTACTAATGGGTAAATTGACAGACAATATAGTGTAGAGGCTCAGCTGAGATCTTATGATTAACAACCATGGCCAAGGAAGTCTGAACCATGTGGCGGGTGAAAGAACCCTTCAGTTTGTTCTTCAAAGGTCCAGTAAATGTATTAACTCCACATTGTATCTTGATCAAACTGAGGTTCATTAAAATAGCATCAATGAAGTTGACTAAGAACTTCAATATTACCCCATCACCCTTAAGGCATTATGGGTATGATGACTGTGTCCCAGCGAGGACCAGTCTTGTGCCTCACACCACTCATGAATAAAATGGTCCCTAAGTTTTAGAGCTTTGTTTTTCTTACTCAGTTTGATTCTCTATCTCATTAATTATATCATCTTTTATGGTGCTCATCTTTATGTCATAGTCTTTCAAGATGTCAAGTTTGTTGTCCAACATATCAAGTTTGTTGTCATAGCCTTTTAAGATGTCAAGTTTGTTGTCCAACATATCAAGTTTGTTGTCATAGTCTTTCAAGATGTCAAGTTTGTTGTCCAACATATCAAGTTTGTTGTCATAGTCTTTCAAGATGTCAAGTTTGTTGTCCAACATATCAAGTTTGTTGTCATAGTCTTTTAAGATGTCAAGTTTGTTGTCCAAAATGTCCAGCTTCTTGACACAGTCTTTCAAGATATCAAGATTCTCAATATTTTTCAAATGTTCAAGATATTTGTCATGACGTCTCAAATGGTCATGTGTGTTTTCGACATCTTTTAACATGTTTTCATTATTCTTCACAATTTCCTCCACTTTATCTAATATGCTTTGGATGGGGGTTTCTTCCTTTGTTTTTGTAGGTGGTGTACTCCCAAAAAATGCATCCAATAAGAAGGGGGCTTGATCGCTCTTTTTTAAAATGGTCTTGACATATGAACGGTGACACCAGAAAGCACATTTATCAAGCTTGAAAATCAGCTCGACTCTTAGCGCTATTCTTTTGATGTCCACACTGTGAGGATTCCTTTCGGTAACAGTTTGTTGCTCTTTGTCAATCAAGCTCATTATCAAGAATACAATACACGTGACAAACAAGAAGAAAATTAAGTTACTCTGGATAGGATACTGTAGATGCGAATCTGGATCCACGAATATGTCCCCATAATCAAGATCCAGCAGCATCCATGCCAGAGAACTTCCTATTGATTGATACCATGTGGAAAAGTTCTTTTGTCCCCGAAGCAGGATGTGGAAAATGAATGAAAATATCAAAACAAATGTAAATACAAAATACAAAACTTTAAAGATGATATTCCCGAAGTCTTTAAGGACAGGTAGAGTTTCAGATGTGTATATTTGGTGGATTGCATCGAGTACATGTACCCAAGTCAGCAACACTGCTGCCACCCCACATTGCCATGACCACACCTAGAACAACACAGCAAAATGGTAATATTTACAAGCCGATGTGAAAAGTCTGGAAATAATCTACCTTTATTCAATTTACTTAATTATACTGTATTTTATGCTGCTTATTTATATGGAGTGCATCAAAACCTCACTCTGAGTGCAACATAGAAAACAAAATCCCTCCAGTTCAGTTGGAAATCATAATATACAATAACTACATAAACATTAAGTTATAGTTTCAGAATATTATTTATAATCGAGTGCTATGGTATTCAAGACAAACCATACAAGACCCATACTGTACTGCACTTGGACTGGTAATATTAATTGGAGGTAACAACTATTACTGAATATGAATTTCATATTCATCATAAGCTGTTTTGCTTAATTAAGATAAGGAAGTACAACCTACCTACCTATCATACTGTAAGGAAAATACATACAGGTACAACCTATCTGTCACACTATGAGGGTCTACTCACCTCCTGCACCACTCCAAGACGCTGCTGGCATGACTGCATTACTAGAGGTGAGATTAAGAGGATCAAAGTGAGGACAAACTGCACAAGCCTAAAGATCAGCAGTACATTTGGGGTGAAGGTGATGTACCTCCTGTTGAGCTGTAAGAGAAACAATAAACAAGATTTTTTTTTTTTTTTTTTTTTTTTTACGGGGATTAGCCCACCCGGGCACAGGTCACTGACCCACATCAGGGCCTGGAGGGCAAAATATAGTAATACTAATAATATTACTAATAATTAATTAATAAAATAAATAAAAAGTATAACAATAATAATAATAAGTACAAAAATGAAAAAAATCAATCAATAGTGAGAAATGACAGTTTGGATGTTGTGTTGTCAATAGTAAGACAAACAATTGAGACCCTGCAATTGTGTGTAAATGAGGCAGAAAGACAGGTCAGCAACCTGGGACATGGTCACAATTTTTTGTGATACCATATGGCAGCAGGGTCTACCATTAGACAACACATTATGCTTCCAATATCTTCCCAGGTGGTAGTACCTCCCTGTTTGGTTGCTGCACAGGGCAGAGAGTTAAGTGGTTGTGTTCATGACCCGAGTTCGATCCCCGGGCAGGGTGAAACTATGGGCAAGTTTCTTTACGCCATTTGCCTCCGTCTACCCATCAGTAATTGGGAACCTGGATGTTAATCAATGTGCGGATCGTATTCCGGGGTAATGGTTAGCCAGTGCAGTTGGGGAGTTGTCCGGTCTTCTCGGACTATTCCTTGACACTGGATAATGCAACTTGTTTACTTGGGGTGTGGTAGCTGTGTTGGCGACAGCTTCTACACCTTAAACAAATTCACACCTAGGTGGTCCTTGGGCTGGCCATCCTCGTTACACGAGGGGCAACCATTTTTTTATTACCTAACCCTATACAGGAGTAGGTAGGGCCACGCCTTTGTTTGTGACTTAAATACACAGCCAGCTACAGAACAAGCATCTTTGTTTTTTCCAGATAAATATCTTATGTGATTAAACATAAATTGATACTGTAAGGGAGGGAGCTGGAACATGAAAGTTTATATTACCCACACATTTATAACAACATGTAGTATGCATGCATAACTTCCTCAACAATAATGATCATGCTGCCAGAAAGAGTCATGAAGAGGCAATCTCTTTCATGTCATAGATCCAGGAACAGTGTCTCTGTGTTGGTTGACTTTAAATACAATTTCCTCACCTGGTAATATACAACTCCTCGAGCATGACACACTGAGAATGGAATTATAGTGTGACTGGTTTTCTTTTGAGTAATAACAGATAGATTGTTTTTCACTCATTGATCTCCAAGCACAGTATTTATATAAGCCAGATTAAAAAAATATATTGTAAGGAAATTATTATCATGTGAAAGTCCTAAATTTTGGAACTGTAAGTGTTAGAAAGTGGCAACGAGGGACACACAAACAATATAACTCTGTTGTTCCAAGATTCCTCAACATCAGAGAAACAGAAGAGATATATTTGTTATCTAAATTATGTTCACAGAATACCTAAGTCGGAAAACACAAAATCATGTCATTGGAGCATATGAAGTAAATTTGCTTAACAGTTAACCAAAGTGATTTATGCTGTGTACATGTATTGGCATAATGCTGTGGCAATTTAACAATGGCAACATTCTGGCAGCCAGGTCATTTGAGTGGTTCATTGTACTTCCTTTGTGTGTGTGTGTGTGTGTGTGACCAAGACTATCAACATTGCAACTGTTACAAGAAAGTGATGGTTGTACAAACAATATATTACAAACTAATAATACAGTACTGTACAGTAAGAACCACAGCTCCAGGCAGAAAATGGAACTTAAGAATGAGCTTACTTTTTTAATTCTGACATTTAATTTTAAGGATAACACAGCTGGCATGTTGTTGCTATAAAGAAGACTGTGTGGTTAAGACAATACTCTACCAGTTCAAGAATAAATTAAACTTACTGTAATGACTAAGAAAACTTCTTCACAGAATATCAATATCCATGACAACCACAGCAAACAGTAGAATACATGTGGAGCCAAAATTTGTTTTGTAGCCCAGTCAATGTCACAGCTATCAATGTCAGTCGTATTCCTGCAAGAGATAGAAAGAAATAATCCTCTAATGAGCATAACATTGGTAAGAAACCAATTAAATCTCTATAAACAAATGAGCTTCACACACAACACTACTTAAGTCCTTAGAGCACAGACAGTAATTTGTATGAGCAGGGTGACTTATTCTTCCCTACAGCATTATTGCCGCCATATGCAGTACCAGTAAGGCCCACTCACACCTTGTGATGCGCCATTGTCCCAGGGAGGGAGTTGGTGATGTGCCCTTAGGCTTAGGGCAGTTTGTAGACCCACGCACCAAGGTGTTGGCAGCTAACAGGAGCTATACAAGATGTCAGTTTGGCATGGGATTGGTTGCAAGATAGGATTCCTAGTCTACGCTTCGGTGTACATAATGGGATCTACAGTACATTGGGGCATAAATGATCATACTGTACTTTTATTCTCTTCGCTACTGATCGGCTCATTAGCCGCTTGGGCGGTCAATCAAGTCTCTCATACTCTTGAAAACAGACATTGTTTTACTGACTATAGACACTCGATTGTTGCGTCTAGCTTGTTATAAGTGTGTGAAATATAATTGCAATTATATTCCCACTGAGGAACTGTCCTTATACACATGTCAACATTACGTCTATTCTCTTCTTGTTATTCGTTATTTACCTACACATAACTAATAGTGTGGACACAATTGGGGACTATTTGTGAGTGTGATTTTTGTGTGTACTTGTCACATGCCTTCTACATCATCACCCCAAGAATAAAGTTGCCTGTCATACATCTGAGTTTCTGTCACCAACAAGAGAGATTCCCTGTTGCAAGTATTATCAAAATTATCTGAACCAACAATTATACCATAACCACCCCCTACTCATCAACAGTCACTACCACCACCACTCCCATTCATCAACTGTCACCACCACCATCAGTCACTAACCACCATCCCCACTCACCAACAGTCACTACCACCACCACCCACTCACCAACAGTCACTACCACCACCACCCCAACTCACCAGACAGTACCCATGTAGGCGATCAGAAACATTAAGTGGATGAAGTCAGAACCTATCAAGAATCTGTAGAAGTTAATGAGGTAGGACCATTTGTAGTCGAGCCAGGCTTGGGTGACAGGGTTCAACAAGAGGTTAGCCTCCTGCTTCTCAATCATGATTCTGACAGGATGGTTGTAGTAAGTGGAGAAGTCGTCTATCTGCTTAGCTCCAAGTTTTAACTCGCCTGTGTTCTTGAATGGACTCTCTTCATCGTAATCCTCTGAATTTTTAGCATTGGCTGGAACAAAAAAAAGGAATAATGAAAATTTTACTAAATAAGAAAAGTAGTGCCAATTTACCCATGTAATTTAGTATAAGTGATAAATGGTAGAGACTGGGATGAATGAAAGAAATTAAAAGTTAAGTCCTCGAAGGTGTAAGATCTTGGAGGACTGCTATAGACAGCCATTAAATATTTTGAGTGGAGGGTGTAGGGTTTCGTGATATTATGTTGTCTAGCACTCAGGATGGATGGAAACTCTAAGGTGGTGGTTTTCTTATATAATATAAGTTATATGGTAGACAGTCTGGTACTGGAGATGCCGGGTGGTGAGGAGCTGCTCAGTAGACACGTTCGGTGAGTAGCTTGTTGAAGGAGGTAGATGTGCAGGAGCTTCGTTAGAGAAGATGTTGCCTGTTGCTGGCCTCCAGGTTGAATGAGAACGGGACAGCGAGGAGCTTGCTTGGAGGAGGTGTTGCCTGTTCAAGAACCGAGAGCAGAATAAGAGAGCTGGTTGGTGAGGACGCTCAGAGAAGGACAGCTGGTGGGTCGCCATGCTCGCCGGCGGGAGCGAGGACCGCCAGGCAGGCGGAGAAGCGAGGGCCGCCAGGCAGCGGCGGAGGAGGAGGTGTTGCGTGTTCATGAAGAGAGGCCAGAATGAATCTCAATGGAGAGACAGAACTTATATACACAGCAGCCGTGAGTCACCCGTGGGAAGCCGCCGGTCTTTTGACTCCGTTGCTAGGATACTGTGGCATCTGGTGACGCTCCCCCCCCCCCCCCCTGGGCCGCTCGTTTGGTTGCTAGGGAAGACGTAGCAGGTGGCATGCGGCTACGCAGTTGTAGGGGAGACGTCCACTACAAGGGTTATAGTCATCAACCCTCAGACATGAGGATGGTACTTTCAGTAATTGGATAGAATATAATAAAAAAAAATTTCACTATCATAAACTTCTCATTAAATAGAACCTATACTCACTCTTAATAAAAATTACAGTAAATATCAGTCAGAATGTATTATACGAACTTGCAACTCCAAGACATTTATTTGTCAAATTACAATAAGCATGCACAACAACAATTGATGTCATAATTCTGATCAAAGATGTAATTGTCTATACCGTATCAATGCAAAAAAAAAATCTAGATAAAAACAAAAGGCTGGTAAGATCCATTATACTGGTTGGCAACAAATGTTACTTTCATCCTCTTCACCACTGATCGGCTAGTTAGCCGCTTGGGCGATCGGTCACGTCTCTGTTACGTACTGTTGGCAAGTACTGGGCATGCACCGGCTCCTGAATGTACCTGAACCTGTTCCAGTGTTGGTCAAGTCTTATCTTGAAAGAGCTCACACTCGGTGCCGTCACAACATTCTCTGGCAGATTGTTCCAAGAGTTCACAACTCTCACTCCGAAAAAGTTTGCCCTCACAGTTTTCTGGACCTGCGGCTTCTTCAACCTTGAGATGTGACCCCCTCGTGGGGCGAGCGTCCACCAGCTCCAGGTAAGCACACTCAACTGAGTAGCGCCCCTTGAGACGTAACCGATCACCCAAGCGGCTAACGAGCCGATCAGTGGTGAAGAGGATAAAAGTAAATAAAAGTAAAAGCAACAAAATTAATCGAGCAACTCAAAAAATTTAACAAAATTGCTGTAAAATTTCAAACAGTGATGGAGAAAAGTGTTTGATGCTCAGAAAGTAAAAATTAAAGCTGAATCTTTAGGAAAATAGGGAAAATTTTGTAAGAAAGAATAATGTAATGTTTGCAAATTTTCCAGAATGTTACAAAAGTTTGCAATGTTAACAATTCACAGTTTGGGAAGATGAGATATGAATATATATGTACTCAATATTATAATATTAATCTATTGTGACACTCACTGAGCAACAACAACAACAACAAGAACATTAAATAAATTCAAATGAATGTTTAAGATAAGTATTTTCAATAGATAATTTACCTTTTGGAATATAATAGTTATTCTCAAACTCAGTGAACTCAAAAGTCATTAACTCTTGGTTCTTGGGGTTCACTGATGTGTATTTTTCATTCAGTAACTTCTCGGCAAGGTCAGGGAAAGTCCTGATAAGGTTACCGTAAGCCTGACGGAGTGTTGCGTCACCCCTGGGAGACATGGCTGTTGCCCACCAATCGCTGGAAATGATGGCTTCTACGACAATCCTGTTAAGAAAGACATTCCACTTTATCTAATGTCTGTAGGCCATATACCAGCTATTTCTCACCTTCATACCTGCTGCTTATCATGTCTAGAGGAGATTTTATTCACCAAAACTGACTGCTGTAATTATATACACTTTTGCTCTCTTCCCTCTCTCTTTTTACAAATATCTTGTACTGTAGTTTCTTTATTCATTCTCACCTTTATTTTTTTATGCATGTTCATACCACCTGTGTGGTTTTAACACGATTTAACTTCTCCACATCATTTTATTAAATTATTTAGCTTTATAACTTATTTAACCGACTGAGTCGTTTGGGGTCTGTGTGTTGATGCGGCCCAAGCTACCTAACCACGCACTCATTTCAGTGAAAGTGGTTCATTGAGATATGCTCACCACTTTTCTTACGATATGTAACTCCTAGTGTAACGACCATCCCATAGCTACTACGCCTCTCTTTAGCCACTACACCACCTTGCTTCGGTCTGGAACTGATGGCTACAAAAATAATCCACCAATGTCACCAAGGATACGACAAAATTGATAATTATAGTTTTTGGAGCACTTCAAAATAATGCCTGTGGACACAGGTGATTGGTACTGAGCATGCATAGTGCAGGTGAGAAGGATGACCTTTAAGAGAATGGGAGGCCGGTGGGAATTTCAACCACTTAAACACTTGTGCTCCCATTGAAGGATTTCAGCTTTAGAATCCTCTTAACTGCGAGGACTTTTATTTGTAGGTCCACAAATATTTGTTTGACCAACGTAAGTGTGAAACCACTTACAGTATAATGAGGACCCCCTGTGTGTGTATATATATATATATATACATATATATATATATATATATATCTTGATAAAATCACACGGGAAAATGGAAACAACGGAGTACCATTTTCCCGTGTGATTTTATCAAGATTTATCTTATCCACGTTTTCATTGTGGATTTACATGATATATATATATATATATATATATATATATATATATATATATATATATATATATATATATATATATATATATATCTTTCATGGGTCACCCTGTAGATGAAAAAATAACCACACTGGATAATAAATTATTAATTAAGTCTACCTGGCATTAAACCTCAAACATGAGAATAAATACTGTACTGTAAAGTACAAATAATAAATAATGAAAATGAGAGCATCGTTGGCCTTTTAAAATAAACACAAGATTCATACAAATATTAAGTATGAGCAACACTACTGTATAGGAACATTAGTTAAAAATGTACTTACTTCTTCTTCTTTTTAAGAGCATCATCAAAATATGTCTTCATGCGTTGCTTTAATGAAGAAAGTAGTCTTTTCTTATCTGGTTTTTTGGCCTTTTTCTCTATGTCAGAAAGAGATGTGTTTTTAACTAGAAAAGCTTTAATATGATCCTCCTTCTTTTCCTCCCTGTCCTTCTTGTCCTTCTCAAAGGGCATATCAAGAGGAAGGTAATTATCAGCATTGAAGTGATAGAGCATTGATTTTGCTTTCCGTACAAGGAGTTGGCATGAAGCTAAACTGCCGCTACCAGCTGCATTATGTAATGGAACATTTTTCTGCTTATCACTCTTGGTGACTGACCCATGTAACAGTTCCTTAACAAACATTTCCTTTCCATTTTTAGCAGCAATGTGCATTGGTGTTTCACCATCAGCGTTTACCTGCGAAAGTTCATAATTATATTCGATACAAAGTGAACTCAGCAGTCGAACAACATATTTGCCCTTCTTCCTTTTACCATGTACTGCCATGTGAAGTGGGGTCTCTCCCTTGCCATTCTCGAGTTTAAGAGTGTTCACATCTATATTAACAATTCTTCGGCAGATTCCACGCATTCCTCTTTTTGCAGCCTCGTGTAAGGGAAACTGAAGATTACCACCAACTTCACATGTCAAGGTTACTGAGGCACCCTCATCCAGCAGTACTTCTACACACTTGAAAGAAAAACAGTGGATTGCATACAAGAGTGGGGTTCCAATCTTTAAATTTTCATAATTTATTCTCTCCTTAATGCCTGGAAATCCGAGTAATTTTTTTAGTAGGTCTGGTAATCTTGTTTGTACAGCATAATGAAGAACACCTCTTCCAGATTTGTCTTCAAGACTTACATCAGATTTGTTTATTAAGATGTTGATGCATGAAAGCTCCTTGTTACAAATAGCCACGAGAAGTGGAGTTCTGCCTTCCTTGTCTTGATAATTTGCATCTGCATCTTCATTAAGTAATTTACAGACTTCATTGTCATTACCTGTAGAAGCTGCATTATACAAAGCTATGTTCTTATCACAATTAATATTTTGATAAGGTGCACTGGCCATCATCCAGGGGTTGCTCTCACCTCCATCAGTAGGCAAACCATCGTCCTCTGAGCTGAAAAATAAAGTCACTAAGTATCTGGTTTACTAATGCATAGACATTAAATTTTGTCAGACTTTTAGTTTAATATAATTTTCTCACGTGAGTTACACCATAACCATAATACTACAGTATACTGTACATCGATAACATGCAGAAAGGACCAGACAATTATATGTACTGTACGTACATGCTCTTGTCAACACAAAACACCAAGGACAGTATTACCCTATATTAAAATCTCTCAATATTATGACCCCTCTTTTCATCCTTCCATGTGAATCTTTTGCTGGTTGATATTAAGTGAGAGCATTTGTAGCTATGGTAAGATGAGGGATCTTACACCAATAAATACCAATAATGGTTCAAAGACAATTTCAGACAAGTACAGTAGGAGTCTTCTCACTAAGCCTACAGTAGTACAGTCAAAGTTAGCGTTCTTCTGTATGACACTGTACGGTATATAGTTTAAAGCCACAATATACTTAAGCAAATGACTTTTGGTACCAGTTCCTCACTAGGAAGGGAGAAATCGAGTCACACCAACTATCAATGTGTAGACATTTATCAGGAGTAATTTTGAAGAATGATCCAGTAACTTCTAGCCCTGTGGGTGATGGATGGAAATTTAACATAGTTGGTAATGACTGGATGGCTGTCACCTCTGTCTGACGCTGGCCAAGAGATGTTATCACAACAAAGCTCCAGGAGGTCCTGCAAACTAACTCATTCACCTTGTCTGATCAATAGATAGATGTATACAAGCTGAGGCCATATGAGAGAGTGACAGTAACAAGGACTTGAGCAGAGAAGTAAATTAACACCAATCATTACAGCGCTACTATAATTTGTGAGTACTGTATTGTATAATGTTTGTGTTCTTACTTCATATGAAATCTTACTGGAGAAGTTGTCAAATATTTTTCCAATGGTAGAGCTAAATTTATTGCACCAGTGAAGCTGTGAAAACAGCCTATAGCCTGACCCCTTGAACAAACTGACTGTATACAGACAGGCTTGAACTACTCTTGCTGGTTCCTGTGTCCCTGCAGGACCTACCTTTCTCCATTAGCAGAGTCCTGGGGATGACTGGTGTTGCGTAAAGGAGCTAACTCTGTGTCCTCGTCTGTAAGAGAGAGGGAGAAAGCAGTCTTACTCACTTGTCTTATGCGGTTATGCCTTCAAAATTTATTTAACGAGCTTCCAAAAACTGTTTTTGAGCTAAGAAAAGTAGAAAAAATATGTAACTCATGTACAACATGAAGATTACTGTGCTGTAAAAGTTAAACTAATTTATTACATCCTTTATTGTTGTAAGTACAAATAGCAACAAGTCTCCTAACAAAAATATCGTCTCATCGGTCAGAAAGGACTCAAAGTAATACCTGTAATAGATTTTGACCTGCACGTGTTTTCTCAGCTTCATGTAATCTTATAAAAATTTGGCAACACTTGACAGAGTTGTTAAATTTAGATTTGGATGGGATGAAGGCATCTGACGGCCATAAGTGGTGACTAGAAGGATATTTTATTGCGGGAGTTATAGTGTGAAGGAAATGGCCATCGTTCTGAACACTAACAAGCTGCAATCCCAACTCGATCCTTGTTTTAAACCTGCGCACGGGTTCAAAAGACCGTTCTGAATTCGGGCCTAATTAGCAGCTTTAAATTAACCAGTGCAGTAGAGTGAACTCTGATTCAACACCATCACGACTTAATGGTGTGCTTTGTTATTGTGAATTAATACCATCAATATAGCACCATTCTTTGGAAGGACCTCACAGAAACAATAATCTGTCAACTCTTGGCATCGTAACATTAAATAAATAAATCACATTACCTGAGAAGCTGCCGATGTTGATGTTGGAATACTCCTTCAAGTGTCGACTCATTACTGAAAATTTCCAGGAATTAAAAATCTTGTTTTCAGTAGAGATTGGGCAATAATATATGGAAGCAAAGAATTACTTATATTTATGAGTGAAAAAAAAATAATTAAAAAAATGCTCAAAATAAATTTAAATATTTTGGTACTGTATGAACGGACATGGTGTAATGTATAACCCGCGTGATTCGAGAATTTGAAACCGTGGATTAAATAAACTCATCGTCTCACGGCGTGGCAGGAGAGTATTTATATGATTCTGCCGAATCAAGAGTCGAAGTGCAAAGATGAGAAACGGTGCTGATTGGCTGATATGAAAGTGGTAACTGACCCATCACCTCGCAGTTCGAACGCGAGGGCTGATTTGTGGAACTCGCCGCTGATTGGCTGGGAAGCGGACGGTAAGTGACCAATCAGCAGTTGTAGGGGAGAATATCCACTACAAGATCTCCTATTTGGAATATTTCTAACCTCATATCAACCAGGGGGACAAAATAAGAAATGAATTTCAAAGTTTTTCCATACGGCTTTTTTTAGGGGGGGGGGGGGGGAGAGAAAGGGGGGGGAATAGCTCTAAAACGGGTACTTTCCCCCGGAAATAAAGGTGGAACTCGATTAAATCACCAAAATACACAGGATAAATTAATTTCTGAATTACTGGGGCATATTGGCCCAAACTACAATTTTACCAATATTTGTAAATATTATTATTTACAAATGTAAATAAGATCAAAACAATTATATATATATATATATGTATATATATACCAGCTGGATTCGCTAAAATGCTACTGACACCACATAAGAGGCACGGGCAGTTTCCCATTGAGGTTCACATAAGAAGAACATAAGAAAGTGGGATACTGCAGGAGGCCGACTGGCCCATACAGGGCAGATCCCTTTCACACCCATCCCAGCACTTCCATGTGCCTATCCAACTTCGTCTTGAAGCTCCCTAGCGTCCCCGATCCTACTATAGCACTCGGTAGCCTATTCCACATATCCACAACTCTATTACCAAACCAGTGCTTGCCTATATCCTTTCTGAATCGGAATTTATCTAATTTAAAGCCATTTGTTCTAGTTATTTCGTTATTACTGAGCTTCAGAACATCTTCCATTTTACCCTTGTTAATCCCACTCACCTACTTGTACACCTCTATCATATCTCCCCTAACTCTACGCCTCTCTAATGAATGCAAGCCTAAGCTTTTCAGTCTTTCTTCATATGTAAGGTTTCTAATATTATGGATCATTTTTGTCATTCTTCTTTGTACTCTCTCCAAAGAATCTTTTTTTCCAGTCTATAATAAGGACACCAGAACTGAACCGCATAATCCATGTGTGGCCTCACTAATGCTAGGTAAAGTTTCAAGATAACGTCAGCAGTTCTGTTACTCACAGACCTAGATATGAACCCTAGAATCCTGTTTGCCTTGTTGCGAACGCTAATACATTGTTTTCTAGGTTTCAAGTCGTTGCTAACAAATACACCTATATCTTTTTCACAAACTGAGTTTTCTATTTCCGTGTTACCTAGTTTATACTTAACGTTTGTATTCGTCTTCCCTATCTGTAGTACCTTGCATTTATCAGTATTAATATTCATTTGCCAGTCTACTGACCACTCATGTAAGGTATCTAGATCTCTTTGAAGGTGTTCAAAGTCACTGTCTGAATTTATCACTCTCCCCATTTTGGTATCATCTGCAAATTTACTAACCCTACTAGTTATGTCTAAATCAAGATCATTAATGAATATAACAAACAGCAGAGGGCCTAATACAGATCCCTGGGGAACTCCGCTTTTGACCGCACCCCAGTCTGACTTTAATCCATTTATGCTGACTCTTAAGATGTTTCCTACCAGTTAACCATGACCTAATCCATTTTAATAATGATCCACCTATTCCATGTGCTTCTACCTTCCTTATCAATCTCTCATGAGGGACTCTATCGAATGCTTTACTGAAATCTAAATAAATTATATCATATGACTTATCATTATCTACCGCTTCATATACTTCTGAGAAAAAGCTAAGCAAATTTGTGAGACAAGAACGTCCCTGGGTGAACCCGTGCTGAGAAGAATGAATTAAGTTGAATGTTTCAAGGTGGCTTCTGATTTTTGTAGCAATAATTGACTCTAGCAACTTGCCTATGATTGACGTGAGACTAATGGGACGGTAATTTGATGCAATTGATTTATCACCCTTTTTGAAAATCGGAACTACATTTGCAAGTTTCCAAGCTTCTGGCACTAGGCCCGATTCTAATGACTTATTAAATAAAACTGCTAATGGATTACTCAACTCATCTCTACATTCTTTTAATATTCTAGCATATACCTCGTCTGGACCAGGCGATTTATGAGGCTTCAGTTTGTTAATTACTTAAGCACATCGTTACTAGTAATATTGATATTCATCAACATATTTTCTATACTGTCGTTATATACCTTATGAACTTCTGGAAACTGTGCTAGGTTTTCATTTGTGAATATGGAGCGAAAATGACTATTTAACGTACTACACATTTCTAACTCATCATCAGTCATTTCTCCTGTCGTAGTTTTAAGGGGACCTATTGTATCTCTAACCTTTGATTTATACAGTTGATAAAAAGCTTTGGGGTTATTTTTCGATTCGTTTGCTATCTTGATTTCATAATTTCTCTTTGCTTTCCTAATTTCTGTTTTTACCTGTCTTGTTAGGTTCTGATAGTAACCAAGTAAGTGATTTTCGCCTTTCTTAACTTTTCTATATACTCCTTTCTTTTTCCCTAGAAGATCTAAGAGTCTATTATTCATCCATTTTGGTTGGTTCCGTATCGATCTGAATTTTCTTTTCGGGATGTGTTTATTTTGAGCATTATTGATTGTCGCAATAAATTGTTCATAAGTAGCTGCTAAATTAAATTCGGGGTTATCCCGTCCTAAGTTGAGTTTCCGGAGGTGTGGGGGGGATTAAACTTTTGACCATAGGGTCATCCCTTAGGTCTCTCCTTAAGCTACCGTAATTAGCCTTCCTAAAATCCGGGATCAAGGCCGAATTTTCCTTCTTCCTGCCATCCCATATTATGTTAAAATATATGGCTTTATGATCACTGTTTCCTAGTTCGTCTCCAATCCCAACATCTTTTACTAGATTTTCATTATTACTGAGAACTAAATCGAGGATATTATTTCCTCTAGTGGGCGAGTTTATGAATTGATATAAAAAACTATCTTGTACTGCTTCTAGAAAATCTTCAGATTCATTATCGCTAAGTTGATTTTTCCAATCTATGCCTGAAAAGTTGAAATCGCCTAGAATACATACATTGTTTCTATCAGATGCCTTCTTTATTTCCTCCCATAGCAATTTACCATCGTTCCTACTCAAATTAGGTGGTCTATATATAACACCAATGACTACGGATTCACTGCCCTCACCAATCTCTACCCAAATACTTTCATTGTCGCTATTTGTTTTAATGTTTGATTTATTGCAGATTTTTAATGACACCCTGATATACACTGCTACACCGCCCCCTCTTTCCTACTCTGTCAAATTTAAATAGGTTATATCCTGGAATATGAAATTCTGCTAAAAAATGTTTGCTGTTTGAATTTATCCATGTTTCCGTTATTGCAATTATATCTATGTTCTCTTTACTAACAATGGCCCTGAGCTGGTCCATTTTGTTACACAGGCTTCTACTATTAGTATAATAAACACTCAATATATTTCTTCCGTTTCTATCTGTTTTACATTTATTACTTTGATGTTTGTTATTATGACTAACTATATTTTCGGCATTATCTACTTCTGTTTCACTACTTCCCAGGACCTGCTTGTTTTTTGACTCCCATTTTCCCCGACCCCGCTCTACTGGCGAAACCCCCCCCTTCGGAGTGACAATTTCACGCTCCAGGGATGCAGACAACGTCTTTACCCCCTCACGAGACAAGTGTACTCCGTCGCGACAGTACAGGTTAGTCGTTGCCATAAAATCGTTGCCAGTCATCAATGAATGCCCAACCATTGTTTGCACAATGTTTTTCCAGTCGGCAATTAATAGCAATTGCCCTGGAAAGCCATTCACGACCAACCCCTCTTCTAGGCAAGACACCAAATACTATCGGGATCCCTCCCCTATCTCTAATCTTCACGGCGCCATCAGCTCGATGAACAGGCTTTGTGTGAAATATAACAGAGTCTAGAACTGCTTTTAGTGTCCTTGTGGCCTAGCCGGTAAGCGTTCCCTAGTCACACCCAGTAGGTCGAGGGTTCGATTCCTTGCTGGTGAGGTCGTTGATTATATGTTCAAAGTCCGCCTGTAGGTGCGCGTGATCTAGGTATATGCTGATAACCACAAGGAAAGAAGAAAACACGAAGTTCCCAAGCGCTTTCGTGTAATTCACATCTTCAGGGGTGAGTACAGACTAGAGAAATACAAATGAAGGTGTATATATACAGAGGAGGGTGAGACCAGGTCCACAATGGTCAGGTGTTAGGTAATGACCCTACTAATCTTTAAATAGCACACAACGGTTGGTGGTCAGGCTTGTACATGCCGTTACTCAAATTCATGTTGAATGCTTCGGTATGTTTAATAAGACTAGATTCTATGATGTTCCTACTATCAATTGAATTACATGGTAATATTGAGGAGGCATTATCCCAGTCAATGCAATGCTTGTTATCCCTCAAATGAACAAACAGAGCATTGGATTCCTGGCCTGTCCTAACACTGTATTTATGTTGTTTAAGTCTAGTTACAAGATCTTTACCTGTCTGGCCTAAGTAAAACATATTACATTCCTTGCAAGGAACTTTATAAATGCAACCAATTGTGTTGTTGGGGGAGTTCTTGATTAACATTTGTTTAACAGTGCATGAGTTTTTAAATGCCACACTGACGTTCCAGGTTTTTAGTTGCGAAGGAATGTGTGAGAAATTTTTGTGAAATGGTAATATTAAGATATTCTTATGGTCATGGGTGGGCTTGGGATCAGTTCTATAAAAAGTTTTCTTAGTAATGTTTAGGCATTTGTCTATGAAAGATCTAGGTTATTTAAGGTTTGAGCCAATATTATATATATATTTGTATTCCTCATCGATGAATTCCGGACTGCAAATTCTCAAGGCACGTAAAAACATTGTTGAAAATACTGACTGTTTGACTTTATTATGGTGGGCAGAATAATAATGAATGTATGAACACACATTTATAGAAAACCAACTAATGTGTGTTCATACATTCATTATTATTCTGTCCACCATAATAGGCCAACCGGTCTATTGCAGACTCCTTATTTTCTTATGTTTTTATGTTCTCATTACTCCTAAATCTTTCTCACAGTAGGAATTCTCTATATCAACGTTGTTCATCTGATATCTAGTTTACCTGTTTACGTCTCCTTGTCTAAGTATTTTACATTTATCCACAATAAATTTCATCTGCCATATTTCAGACCATTCAAAATATTTGTTTAGAACTTCCTGTAGTTTTGCGGAGTCCTCGTCAGATTTAACTATAAGCCCTATTTTAGTAAGACTAGGCCTAGGGTACAGATACAGTACATACATATGGGAGTATGTCGGCAACCCTGAGCCTGGCCTTAGTATTTGTAAACTTTGTGGCCAACCCGACTCTCAGATAATAAACTCCGGATACTTCCCTGATGGGTGATATAAACACTGTTCCGCTTCGCCTTGCATAGGCTGTTGCAAGGGGATGCCCGGTAAACTAGCCTCCTCGCACGGCAACTCAGAAATCAGTGATTCTTTTATGGAGCTAATTTAAGTGTTTCGTGTCCTATTTCATGTCTGCAATTATAATTATCTCATTTATGTATGCTCAGAAAGTATTGGGATTTTTAGGAGTAATCTTGCAATTATTTTAAGCCGGTGGAGCTAAACACCACATTACACACTCTTTTCACTTCAGCTCATGTTTCAACAGAGTCGCTCCTCAGAAAATAAGAGTAACTATTGTATATAATTTATGTAATGAGGTGAAGACAATATAATGTGTGTTGTATCTAAAGTTCTAGAGAGAGCAGTGTACATTCACCAAAAACTTCTCGAACGCTATAAGTACAGTACTCTGTAAACTGAAAAAGAACGAAGAACCTGAAACCAATTCGAGATTCCAAGTCCCATTCGTGTCCAGGGTTCGAGAAACTGTTGTTGAGTCTGTACATTCAGGTGGAAAGATATATCTGGGAGTATAATATTTTGCACAGTTACCAATCAGGCTTTGAGAACTCCACCTATTTTTCCTAACATATAATTAACAACAAGCGTACGGTACATAAACCTGGCCAAAAACGCGCACAAAATCTGAACACAGGACCAACATTCAACAACAATAGCGGATATAAAGTTCGCAAAACACAATTTAGTGGACATTTATAAAGAGGTTTGTTTTACATTAGCTTCACATGAACAGGTTAGTTAGACCAATCACAGTACAGGTGAAGGCTTGTGAGATTTACGCATGCACAAAATTTTCTTCGAGAATTACTGTAATCAATGTAATTATGGCACCGAAACAGACGAATGATCTGCGTTAAACAACTGTGAAAAAGACATAATTCTGGATTATTTTGTGCTACAAGTTCCCCTCACTATACCGTCCTCCATCATATCAATAACTCAAGTTCATTATGGGAAGACGACTTTTCTAAGTTAGGTTAAATTAGGTAGAGAAACGTTGAATTGGTGAATTTTGTGTGTTTTTTAATCCTCGGATATAAAGATCATACTCGGTTATAACAGGAAAAAAAAATATTTAAGAAAAAGTAAAATTGTCGTTTCAGTCATCGCTCTATTTGGGAAGTTGTTCAAAACACACCAAACACCATCGAAAAAACATAATTTCAACCAAACCTAACCTAAGCTAACCTTACCTAGCCTCTTAACCAAGATGCCAATTAAATGTTCGAGGCCCTTAACTAAACACAACGTTATACTTTAGTGCAGGTAAAAGAATTACTACGACCAGAACAGATGTATCATACATGCTTACTTTTAAGTTGTGATGGAGGCGTCTGTAGGTGATGGTGTCCTTCGCACAAAATATTATGTAAGCCGACGATTAATGGTTGAATTAGTGCAGGTGATGTGAGTATTTGCTGTACATTCTTGTCAACAATTAAGGTCCTTGATGTGATGTAACACGCCACTTACCACAAGTAACAAGGATTACTTCGCTGTTCCTGAAGGGAAACTGCTGGGCTACAGGCGATACAGGCACAGTGTCGCAATCTGACAACCCAAAGTCTCTTACAGTTGAGGCTTGCCATGATAAGGGTTAGTTTACTATCCTTTATAATACCTGTACAGCATAGGAACTGAAAATATATGTATCTATATAAAGATAAAATACTCAAGACTGCGTATATGGAATGGTACAAGAGTCACTCATGAAGATAACACTAATGTGTTTGTTGTACTATGGTCAACTTCGCTGCCAGGCGTAATAGAAGCCCAAAACTTTCCTAGTGATTAGTGTCTAACTATAGAAGTGATAATGGGTTTTTACATCACGTTATTTTCTCTAGTTCACCTGTACTGTAAACCGAACAGAGCTTCAATTCATTAAGGAAGGAGTAATGTATGTAAACAACCATGTTTTATAGTTACCAGTCAAGGATATGCCCCGCAGGCAGATGTAAACAAAACTAAAAGTAAAGTGTGAGACCAGACATATGGCCTGGGGTCTGGTAAACACCCTTTGTGGCCTATACTCCGTGTCCCTTTTGGCGCTACCGCTCACAGGATGAATATGGGGTGCACAATAAACTAGCTACTGTCCGCAACAAAATTCCAAAAAATTCAACTGAACCACTACCAACACTGCTACCAATATCTTGAACCACTACTACTAATACTTTCCTTTCAAAGGCGTGGCCTCCAGCCTCCCTCTACAGCCACACCTTCGCCACCATTTTATTACCTTAAAATTAAATATCCTAATACATAAGTAGCTACCCTAGCTGTGTTGAGTTCGTTGATCCGCAGATCTATGCGGCATTCAGTGACTGTTGCTTCAGTCATTATCTGCGACCGTTGTCGGCTTTGGGGGTGACGCTCTCGTTCCCCTGAGGCAGAGCAAAGCAGACCTAAGGAGAGGGGACAGTCGACATCTCAACCAGGCTGTGACGTAACTTCTGGGCTGCTGCTTCCGTTCAGATAACACCTCCACTAGTCTGGCGCAGAAAAATCTTGCACTTGGTCCCATCCCACCAGAGGTTGTGAACACCATTGGAGTGAAACTGTCCTGATCAACATTCAGGATTCTCTCCCCATATGCTCTCATCATGTCATTCTCATGTGCAGCTCGCTGTCCCCGAGTCCAGAATCCTAGGGCACTGACGACCATATGGACTTCGTTGGATGTGTTTGAAGTCCTGTGATGGAGTTCTCACCGTCCAATGGAAAGAGGGGCGGTTCCACCATGACGTTGTGGCACGTTTCCTTCAGTAAATTTGCCGTGAAGTCCCTTACTTCTTCATGCCTCATGCATACGAAGCCCCCTTTCTCGACGTCATAGGATGAGCCACACACGCACTGGGAGGGCAACCTTCTACTGGCCTACCGTACCTTAGTATTTGAAATACCTGTACTTCGTAACATTCAATGTCATAATGTCCAGACCACTAGGGACTGTTATTCACACCCTTTGTGACCTCTACTCTGTAATCTTATTGCGCTACCGCTCACAGGATGAGTATCGAGTGCACAAACGTTGTAAGTGGCAAAATAAAAAATCAATTCCACGCTACAAAACCATCACGCCTGGAACATGTACCGAGCAAAATATTGGCAGTAATGTTCTTTCTTGTTGCCAGCATGAAGCACCCAACTTCTGCAATACATCTTGGACACTTTAGTGAACCATGGAGAACACCAGGAACCCTAAAGATGTTAAGAGCTGCGGCTTCTTTCTCAATTACTCGCCAGTCTTTCAACGAGCAACCTTTACAAACAGAAGCCATCTTCCCACTATTTCAGAGTCAAGTGATATCGAGACTTGCGATAATTGGCTGAGTAAGAATTAAGCGCGTAAGTATTACGTTACATCGACACTTTCGCTGATTGGCAAGCAAACTTCAGTTCATTGTATGTTGACAATGAAGTGAAGTTCTCGGGCCATTGTGAGAAGTAGATGAACCAAATAACTAAATTATTAGGTCTTATAAGAAGGTCGTTCAGATATCTAGATATCTCAACGGTCTTCAAGAGCGAGGTACTTCCCCGAGATCAGCTAGGGACTGTCAGTTGATTGAAAATGTCCAAAGGAGGGCCACCAGACTGGTGCCTGCACTTCGGCACCTGAGCTACCCTTAGGGATTCGAGCATCTGCAGTTGTCTAGCTTATAATACAGACGGGCAACGGGGGACCTAATTGAGGTGTATAAACAACTCAAAGGGTACTCAGTCAAGTACCCTTAACTTTTTTTCTTTTTTTTTATTTATTGGGCACTCCCCTACATCATTGTGTAAGGTGAAGCGCAGAAGCGTTTACAGCGCCCAACAGGGAAGCATGCTAAGTTCATGCTTGCCTTTATGTCTCATGAGTTAAGGGAGTAGAAGCCTGAAGAGTCAAGGGCGTAATAGCCTGAATTGTCAGTGGTATATGTCCTCAAGTTATTGGAAGCTCCAACAACTTGTCCCTGAATACGAATTCGCAACTTTCGACTTACAACAGGTACCTACTTTACTGCTAGGTGAACAGGGACTAATGGGGGCTACGAAGTAAGTCCAAACAACTTCCACCGACCCGGGAATCGAACCCGGGACATCTCGCTTGCGAGGCAAGAACGGTACCGCTTCTACCACCGATCCCCGTGCCCTTAATTGGAGTTGGCGGACGCTCGCCCCACAAGGGGTCACAGCTCAAGGGTGAAAAAGCCATAACTCCAGAAAACTTTGAGGGGTAACTTTTTCCGAGTGAGAGTTGTGAACTCTTGGAACAACTTGCCAGAGAGTTGTGACGGCACAGAGTGTGAGCTGTTTCAAGACCATACTTGACAAGCACTCGGGCAGGGTCAGATACATTCAGGAGCCAGTGCATGCCCAGTACTTGCCCACAGTGCGTAACAGAGACGTGACCGATCGCCCAAGCGGCTGAGCCGATCAGTGGTGAAGAGGATAAAAGTAAGAAGTAAAAGTAAATACTGTACGCGAACTATAAATTTCCGATTAAAACGCTATAAAGTATTTTTAGTTGTTTGCTCTATCTCCCTATATAAGAATCAATATAATGTTCCGTGAATGGGCACAATGGAATATTAATCCTCATCTGTTAATTTATTACAAGCAACGGGGGAAGAACAGGGCCGAATGCCCCCACCCACAATACTGTATACTTGCGTTACTAGATAGATATGCATTCATTAATATTACGTTTTCTATAACAGACATGTGTGCAAAGTTTCAAAGAAAACAAAATATTAAATGGGTCTCTATTCTGTTTTGGTCGTCTCGCACATACTGATTAATTAGCTATATTATTTTACCTCCCCCCCATGCCCATCTACCAGGGAAATTCTCGTTAAGTAAGCCGCGCACTCACAAGCTCTTGCTGGAAAATAACCAATAGATGCAGATCTTCCCTCTGGGGAACAACATAATTTTCCTTTTCGCCACTGATCAGCTTATTAGTAGCTTGCAAGGACTTCATGAGAGTACGAGTACAAGGCCAGCATCTTCATTCTTCAACTGGATCTTCCTATGGGAAAGATGCCGAAGGAACAATCATACTCGCAGAAATTTAGAAGACAATGGCTGCAAGAGGATATATGCAAAGACTGGATTGTAGAAGTTCCTAACAATGAAAACAGTGTTCATTGCAAGTACTGTAAAAACTCGTGATGTAACTAAAAGGTAAGAAAAGATCTATAATAGTGTGTTAAACATTTTGCGGGGAGCCATCAGTAAGAGACGAACAAGCGGCGTGTAAAGCTCGGCCGTTAGCATTTCAGGCTTTGATGAGTTGACATGTTCCTCTCAAATGATTAATGACATTCCTAAATAGAAAACGGACAATAATTTCAATACAGTCATCAGATTCTTTGATGATTGTGAATCAAAACAATCTGACTTAAGTGGCAAATGGAACTCTACTGTAATACATCTAGCATTGCGGGAATAGGATTCTCACACTCACTGGCAAACTCTAACACTCGACTTACTGAACAATTTCATTAAAAGTAAATACATTTGAAGCTTTCAACATCACTCAAAATAGATCCTGAATGTTTCAGCTGTAAGCAGGTATACCTATCTTACAGTAACACAAACGTATTCATTCATAATTTCAAATTTACACAGGCAACCGGCGAACAGGGGATACGAGATTCTGAAACGCACGAGAGAAAACGAACGTCTCAGTAATATTGAAGCAGACAGAAAACAGACGTCTCAGTTGGGTGACGCAAGAAATAAGTTACAACTACATGTTTTGGGGCTATTAAGCGTAATATGAATCATCTGATTTTACGTTAACTAACAGGTATGACTGTGGTCACTACAACCCTAGTATTAGAAGGTGACTATCATCTTCATTTTAAAATTCCCGAACGTGTTTAAGATTAGAACCCATTGACCTCTACCAGCAAGTATACCCAACATGAGCACGAATGGTCTTGCTTTATGAAACTAGTGTAGTTTTCATATTTAGTCTACATCATCTTGGCGAAACACAATCCAATGATCCACATGTCATATTAAATCCTTGGTATTCGGTTAGCATTTAATTTCCAGTTCATCCTCGTACACTTCTGATCCAGGTAACTTCTGGTCCGCTACACCGGGACCTCAATACACGCATTCGACCTGCACGAGTTTATTTCTAGCATAAATCATGCTTTGAATACCCTGTTCTTCTCTAATTATGAGAGAGACGAGCCAACTAACCAACTTAATCTCAACCAAAATTACCCAATGCTCATTAGATTAGGTTGTTGGGTCGTGTCTCCCACAGTTCAATCCTGTAGGCCAAGCCTCAACATGGTAGTAGAGGGAAGAGGCTGCGTGCTCCTTTTTAAAAGATTTTCTAAAATTCACAAGTTATTTTTAAAACACGTCCACGGCCGATCTGCTTTCAGTGTACAGGAAATGGCAGTAAAGATCCGTCTAGAGAATATAATAATTAAAGTGGCAACCTTCTCCTTGACCTTCACCAAATAGTGTTTCAGCCCTTTTACGGAAACCTCATAGTCCTATTAGGATACCGTCAACGGATCAGTAACTACTTCCTATAATCACCAAACAGTCATCAAACAATTCAAAGTTAACCGAATTCGTTACTTTCAAGTATATTACACCATCGTTAGGTTGTGAAGTTAGTTATATTAGATCATCATAAGCCGTACAATATGACCGTCGTTGGAAGCATCTGCGGTAGAGGTGTAGAAGAGGGTGACCACCAGAAGGAATTGTCCGAATTGGTTGACATTTTTTTTACACACTAATATTATGATATTAAACACAAAAATGGATACGGCAATGCATAGAACCTAATCGAACCTGACCTAACATACCCAACCTATGGGTATGTTAGGTCAGGTTCTATTAGGTTCTATGCATTATCGTATTAATTTATGTGTTAAACAACTTGCCTCGACATACACCAGCAATGGCGAGGAAGAATACGTGGAAACTTTCATCATTTATATTTAACGTCTCTTGAAGAGGGATTCAGCTAGGTAAACAACAAAAATGGCACCGGGAGGAGAATTGTGAATCGGGAGAGTAAATAAAAAGATTGTCAGGTTCTATTAGGTTCTATGCATTTTCGTTTCATTTTTTGTGTTTAATATCATGATATTGGTGTGTAGAAAAAATGTCAACCAATTCGGACAATTCCTTCTGGTGGTCACCCTCTTCTACACCTTTGCCGTATCTGCTGCTCTGCATGTAAATAAAATGGCGTAGACAAAACATTGGACGTTAATTTGTATTCAAGCCAAAAATGTGGAAAAAATGCAATTCATTACATAACCAGTCATAAATGGATAGTATACGCATGACACTCACTGTAAGTTTTATTCGTGCTCTTAACTATTACCCTGAAATATCACTTTGTATAAATCGTTGTCCTGCCACATAACCTCTCTTGTGGCAGAACTATTCAATCACTTACCTCCAGATGAAGCACAGACTAACTATTAATCAGTCGCGAGGCAGAAAGCTGTATCAAGGGCCGCCCAGGAGTGGTGGCATGTTTTCAACTATCTTTTAAGATGGAGGAATTGAAAACATGCCACCAGTTTTCTGCCACAGGATAGGGGGTCCAATGTTAAGTTGTAACACGAAATCTTTTTTTTTCCCTTCTAAAGTAGAATCATACGGATCTAATCGAGTCTTTTTTATCTTAAGTTTGTTTTGGTTAGATTAAGTAGGATTATGTTACATTAGGTTTGTGTGGTTGGTTCGTGTGGTCTGAAAAATTAGTGGTTCCATGGCTTCGTTCGTGGTGTTTTCTTAACAAACGTGAACAAACCATCTTCACTGGTAACTGGAACGAAAGTATATTCGAGCAGATTTAGACAACAAACTCCTTAATACTTAATGCAATTTTTCAATACTTTTACGTTTCCCTCTCTTTAATATCAGTGTGTGCAAAATAAAGGAACTTATTAAAATACAAGTATAATTCCGTAGATTTTAAAAGATATATCACCACTGGTGATTCACCAGAAAAAGTAGTTAGTCATAAACATTGTTGGACTTGATAAGAGCGTCTGGTAGTTGAGCCATTTTTACGAAAATAACTTGTCAAATGTAGTTCCCGTTAAACATTATGTTAATGTGTGTGGGCGGGGCTCTATAACAACTGTCCTCCAAAAATAATGTTTTAAGGCACCGCCCACTTATGACGTTAGCATCAGACTTCAACACAACAATTTTTTCTCATGACTGGCCACTACGAGCACAAGATAGACAACGCTAAAAACGTTATTCTTTAAAAAGTTCAGAACCAAGTAAATATTTAGTTAGGTCAAGTTAGTTTAGGTTATGTTTGGTTAAGTTCGGTTATAGTGTTAGGTTAGGTAAGATTTTTTCATATTACTACAACTAGCCATTGTACAATACGCTTTTCAGAAATCTTAGATTTTCAAATAAATTATTTTTCTTTTATTAACCTAAAACGTTGTCATATCATGAAATTATGTGATAGGAATTAATCTTTTCAGTGGAAAATGAAAGATAAAAAATATGTCAATATAGTTCTTGTTTTTCTGACGGAAAGATTTTCATGTCCAATTCTGTTTCAATTTCTTAGTTCATTTCATAGCTCTCATTCCCTTGTTCCTCACCATGTCTTACCTGTTCATTATGTAACCATCTGCGTCTGACTACCTGCACGTCTTTGTACCCAGACTTGCATATATATACACCTGTACTATCATACAGGTACAGTACAGTACTTGCACCTGTACTTTTCTTCTTTATCAGTACTTGTATCTCTTACTGTACCTGTACTTGCATCTGTACCTGCACTTGTAATTTCTCCTGTACTTATATATTTATACCTGTACTTGTACCTACTTGTATCTATACCAAATCATGTTTTCATCAGAACATAACTTTTTCTGTCCATTTTAGTTAGTCATATCGGTCACCTTTAATATCTCCAAGTGCAGCATAAGTTCTTTCATTTTCATTCCAGTGACACCTTATTACATAAAGTAGTTCCCAGCTGACAAGGAACAGTCATTGTTGTATGATAGAATACTTTGTAAGATAAGGTCAGCGTAATAAATGGTAAATGAAAGATCAAATAATATCATTTGCTTTATTTTACACCTTAAAAATGGTAGTGTTGATACAGTGTGTAGTGAGAACACTTAAAAAGCTGCCGACGAAGCCCAGGGCCGTCGACACGACTGTACAGCGACGGGGCTGAGGTGCCCCTCCCGTGGCCAAGGAGGGCCTCTGGGGGAGGTGGCCCGGAGGGTCCCTTGGGGCTGGCTCTCCCCTGGGGGAGGTGGCCCCGGGGGTTCCCTGGGGCTCACCCCTAGGGGAGGGACAGGCTGGGGGAGGTGGTGATGCCGTCCCCACCCACCCTGGGGCATCACTTGCCTAGGGGCAACATGAGTCAGGGCTCCTGCCAGCTCTCTCAAGGCAAAACGTCATCCCAACATAACTTTAGTCATTAACTTAAATAGGTCTTCGTCATTGGCTGTGAAATTTGTAAAAGTTGTAAGGTGCAGCCAATGAGAAGACATATGACAAGCTAGGTGGGTGAGGACAGGACGCCGCCAGCCACCGCCACACTTTGTACTAACAGAAGCCAACTCTCTGGGACCAACACGCGGACGACACGCTCTTCACGGTACTAGTTCACGCCGGGGGCTACTGGGGGAGGGCTAATTGGGGGTCTTAACATCACTGGGGTACAGGGAGGGGAGGGGGGAGTATTCAGGCACCCCTGGGAAGAAGATTAAGGTCACGGGGATGTATGAGGCATCCCAAAGGTGAAGGTGAGACTAAAGGAGAGTAATAGTATTATTGGAAGGTAAGGGAAGGTATTAAGCACCGACAGCATGAAGGCATATTGATGGGAAGGAGGACTGGAGTATCATGTATGAGGATAGTGAGAGAGTAGGGAAGGAAGGCGAGGACACCATAGGGTCTCTCTACTTCTCAGAGGCCACAACTTATTACACTCAAAAAATGGGTTTTACAAAAAAGGAATGATTTAGTATACAACCAAAATGATATGTAAAACTATTTAATAAAAATGACAATTTAGCGAAATAAAGGTTGGTCCGCTGTTAATAGACATAACATAGCCGCTGAATATTAATACATTAAAACACAACACCACAACTGAACTTACATTACACCTTAATGTTTTCCCAGTCTCGTGTCATCAAAACATTTAACTTATATAACAATTTAACAACTCTTGTAAAATATTAAGTATTCAATAAATAAATAATCCTTAAAAGAGAGAGAGTCTATGTTACAGAGGGGCGCACGCGGAGTCCTCCTGCTTGACCCTGACCGACGCAAGTCACTCTTAGAGATCCCTTCTCCTGACGTCACACCCTTATGGTTGTCTCTTGTTGGTCTCGCGGTAACAGCAAGCATTAGCTACATATTGGACAACTTTTTCATAGATGAAAAATATAGAGTACAAATTTAAAAGTATTAAATATATTCAAAATATATGATATGGCTTTCTTTTCACTTACAAAGAATTGGAACATCATCAAATTGAGCACCAATTTACCATGGACAACCTATTTCCTCATGCCCAATTTTTTTGCACAACACTTTATCACTAATATCACCTTGGCATTAGGTTAGTAGCTTTAAGGCCAATCACAAATGTGTCAGAATTTAGGATAAAAATGGCATCGGAGTCCTATAAAGAAGCAGAGCGCAACGGACTGTCAAAGCTGCAAGGCACTGACCATTGACACCTCCCGAGGAGAGTTCCCAACAAAATAAGAACTCGAATCCGATTGAGCGCCATTTACGGGACACTTGGGGGAATCTACGTACGGACTGACTTAAGGACTCAAACCCGATTCCATAAAGTACCGCCTGAGCTGGTAGTTAAATCTTTCCTGTCTGTTAGATGATGGAGAGATTCTCAACAATGTGAGACAACTTATCTCATTACCTGTTTGTCTCTGATTCAGAGCATAATTGATCACAACAAGTCAGGTCTCTGGGTAGTTTTCATCATCAGTAAAGTGCTTTGAGGCATAAATATCTTCAATGATTCAGTTTTCTGTTTTCAATATTAGTTTGGAAGATGTAGTCAGGGATCAGACATTTTAATAATAATAATAATAATAATAGGATCTTCCACGAGCTCAGGAGGTACTTGAGGAGGAGGGTGTGACTATGTCGTTCACTACACCCTACACTGAGGGGCCCAGTACAGTGTATCCGTGTCCGTGGGCTGCCTAGTATCACATTCTGGATGGGTAGGAGGAGGTGGGGCCTCACAGTGTTCGACACAAGAGTCTTGCCACTTCGTCTAGAGGCGCATGTAATAAAATAATTATAATTAATCTTATCTATATACTATTTACAGACTCACAGAGTGATAGTCATTACAGTGTGGAGCTTAGAGGCAATATATACAGAAATAGGCAACTGGGAAGCTCACAAGAGTTCCCTCTGATAATATTATTATTTTACAGATTCTTGAAAAAATATCAAGTTATTGTCAGAAGGAAACCGGTACATAAGTGGTTCATATTGTGCAGTGAGTGCACAACCCTCTTCTGTATCACTTCATCTGCAACAGCAAAGTGTGAGCAGGGACCATACTGAAGGTGTTGCTGACACTCCCGCTGGGGATGCAGCTGCACTCTGGTCCTCCTGTAGCAGCTGATGAGAATCCTCTTGTAGCTGAGAAGAAACCTCCATGACAGAGAAGTACAGGCCAATGCCCTTATGCTCCTGTACAGTCGATTTCAATTATGTCTTTTGGGACGTCTACGAATTGATACACAAGCCGCTGGCCATCAACCTTAGCCAAGATCCCACGCTGGTAGTAGTATCTGTAGAGATAAACAAAACATTTAGTATCACTTTAAATATTATAATACATCATCAATACATATTATACTTGTATAAATTAAATGAAAGTGATTTTTGAAAGTTCTGAAGTCTGATGAGCTACTACATAACTGGGTTTTAGACTGCAGTACCATCATGAACTGCCCTCTTGTGGAATTACAATAAACTCATCTGGTATCCAACAATATAAATTAACAAACCCAACTATACGAGCCCCCAAAACACTTCTCATTTTACTCTACTTAAAAGTATACTGTACAATGAAATTATACTTACAAACTAACACCTACAAACACAACCACCACTTCCAGTTCAATGTTAAGTGTCGAATACCAATTGTTTCTCAACACATCTACAGCTATACAGTACTACAGTCCTTGTTTCATGTGAAAAAAGCTCCTAAAGTTGTGGCTGTTAACCATTGAGAGCAATTTCTTATAAATGATGGTTAACAATGGGATGGGAGAGCTGGTATGGTAGTATACTATAGGTATGATGCAAAGAGAGGGCAGGAGTATGGTGGGTTGAGGATAGAGAGAGGACAAAGAAAATGGCAGGAAGTATAACGGAGGAGGTGAGGAAAGTGTGTGTAGTGCTAGGTGAAAAGAATAAGATTATAAATAAAAAGATAGAAAAAAATAAATAAACGATGACCCACCTTAAAGCACGGCCCATAGTTTCGTAGTTCATGTCAGGTTTGTTCTTATGAAGACCCCATAACCTGGACACCGCCTTTGAGTCGACCAGCTTAAATACACCCTTCTCTCGGTTCGTCCACTTTATGTACTTGGGGCAGCACTCCTTGTCCTGCAGCAACTTCAGTAGGAATTCCCACAGGTATGTTGTTGAGCCTGGAACAAGTTAAAAAAAACTTATTAGGAACAGTGTAGTGGTAAATTGGGTTGCATTAGGTTGTATGGGGTTTGATTACTTTGGTTAGGTTAAGGTTAAGTCTGATATAGGTGAGGTTAGCTTAGGTTTGGGTTGGTCAGGTGTGGTAAGGTTATGTTAGGGTAGGTCAAGATCAGGATAGGGTACCGTTAGGTTGGGGTCGGTTAGGTTATTCTTGGATAGGCAGGCTTTGATTGGGTTAGGTTACGGTGTGATAAAATATATTTCAGTTTTTTCCCAGTATAATACAAGAAGAAAATTGAAGTGGTGGTTCTGGTCCTCACCTTCTCTGCTCTTCCTCTTCATGCCAGGCTGCTGTTGGCCGTTGGCATCCACGGGCTTGGGCTTACGTGCCTTCTTCTTCATCCTGGGAGGGAAGCCCATGTCGCCCAGGAAGAAGTCCTCGGCGGAGGAAGAGGAGGAGGGGGAGGCGGTAGATGGCGCGGGGCCCATACCGGAGGTGACCATGTGGGTCATGTGTGAGGAGGAGGGCCCCAGGAGGGGAGATGCGAGACCTGATGGGTGGCCAGTGTAGTGAGGGGAGGTGACCCCGTACGCTGCCGCCACACCCCCGGGAGACCCAGTATCCATGTAACCCGACACACCCACACCGCCATAACCCATCACCTGAGAATCTGTAAAGAAAACAGACACTGCTTAGTTACATGTTCAAACAACAATCATAATCTCAACTTCTAAAAATAATAAATAAGAAAGCTACACATTGGTAATAATACATAATATATTTATTATCGGTGGCGGTGCTGTACCAATAACAACACTGCAGACCCGTAATATTAGTAAAGAGTGACGCTGCACGTAATAGTGTACATCTGGTAGCAGTGGTGGTGCGGTATACTAGTAACCTATTAACCCGCTGTTACGACAAGTTACGGGAAGTCTGGGACGACGGTTAACCCTTCCCTCCCGCGCAACACTTTCCCACGGCGTTCCATCACATCCCTCAGGGGGTGGGACGAACCTCTGGCCCATCACAGCTTTAATTTTCTACCATAATAACTGTTTCGCTCTTCAACCTTTGCTTCTCCACATGTCGGACGAGTGAACAAGATAGCTTCCCCGCGGCCAATTATCGTTGTCGCTGGGGAGTTGAGCGGAAGTACAGGCCAACATTAACCTCCCCCGCTGCAAGACAAAGAACCAATTATATCTTCCTCAATCTCTTTGTAAATCTTATCTTACGAGAGAGCATTGTTTCGTCAACTGTGTCAATAACACCACCGTGTACACGTGGTCAATGATATGTGTAGTGCACGTGTGACACATCACATGTAATCAACACGAATGAAACCACTATCCAGTATACTTTCATGCGTCTCCACTGTTTACCACCACTATCAGGACGTCCTTCATCACCAACAACAAACCTACCGCAGGCTTTATTATAAACATGTAAATTCGCAAAAACAACATTCTCGCCTATCGCAATCTACGTAACCAATTATGGCAAAACAATGTGTAATAACTGAACTGTATATATATATATATATATATATATATATATATATATATATATAAATATATATATATATATATATCATCAGAATTATTTTAATCGTGTCTGGCCATGTGTTAGAATTCTCTCAAAAAGCTCGTTTCCTGCACCTTACTGGAGAAGTTCCCGCCAAAAGTCTGTGTTGGCAGCAAGATCAAGCACAGTTGCCAAGTCAATATATTGTGAATTTTATTCATTATCTTCCCACAAATCCCAATGCGTGACTATATTTAGATTAATTAAATACAATTAAAAATTATCTAAATATTAATTTGTTCAGTACATACGACACGAGTAATGGCTCAGCTAGAGTATTTATAAATAGTGTAGTTGTCGTACATACATGTGCTTGTCGGGTGAGCAGGTGGCGGGAAAACGGTGTCAACGTGCTGCCTCAAGGTCGGCCCCGCTCCTCCAATGCTCCACTCTTTCTTCACCTTCTGACTGCCTATCACCGTATCCTTAACACATGACCAACTTGCACTCATTTTTGGAGGCACGCATCACCACATAGCCACTTCAACTTTTTAACACAAACTACCAAATAAAATACGACTTCAACACACACGTGCCAATAGTTTTCCATCTTGGATAAATTATTCTTAAAACTGTTAATTCTTTTTATCTAATCCATTTAAAAGTATTTAATCAACTAAGAAGGAATGTTCTAACAGAAATTCCCACTCGAGTACAAAACCGCAGCATTGACGCGGAGAATAAACTTGACTTTGAGAACCTTACAGTGCTGACTTGGGGCGGACTTGCAAAAATATGACAACGATTTCCTGTCGTAAGGCCATAAAGACAACGTCAAAACCTCACTTAGACGTTTTCCGGGTATCTAGGAAGACGAGGCAATGATTCATAAATGTTTTAGGCATAATTAATGACCTCTTCTTTAATTTGATTTACGACTTACTTTAAAAGTTGTGAGTTTGATAAAGATGGGATAAGGTCACGAACATGGGGGGGGGGCTGCTTTACACTTCACCCTCTGGCCTAATAATGGTAAACTGAAGAATGCAAATTTGTATAATACGAATATACGTGAGTAGTGGGGGTGTTACCAGATGACCTTGGGATTGGTCAGTCAACCCGCCTTCACCCTTTGTTCCTTGGCCGGACGAACCCGCCCTCCACCAATCAGAGACCAGGTACCACGCCCTCCACCAATCAGAGGCCAGGCACCACGCCCTCCACCAATCAGAGAACGGATACCCCCGCCTATGCAACGCAGCCTCGTCAGGACCACGCAAGCAGGCCTAAATCTAAATGCACATTTTGCCGACCGATGCAGTAAATGATTTAATTTTATATGAGTAAGAGTCGACCTGTCAGTAGGTGTTAACTAGCGGGAGAATGAGGGAGCGTTAGGCCTGTCACTCACGGGTCACTGGGTCTACAGAGGAACTAATTATTCAAACTTCCCCGTACTAAAACTGACGTAATGTATTATGAATTTCAACGTATGCAAATGTATTAAAGGCCCAAATGTCGATAATGAGGTTGTGCGTGTATGGGTAGCCTGGGGTCACACAAGGTCAGAGATTGTTCCTCACTGATTTACGAAGTCCGTCAATCATTAACTTCTGATAACCTGGGGATGACTTATGTTTACTTAATATTATTCCTAAGAAGTTGACCTGACTTGTTTTTTAACACTAGACGAGGAAAAGCTATCAAGTGTTCGCCTGGTTCACACCCTCCATCTCGGACCAAGTGCCAACTTACCGAAAGATAAGCTGACGTGATTATTTTTTGTGGTGTAGCAAGTTAGACTGATGACCAATGACGACCAACTCTCAGTGGTGGAGTGTACGGCCCTAGAGTGAGTGAGTGTGTGTGGTGGAGTACATGTGGTGGTGGTGTGGTAGTAGTGGTGGTGGTGGTGGTGGGGAGCAGTGACTTGCTGACTTTGAGCGGCGCAGCAAGGTCACCTCTCCCACCCCCACCATCCTCCACCCCTGCCACTGTCCCCCATCACCACCACCACCATCATCACCACCACTAAAAGAATTAACTATTGGGATGGAGGGAGGACCCAAGAAAATATCTCAAGAGTGTTATAGAGACACGAAACAACGACATATTTTGGATTACTTCCGACGGCCAGCCAGCATCGTTGGTGAAGAAGGGAAACTGTGGAAAGAAAACCCTTGGTGGCCTCAAGCAGGGGCCTCCTCCTGCCTAACTGTGAGATAAGCCACGCACCCTCCCGCCACTATGGGCCTTGCTTGTGCACTGTTTCCCTACTCGTACTCCCGCAACACTTAGGTAGACGTTACGCGCTGGACTCGACGGCGGATGCGCGGCATTTCCGTTATCCCACTGGTTGGAGTTCCCGCCGCCACCAACGATATCGCCACTTTCATCAGCCACTATTGTACAACTCTCACTTCAGACACCATGATGTGGACAACCTTAGTTATCCTTACCACAATGCCAACACGTATCCTCTACCAGTTACTGACATCTTGTTCATTAACTGTTAAGCTGCTGGTATACTAACAGGAGAGTCCGGAGAGCCTTGGTGGGACGACTGTAAAGGAGACTCTTACCAGTCGCCTCAAAGAAGCTAATACACCACAACTACCGCGACCTTTACGCCAGTGAGATGATGTACTGGATAGAAATCACGTTCACAGGGGAATAAGATGAGAGGAATGTGCACAAGAGTGTTTTAATATCTGGGTGTAGTGCCCCCCCTCCCCCGACAACACACACATTGCCTCAGTCCTATGTATTGCTATTTAAGAGGTCTAAATTAGGTCTCCCTATATAACAAATCTCATAAGGTGGTAACAAGGTGGCCAACACTATACCACGACTACCACCATCCCTACCACTAACTACAACCAGCAGCCAGAAATATATATCACACCTCTACCACACCACCATTATCAACCAACACATAGTTATATATCCCTATTACTTCCACCACTACCACCAACACACTGCACCACTTTCCCTTCTACCACCACCACATGCTACACCACTCTCACCACACACACACACACTCTCACTTCCAACACCACCTTGACCTACTTGGCAACAGCGTACTCCCAACTTTCCCTTCGGCCTGGACACGCGACGCTGAAGGTTCCTCTCAGAGCAATACATTTCCTCAACAGACTGGCGCTGACACGGAAACTGTACACTTAACCTAAGCTAACCTCACTGAACCTAACCTGACACGGAAACTACACTTAATCTAACTGAACCTAACCTAACCTATCCAGACGCTAGTTAAGACGTCAAGCCAACCCCCCCCCCCCCCCCCCCGTCCAATATTGTTTCAGGTACAACAATAATGTTCCCTAGTTACAAAAAAGTAAATAAATAAATAAAACATAAATAAATTAAAAGAGGGTGAGACCACATACAAGCCATCACTGATAAAGTGATCATTAAACGCAACCAACTGCTAACGTAACCACAACCAACTTCTAACGTAATCACAACCAACTTCTAACGTTATCACAATCTACTGCTAACGTAACCAAACCTATCCCCCAATCCCCGGTAGCAATAGAGTGTTTAATCATCAGGTTCTCATAAGCGGAGGAGGAGGGGGGGGGGGGGGAGGGTACTAATCTTCGGGATAATCTAAGGAGACAAATAGGACACCCTGATCTAAACACAAGAGAGAGACCGAGAACAATATTGATCATGAGCATGAAGACGTTGAAGATGTAAGCTGCAGGTAGGAACCCACCCAGTACAATATACCTAACCTAGCGACACCAGCCGATATTATCTAGCATGTATAGGAGACATAGTTAACGACACAGATGTAAACAGAACCTAAAGCCATGATATAGTGTTTATAGAAAGACTACATCATGATATAGTGTTTATAGAAAGACTACATCATGATATAGTGTTTATAGAAAGGCTACATCATGATATAGTGTTTATAGAAAGGCTACATCATGATAGTGTCTATAGAAAGGCTACTAGATGTTTACATACCTTGAGGCCTTGGGAAGGTTGGTGTGAGCGGTGGCTGGGACGATGAGCGCATGTGGAGTTGTTGTGGGGAATAGGTGGGATGGAAGGACGGTAGTGACCCTCCTGCCTCCGCTCCTGACGAAGGGGAGTCTGGAGTCCGCGACCCACATACTGTAATACAGAAGAAGATAAACATGTTAATATATTTTGTTTTGTTTTCGTTATGTTCACTTGTAATTTCAAAATAATACACACACACAGACACACACACACAGACACACACACACTTTATTTATAAAAAGGGGGTAGGGAGGGTGTTTGTCATGGCATATAAAGGTGGATGAGAATCCAACTGGTGACAGGTCACTAATGAGCCAAACAGTGCCATAATAACGGTACAGCAGCCGGCACTCATTACCAGGTGCTTCTGTGGGCACTAAGGCCATCATCGCCTCTTCCCAATTATCGTCCGTTTCGTTGTTTCCACCTTTCTCTTCTCTCATTATCACAGGATCAACTTCCCAAAATAAACTTCTGGGAGCTCTCCCCCCCCCCCCCCCCCCGTGACCCGAGTTGTGGTCACCTCTCATACACTGGGTCAACACCTGTCTTCGTCTCCGGTGACCTGACCTGGGTTGACCCCCACTGACCCTCTGGCCACAGGGAAATAAAAGCGGCTAAATATATAGTGTCAGGGACGTACTTGTTTGTGCTACCACCCACGTGATGATGATGATGACTGTGGTGACGATGATGATGACGACGGTGCTGGTGATGAAGACGATGATCGTAATGAAATCTTTAAGTACCGGCGTTGCTTGGGTGGTTTCGGTCAGTCAGTCATCCTCGGGGGGGGGGGGGGGGTAGTGGCAGTACCCGTGGGAAAGGAAGCGTGTGTCTGAGGACTGGTAACAAGAGACGCTAGTAGGGGGTGGACGAGGCCTACTGTCGAGTCTTCCTTCTGCCAAGAGGGTGACGTGATGCCCTACTTAAGGCCCTCCCTCCATACTGACACCTCCCCTCCCTCTATTTCCTCACAACTACAGCCTATACTCCTACCCTTACAACCCCCCCCCCCCCACCCACCCCTCTCCCGTCTCGAAGAAAGAATTTTACTGTCTTAAATATTGAGAAAGTTAAGGATTCGGGAAAACGTGAATTGCAGCTATCAAACGGTGCGTGTGTGTGTGTGTGTGTTGGTTCTGGAGTAAGACTGCTGAATAACCGCCTCGGACCCCACGATCTCCCAGGACTATCAGAACTACATTATATAGGTCCAGGAGGAAGGGTCTCTCTCTCTCTCTTTCTGGCTCACATCTCCCTCCCCATCAACCCACCTTCAGTGTCTCACCTATTACCCACCAACCCACTCACCCTTTTCCCCCACCCTACACCCATCCTTTCCTGCCAACCTACGCCCACCAACAAACCCCACGCCCACCAATCTGTTCCCCTTTCCCCCAATATGTCCAGAGGGGGTAAGGGAAGGGGAAAGGGAAGGAAGGGGGAGGAGAGAAGTGTCTTCTTGGTTAATCAGTTGCGTCGTGAGTACGTTTGGTCCACCAGAGGACAGCATGAAGTCAATGAATGGGAAGAATAAGGATAAAACAAGAAGATAAACAGAGAGAGAGAGGGGCAGGAGGAGGAGAAGAAGAAAGAGGGAAAGAAGGACGGACAGAAGGGGAAGAAGTAGAAGAAGGAGGAGAGACATAGGGGGGAAGAAGTAGGAGAAGGAGAGACAGGACGGGAAGAAGTAGAAGGAAGAGGAGGAAGGAGTGTGCAGTGAGAGAAACATACCTGCTAGGTGTAGTCTGGTCTTGGACTCGTCATTACTGGTGTGTCCGCTGGAAGAGTCCACGTCCGACACTCCAGAGTCCGCGGGGGAGGGAGGCAGAGACCCGCCCACTGTAAAGTACACAAGAGAGAGAAACACCGTGAGTAACACGCTAAGAAACACCTTAAGTATCACCGTGAGTAGCATCAGGTGGTAAGGAACACACACACTTTATAAAGGCAACACCAAAGGCTCTAGCGCCTCCTGAAACAACAAAGTGCCAGCAAAGGCGATCAAACAGGGTGAAAACAGCGTCTGGCGAACAGGAGCTTTATCACTAAAGACTCCAGCGCCTCCTGAAACAACAAAACTTTTGCCAGCAAAGGCGATCAAACGGTGGTTTAAAACAACGCCTGGCGAACGAGAGATCTTCTGTCTGTTACTCTCGGGCAAAATATACACCGCCGTTTGACCGAGTCCCTCCCCTCTTCCACCCGTTCGAGTCGATCCCAGGTCTCAAGGTTTGTGAATGGAAGGCTTTCCCACGGCGCCAAGATGCTCCTCGACAACACCCAACAACAGGTACAACAACGGCGAAGAACGGCACTGTTTGTAGGACTCCTCCGTTGCCTGGATACCGTTGCTACGACTACTGTTGATCTAAATGTCAACAGTACGGGACACAGACACACTTGCCTTTAATGAATGAAGCAAGATTTTCGCTTGGATGTTTGTTTGTTTATTTATAGTCATTTACTTTGATGCTGCTGAAGTTTGAAACTGTAAACACAACTTATAATGTTTCGGGTCCACACACGTCACAAACACAAAGCACATGTCACAAACACAAAACACATGTCATATACACAACAGCACACGTCACAAACACAAAACAAGCCAGGCAAATTACGCGAAAACACACACACACACACTTTTCCTCCTTCGGCTGAGACTCTCGGGAGAGCTTTAGCTGTGTGAGATAACCTTTAGGAACCGACTCTCTCATAGTTCGTACCATGGAACACACACCCACCCACCCAGCTGAGATCTCTTCCATCTCACACTATCTCACGTCCTCCTCTTTCGCACACCCTTTCATTTCTCTATCCCTCTCACTTACCCTTCTCTCTCTCTCTATCCCTTTCATTATTCATTCTCCTCTTTCTCGCGTTCTCTCTCATCCCTCCTATCCTCATACTCTCTCTCTCTCACTTTAACCTCATCCTCTTACCCACTTTCTCCCACGCAGATTGAGCCTTAAGTTATCGTGAATGTGTTTCCCCTCCCACGCTAGCTAGCTCATGGGCTGGCCTGGGCGTCTCCTGCGATCCTTTGCTCCTTCCTGTTGAAGCTTAAAGCACTCACTCTCTCTCTCTCTTCTGTACCTCATTCTACCCACCCACCCACCCATCCATCCACCCACCTATCCACCCAGTCTCAAACTTGCATCAGTACGCTCAACAGCTTCCAGTAAGCGGTATGTACCCTATCCCCGTCGACGCCTCCTCCACTATGTACCACCACCACCCCCCCTATCCCCCACTTCCTAAAACAAGTAAAGCGCCCCCCCCCCTCTCGCTCTCTCTCTCTGTCTCTCTCTCTTTCTCAGACACAAGTGAAATCTGTGAAGACTGCATCGCTGTCTGGGTCCACTTTAATTTAAGATAAAGTGCAAGTACTCTGTGTGTGGGGGGGGGGGGGGGGAGGTCGTGTTGTAGGATGGTTATGCTAGTAGTGTGGTAGTGGTTGAAGCAATAGGTTGTGCTGTTCGTCGTAATAGTCATGCTGCTTGGAGGAGGAAGAGGAGGAGGAAGAGAGGAGGAGTGTGGTGGCAGGATCGTCGCAGTGCGGGCAGCTGAAGCTCATCTCAGCTCCGGGGTCAGGGTCGTTTACAGCAGCCGTGAGGATGGTCGACGGCTCTTTTTGGTACAAAGGGTACGACCCCCCACCCACCAGGGGGAAGGGGGGCGGCGACCCAGGGGTACACTTCCACTCCACCAAGTGTACGACCATCATTCAGTGTCCATCAACTATACTCACTGTTATCCTTGCTCATCAACCACACACACACACCTGATGATGAAGACAGACAGTGTGGTATATAAGTCTTAACACTGCCCCCCCTCCCTCAGCTACTATGACGATGAAGTGTGCCGTGTCACCCCACCCCGTGTCCTCTACCCTCTACCACCACTACTACCCCCCACCCCCACAAGGCTCCACCTCTCTTGTAGTTAATATCCTTCATCTGGCTCCCCTCTACACTCCTGGCCACTACCATGAGCTGCTCTGGTCCATCACTGCCAGCGGGGGACACATTGGTCCAGAGGGGCGATGTGGCACCCCGAGGTACTAGTAAATGGGTCCAGCAGTGGTCCAGAGGGATAAATCTAACAATGGACCAAGGCTAGTCTAAAAAGCCCATGGTCCAGGTGGGTGAGTCCAGGGCTGGTCCAGAGCGGTGGTGGTCCAGGCAGCTGTGGGCGGGAGCCGCCCCCGCATAACCTTCACTTCCAGTCTCGGTTCTTCCGCGCGTCTTTAAAAAGTGCGTCACCAGCGGCCAGTGACGTAACTGCCGCTATTTTCGTGTGGATCAATAGGTAACTTTGCGATCAGGCACTGCGTCCCGACCCCCGGCCTGGCCGCGGCTTCCACCTCCTCTTACCTCACTCCCACCAACATGAGTTGCCACATACCATTAACGCCTTTTGTAATACAAAAACAGCGTCGCCGCCTGTGTTTTGCATCAATACACTGAGTAAGAACCAAACAAAACTCACTGAAACTTAAGTAAACTGCAGAACGCCGCCGGCGGATCCAGACAATCGTACCCTTGACAATCCAGGCCGTTCTATGACGTCATAGCCTGAGTTGCCGCAAGGTCAATAATTTACCCCAACTTGGTGTTGTGTATCACACGGTCACACCAACTGCTGTACCAGGACGGAGGCCCCACACAACCCCTCCTGGAGCACAACAAAACAATCCACAACCTCCTTTACTCATAAATAACTTAACAAAAAACGGTGATGATAAGAGCGGTGTGGCAACAGTCTCAAGTGTGAGGTCATATTAGGTAAACCGTGTTTGTCGGTATTCCGGTAAAGTAGCCACACTCTGAGCCCCGGAAACCAGGAGTGTCACGGAGCCGCTTATCACGGGAAGGCCCCGTCAGAAGTCCTGGAAGCTGTTATGTGCTGTGCTTATACTGTGAGATGAGGTACTACAGTCTCTCTCTCTCTCTCTCTCTCTCTCTCTCTCTCTCTCTCTCTCTCTCTCTCTCTCCTGGAAGCTTACACAAGGAAACTTAATAAGAAAATTAAAGACCGTCTATGTAATCCTGAAAGCTTTGCAACGTCAACACAGATCAGTCTTAAAAGCTTTGACCAAAGATCCAGTTTGAAAGTTTTGAAAGCTTAAAGAACAACACAAACCCGCCCTGAAAGCTTTGTAAGGGATATCAAAAGAACAACAACAACACTCTCTCCTTATCTATCTTTAGCAAGAGAGAGAACGAGAGATAGCAAACTCACTCTCTCTTCATCTGCACTATCTACACTACACTCTGTTACACCTGTGGATGATTTGGGTACACTATAGTGACTGGCCGGACCCCCACCACCACCCGGGCAACGTGACAAAGACTGGGAGAATTACTGTACTTTAGTTTACTTCAGTTACAAGAGGACCTCCCACCTGCAGTATATAGTGAAGAGCTCTCTCTCTCTCTCTCTCTCTCTCTCTCTCTCTCTCTCTCTCTCTTAACTACTTCTTGGGTCATGTTTGTCGTTACAGTTCCTGGTTGGTGTCATAGTGTTAAGTAATTGCCGTCTGAGTACTACCTGCTGGAGGCTGTTATTGATGTATCTCTCGGGAGTAAGGTGAAGACTAGCTCCTCAACCTGACGGGGAGAGAGAGAGAGAGAGAGAGAGAGAGAGAGAGAGAGAGAGAGAGAGAGAGAGAGAGAGAGAGAGAGAGAGAGAGAGAGAGAGAGAGAGAGAGAGAGAGCAGATCACAGTTGTAGCAGGAGACCACCACAGACCCCAGCAGGAGGCGATATACAGGTAAATAAACCAACTTACCTGAGGTGTTTGGCTGGGAGGCAGAGTACGCGGTCCGGTGTCCAGCGTGGGCGGCCGGGTGTGGTTGATATCCGGTATTGTACAGGTTGGTATTATGGGTAGTGGTGGTGGTGGGGGCGGCGGTGGTGGTGGTAGGGTTAGCGTTCTGAAGGTGGGGCATGAGTTGACTGTTGGAGAGAAGATCCTGGAGTAGTTGTTCCCTCGACCTACCAACCCCACCATTAGGAAGATGGTGATGGTGGTGATGATGGTGGTGGTGATGGTGAGAGTCATTGTGGTGAGGGGGTACCACTCTCCCGCCATCGTTGTCTACTGTGGAAGATAAGACATAAGACATAATAAGTATAAAAAAAAACATAAAACAAAAAGCTTAAATGACATTATTCAAGATAAGGAAATGTCTAATAGCCACTGCACTCAATCTTCCTCATTACCTAAACTGCAAACTTAGGTAATGATATGGAATCCAACCAATAACCCATGAAACAACAGACAAGCGCTGTTTTTACACTCGTCCACCGCACATCTACCCACCCATGACAAGACTATCTAATACACTACCTGGTAACACACAGTTAATGGTACGATAAATTACTCAACGGAACCGTAGTATTTACATTGTGAGAGAGAGAGAGAGAGAGAGAGAGAGAGAGAGAGAGAGAGAGAGAGAGAATAACATTGTCTCTCTCTGAACCAGACCTATATTCTCCACCCAGCTATACCGTCAAACCCCGTTAATACGACCCCGTTTTCGTGTTTTAACGCTACCAGTCAAATTTACCAAGAAAGATATAAATACACACACACGCACACGAGCACACACACACGGACGATGTATTATTATTATTATTGGTAGTAAAAGTGAAGTAGTAGTAGTAGTAGTAGTAGTAGTATTAGTAGTAGTAGTAGTAGTTGGAATGGGACTGACCAATCCAGAGGAGATTGCTGCCACCGAACATCAAAACTCAGTTCAGCTCACGGCAGCCCTCACGGACCACATAATAGCTCACAACACAACAGAGGAGGTGGATACCAGTGAAGTAAACAAGATTCGAAGGTCCATTACGACAGAACGACAGCACGGCCAAAGTGATAAGTTGCAGCAACTGTTGCTGCAAGTACCAGAGAATTTGAAGAAAAAAAAAAGTCGCTATAGCGCAGGAGGTGGGCGCCTAGAACTGGTTAACTACGTTACCGATAAGGGCAAATGGTTTCAGTCTTAATAAACAAGAATTTACAGATGCCAATGCTCTAAGGTACGGTAACCCAGTAGAAGGTTTGCCCTCCCAGTGGTGTGTGACTCTTCCTATGACGTCGATCATGCCATGGTGTGCAAGAAAGGGGGCTTCATATGCATGAGGCATGACGAAGTAAAGGATCTCACAGCAAATAATGTTGAAGGAAATTTGCCGTGATGTCAGGGTAGAACCGACCCTCCTTCCATTGGACAGTGAGATTTTCCAACATAGGACTCCAAACACATCCAACGAAGCCCGTGCTGACGTCAGTGCTCGAGGATTCTGGACGCAGGGACAGCGAGCCTTCTTCGACATCAGGATATTTTATTCCATGGCCGCATGTCATCGTAACTTAGCTCTCGATGCTGCACACAGGAGGAACGAGAACGACAAGATAAGGGCATACGGGGAGAGAATTCAGAACGTTGATCAAGGCAGCTTCACTCCTCTAGTGTTCACAACATCTGGTGGGATGGGACCAAGTGCAAGATGCTTCTACACCGGACTCGAGGAGGTGATATCCGAACAGAAGTAGCAGCCCAGAAGTTATGTTACAGCCTAGATGAGATGTCGACTGTCCTTCTCTCTCCTTCGGTCGGCTTTGCTCTGCCTCAGGGGAACAAGAGCATCGGCCCCAAAGCCGACAACAGTTGCAGATATTGACTATGAGGCAACAGTCACTGAATGCCGCATAGATCTGCGGCTCAACTAACTCAAAACTGTTAGAATAGCTATTTATGTATTAGGATATTTAATATTAAGGTAATAAAATGGTGGCGAAGGTATGGCTATTGGGGGAGGCTGGAGGCCATATTTAAAAATAAAAGTAGTAGTAGTAGTAGTAGTATTAATAGTAGTAGTAGTATTAATAGTAGTACTTATATCAACTGTTATCATTATGGTTATTATCACACACACAACAATATACCATAGATGAGATAAGCCTTATCATAGTAGCAGTGATTGTAAGCTACTGTTTTAGGTCAGGCCTCTGTAGTGCCTCTTGTGTATACTGAAGGTGATATTGTGAACCTTAGTATTACTGTATTTGTATTCTAATTAGGGTGGTGTGGTGGTCTGAGAGAGAGAGAGAGAGAGAGAGAGAGAGAGAGAGAGAGAGAGAGAGAGAGAGAGAGAGAGAGAGAGAGAGAGAGAGAGAGAGAGTAAAGTCAAGGTACCAAGGTCATAAAACACACACAGGAAGAGCTGAGAAAATAGGATTATAGAGAGAGGAGGAGGAGAAGAGGATGACGAGGAAGAAGGCGAGGTGGAGGAAAAAAGAGGAGGAGGAGGAAAATAGAAGGAGGAGGAAGAAAGGGAGAGGAGGAAATCAGAAAAATTACAATGAGATTTCCTCAATAATTAATTATATACAAAAAATAATCTTTCAAGTACAGTTAGGTTCGGTTAAGTTTGGTTAGGTTTGGTTAGGTTAAGTTTGGTTTGGTTTGGTAACACAACACCCGACATGGCTTCCTCCTCGCTAACAAACCTGAGTCAACTTTTTGTAACGCCTCCTTCTTTCCTCTCGCTGGTGTGTGTGTGTGTGTAGTGGTGATTGCTCAACCTAACCCGACGTTGGATGGGGGAAGCAGGTCACACCCTCTCTTGTCACCACAGTCTCTCTCTCTCTCTCTCTCTCTCTCTCTCTCTCTCTCTCTCTCACCCACTTAGGTTAGGTTAGTGTGATTCAACTTCAGGTGATCTTTGTGTCGTGGCTTAAGTGTGTCAGTCAAGACGTCGTTGTTCTCACGCCCCCAGGTACAGGAACAACCCGACGGAAAGCAGTATAACAACCCGACGGAGAGCAGGAACAACCCGACGGAGAGCAGGAACAACCCGGCGGAGAACAGGAACGACCCGTCGGAGAAACAAATAGTAGGTGATTGCGGGACTGCGACACCCCCCCCCCCCCCCTCCGTTACCGATGGCGCCCACAGTGTCACGGAACACACAGGTGAGACGCCGTGACATCACCTGTCTAACCTCAGCGACAGTGGTAAGTGGCGCTGACGGGACCACGAGAGATAAATGGGACACGGTGACTTGTCTGTCTGAGTGGCGACCCCGTCCAGGTGAGTCTTTACTGTGCCGGAAGACTGTCAGGGCGGAGGGGGTGGGTTGTACGCCAGGGGAGGGAGGAGAAAATTGTTGTGTTTGCCCAACCAATCATCTCCTCAAACACACACACACACACACAATAACAGGTCACAATACACTGGGGTGACCTACGACAGTTCACTAGCCTCGTCCCTCAACACCATTAGTCCCCCCTCCCCCAACCCACCTCCCCTCCCTCCATCCCCTAACCTCGTCATCAAACACCTGTACACCTGCGGGCACCTAATTCACACAGGTGTAGCTAACTTGAGACACATACCACCGTCTTAAGGTATTGAAGTTCTTAACCCACAGAATCGGGTGCCAAGTGCCAGCGATTAAACCTGGGTCTGGCACTATCATGGCACCCCCCACCTTGTTGTAAGCTAGTGACCTCATTTGCTGTCGTTTCATTTTCCTAGTTCAGAATCAGTAGAGAAGGCACAGGCACAGGATGGTTTATACAGTTCGCGTTCATCAACAAATAATGTCCAAACTCTAATATAATATATACGGTAAATATTTATAACCTAAACGTGAGAGAACAACAACATACACAACTAGCTGCTCTTAACAATGAGATGTGGTAAGTGTAGTCCTGTGTGTGTGTGTGAGTAACCCTATTACCTCAGTGACGTCGGTAGAGAGAATTACTTTCACCGGCAGTACGCAACCTAAGACAAGGCCGTCCGCCCCCCCCCCCTCCCCCTTTACCCCCCTCCTCAACCCAGCCCTTCTGTGGGGGGGGGGGGGGGGGGGTGGAGGAGGAACCCGTTTTTTTGTGTGTGTGTGTGTTCTCTGAAGCCCGTCCCCACTACACCTGTGTTTGTTTGTTTGTTTATCGTGTTTCTGTGTCGTTCTTCCCTCACAAATTACTTAACATACGGTGCACAGGTAAGTTACTCCCATGTTATATTGCTCTTCAAGTTGAGGAATAATAACGTGGAGGTGGCAGAGGGAGGTGATGTAGGGGTGGGTGAAGGAGTGGTGGAAGGAGGTAGAGACAGAGAGAGAGAGAGAGAGAGGGCGGGACAGGGAGGAGAGGATGGTGTGTCTTTGGGGAAGTTCCTACTAGTGGAGAAATGTTGACCTCCACCTAGAGTGTTGACGTCTGTGGCACTCACCCCCCCCCCCCCACATAACCTCTCTACCCCCCCCACCTACAAGAACTAGAGGCTAGCTAGGTCGTACACCCACCCCACCCTCTTCCTTTCCTCCTCCACTACCTCACCACTCCACACTCCTATCCTCCCCCCTCCACCAATTCACCTCCCCCACCCCCACAAGAACGGATCATTTCAGCACCCCCAGTTCTCACCGCCCTTCACTCCTTCGTCAGGTGGTTCTCCGTAACGACAGATAAAACCTAACCTACATATGGTAACCTCTCTCTCTCTCTCTCTCTCTCTCTCTCTCTCTCTCTCTCTCTCTCTCTCTCTCTCTCTCCAGCAAGAGCCGCAGTCACCCACCAGAGCCCCGGGAACTCCCCTTCTGCGGCAGTAACAGATACAAGTCTAATATATAGACCTACAGCCGCAAGGATCAGCAACAGGAACCCTCATCAGGAACAAGGAACATCAACAGAGAGAGAGCAGGAACAGTAGCAGCAGCAGTTCCGGGGGGGGGGGGGTGGGGGTGGTAAGTAAGAGTGAGGAGAGGTGGGAGGTGATGAGGGGGGTCGGCTGGACTGGGGGTCATGAGGAGAAGCTGGAAGTGTTGCGACAATCTCCCCTCTGCCCCCACCACTACTGCCATCCCCCCCTCCCTCCCTCCCTCTACCACACCCAACCTCGCGGCTTCCGTGACGTGTTACGCCACCGTCACCTGTAACACACCGTTACAAGGGCCACACGTAACACTAAAACAGTCATATAACACAGAGGAATCCCCCCTGCACCCCCCACCCCTCACACACACACACACACTGATGTAAAGGTTCATTAACTTGTACCAATAGGGAGTTACGTCCACACACACCCGGCTCTACCTGCTACGACCATCCCTTCTGCTACGACCATCCCTTCTGCTACGACCATCCCTTCTGCTACGACCATCTCTTCTGTTACGACCATCCCTTCTGCTACGACCATCCCTTCTGTTACGACCATCCCTTCTGCTACGACCATCCCTTCTGTTACGACCATCCCTTCTGCTACGACCATCCTTCTGCTACGACCATCCCTTCTGCTACGACCACTATGACTCTTATCGTCACGACCAATCATTAGTATTTCAGGTGCACGTTTAACATAGTTAACAAAATTGAACAGGTTTTTGCAGGTGTGTGTGTGTGTGTGCGCATAACATTCCGGTAGCCATGAATTGCACACACTTGCACAATCAACATCAGGTGGCCCCCTTACTCTGCACACCAGCACTTGACAGTAACCAATCATCTGATGTGTCATTCTCACACCTTGACACACACACACACACACACACACACATACACACACACATACTACGTCACTTGACCATCCGGGGGCGACCTCCAGCCAAAACCCGGACATGGGCACTGCGGGTCACGTGATAAGGGCGCCATCCGATCCTAGCTTTCACTTTTTACCCGTACTGTGTGTGTGTGTCTGTTGGTGGCGCACACACACTAATGATGACAATAGCACTTAGCCAATATCATCATTGTAAATACATTTATTACAAAAGTTGCCAGTTCAGAACGTGATTCCCAGAACCGTGACGCACTCATTAACCCCTTGAGTACGATGATTTAACCCCTTGAGTACGATGATTTAACCCCTTGAGTACGATGATTTAACCCCTTGAGTACGATGATTTAACCCCATGAGTACGATAACTTAAGCCCTTGCGTATCTACCTAAAGTACACTATAGTTATGTAGTGGTGAAGTGTGGCTAAGGTCTGTGAAGTGTACTTGTGTGGTAGTTAAGTGTAGTTAAGATGAGTGCAGTGAAGCCAATGTTAATAGCCTATTCACCTTGACTTGCAACATGGGGGGGGGGGGTGGGTGGGGTGGAGGGAGGGAAGGGGGGGACAGATGAGGGAGAATGTGGTAGTGGGGGGGTGGGGTGGAGGGAGGGAAGGGGGGGGACAGATGAGGGAGAATGTGGTAGTGGGGGGGAGGGGGAGACACACCAGACGGCATCTACTACACAATACGGTGTTAGTGAGAGTGCCCGCTACATTGCAACCCGGATCCCAGCACCAAACTATACGTATTTCTTAAAACTGAAAACAAAACAAAAATCACACTTTTAACGCAATGGTGACACGATGATAAAATGATGGGGAGAGAGAGAGAGAGAGAGAGAGAGAGAGAGAGAGAGAGAGAGAGAGAGAGAGAGAGAGAGAGAGAGAGATAAATGGGCTGAGAAAAAATGAATATCTGGCACCCGCGCGCTAGCTAAAGTGTGCCAGTGGGTCAGGAGAAAGTGGCTGCGGCTGGGAGGGGGGAGGGGGGGAAGGGGGGAGGGGTGGGGAGGGGGGATATTTGACCAACAACTCCCCCTCCTCCTGCTGACACATCCCAACTCACCACCACCGGCCATCGAGAACCAGTAAAAATAAAAGGAAAATAAAAATAAACTTATGTTCACTTTTGCTTTTCGTCTATCAAGTTCAATAACACACACACACACACACACACACACATAAACTTAAGTTTGGAGGAGATCATTATTTAAGGTTAGGTTAAGTTAGTGAGAAAAGTTAACTCTAGTTTAGCTGAGAGAGAGAGAGAGAGAGAGAGAGAGAGAGAGAGAGAGAGAGAGAGAGAGAGAGAGAGAGAGAGGTGTTGGATGGCAGCCAAAAGGGAAAGAACGACACGAATTCCGATCTTTCACGACCATACTCACCCTCACTCAAGTTACTGCTCGAGAACCCCCCCCCCCCCGACCACACTCAAGTTATTGTTCCACATACCACTCTCACTTTAAGTTGTTCCTCAACATAACACTCTCACTCACTCTCACTGTAGTTGTTCCTCGACACAACACTCTCACTCTAGTTGTTCCTCGACACACACCACTCACTCACTCACACCACCTCACTAAAACCCAGGTAACGCCCAAGTGCCTTAGCGTGATGACAATAACAATTCCTATGATCTTAATCCACCATTAGACCAGGTAGCTTCAGGTACAGGAAGTCAATTAACATACCAGGTGAGAAATATCCTATGATACAACTATAACCTTGTCTGCCTGAAAGATGAACCTGTAAAAAGACACTTGGTTATCTGAGCCAAGGAAGAGCCGCAGCCAGTTAGTTTATTTAGCCGCAGCCAGTTCATCGACACGAGATGGCCCTGACGGTGTTAGTCATGCTTCTCACGATTGTAAATTGGAGATAAATAGAGAGAGAGAGAGAGAGAGAGAGAGAGAGAGAGAGAGAGAGAGAGAGAGAGAGAGAGAGAGAGACCCACGACACTCTAGTTTTTTACTCAGGCCTTTGGAATCTTCCCCTTAGGTAGTGGGAGGGAGGGAGGGGGTAGGGGGAAGGGAGGGAGAGGAAGGGGAGGGGGGAGGAAGAGAGGTAGAGTAGATGGGAGGGAGGAAAGTAGGCTATACGACAGGTACCCCCTCGACAACAGGTGAACAAGTTAGGAGACAGCTGCACTAGGTTCCGTCAGGTGAGAGAGAGAGAGACAGGTGTACCGAGAGCTTATAAATAAGACATAATAAAACAGGTGAATTGAGTTACTTTTAGGACAGATGAGTTAGAGGTTACTTTAAAAGACAGGAGTGACACAGGTGAGCATATTAACTTAAGGATGGCAGTTCTTGTCTCCCCCCCCACCCATATCAGTCAGTATACCGCACTTAATATTATAATCTCATAATAAACTTTCACAAATTCCTCCCGCGTCCACGACACAGGAAACGCACCATTTCCGCATGATTTAAAAGAACGCGTCCCGCCAACTTTCCCTCTCACTAGCGCGGCGAACTCGAGGCCACAACCCCATTGGCTTCCTCGCGCTACAACCAACCCTATTGGCTCCCCCATCCCGCGCTTCAACCCCATTGGCTCCCGCACTGTTAACGTCATACGAGGCTGTAACCCCATTGGCTCCCTGCGTATCAACACCCCCCCCCCCCATTAGCGTATATGACGTCTTGCAATGAGAGCTCTTTAACGCCTTCCGGAAGTAACAGAAAGTATTACTGATAACAGAATATCTCACACGGAAGTTAATAAAGTGAATCATAAACTACTACTGAATTGAGTTATCTGCGTAAGACCTCTCGCGGGTGGCGCTGCACAAGGTCAGGGCAGAAGTCTCTCTCTCTCTCTCTCTCAGGACCCACCACCTACACCGCCGTAGTCCTCCCGTCCGCAGGATTACTCCGCTGACGGGCCCCCACCTGACGCAGCCACCACGATGGGAGACACCTAAAACCTGGCTGACTTCCGGTTGACAACACCCAACCAAGATCCTCAACGTGCCCTGCCAACCACAGACTTCACCTGCCCACCACAATCACCAGGTAAATGTGTACAGGAAGATAGTAATAATAGCCTACATTTGTACAGGTGGACGCCAAGTGAAATGTGATAAATCACCTGAAGATTAGCCACCCAAGCTTGTTTCACCTGATGATCAAACACTCTAACGCTACTTGGGGGGGTTAGGTGAGGGTTAAAGTCGTTAAGCTTAAGATGATATAAGCTGGGGTGGCTAATCTTCATGTGAGCCAGGAAATACATATAACGTGAAATAAAGAAGCACTGAACCTGACAATAATGACCTGAGGCACACTTCCTGCATACCTGTTGGACCTGAGGGAGACCACACCTGTTAACCCATACCTGTACACACCTGTCCACCTCACTCACGAGCACCCACACTGTCCTACTTATGACGCAGAAAGAGTGGCAAAGACTTGGAAGCAGATCAAGAAAGCTTCACGAGTACATAATATGTAAACAAATACTATCGTGTTACAGGTACTGAACCAATGAGGAAAAGGGAATGCACACACCCGTAAACACACCTTGTACACCTGGCCACAGACACTCCTCAGGGTGGCCACGTGTGATGGGAGTTACAAATATACACCCGTCCTCGTCTGTGTCTTCAGCCACATTACCTGAACACAACTAATTTTCGATGCTATTTTATTTTCGGTGTTCAGGTTGGCCAGAATATCGAGGGTAAAAAAACAGTGAGCGCGCGCGTTCTAGTGGCGTGCCTCACCCATGAGCTGGCACGACCCAACCACTAGTGAAAATAACTGTGTATTATAACCCACCTGTTTCCTCCCTGGTACCCGCAACGCTCCTCTTACCTTACACCAGCTCACTCGCTCCTGATACACGTCTATGTCAGCGATGAAGGAGATAAAGAGTGCATGTTGAAGGAGCCATAATGTGCAGGGTGGCGGCAAGAGGCACTGACTTACCCACCTGGCACTTGGCACCATGCCTGCCTTACCAGCGATGACTGTGACTCACTCTGGCACACTTACTACATACCTCTCATACAAAGCTTCTCATCTGCTGCTCGAAACTCCCTCAAGGGCAAGTGATTCTACCGCCAGAATGTTGAGATCCAGGAGAAGGTTGAGCCAGCGTAATTAATCTCCCCACGCCCTCAGAGGTGAGTGCTGCTGGCGGCAAGAATTTACCTGTGATTCCATATCAGGTCACGGACCGCGTGCGGCGCCGCTACCGCCTTTTTGTTGTCTCCCAAACCTATTTTTACGAACTTTTTTCAGAGTTCAGGGATGTTAACTGTTATTATACAGGTGATACGATAACTTACTTACGAGAAAGAAACATTAATATATATATATATATATATATAATATATATATATATATATATATATATTATATATATATATATATATATATATATATATATAGTGTGTGTAAATATAAGTTTACCGTCTTAGCTCTACGCGGCATTTCCTGAATCTATTCACGACTCGACATTTATATATTAAAACATTTATTTACAGCACAAACCAGACCATAACGGAGTCCCACCAACTTCCATCTCCACAATGTCAGCACAATGGTGTAGGACCATCATGAGCGCCTATACAAATAATGTGGAATATATTATGATCAGCAATGCTTGGCAAGGAAGACACAGCAGCGTACCTCTGGCATGTGGCGGTTTGTTTACTAGTCGAGCGTTTTGTGGTGGTGCCAGAGGCAACCTCGACCCAACCGGAAGTGTAATGTTGGCGCCAATACCTGCCTGCCTCACCTGACTACCACCCTTTAGTACGCCCCCCCCCCCCAATACGTGCACCATTAAGATACATTTCCTCAGTATCTATGACACATATATTTAAAAGGCGAGCTTATCCTAACTACTGAAAGTATATTTGTCACAAGTACGGCTCATGATGCCAGCTTACAACAGCCAGGTAAGTATGAGGTATCTTAACACACCTCACCTCTAACGTGTGGTGTGGTCACATTAACCTCTACAGAAAGCTCGCTCCAAACCCACCATATCCCCCCCCCCCCAGGCTCAGTCTCTCCCACCTTGAACAACAATATAACAAACCTCACTACCTTACCTAACCTAACCTAACCCTACCTCACCTAAGCAACCCAACAAACCTACGACAAAGTTTCAATAAATGACAAAAAAAAACCAATGAAATAACAGGTAAAAAGTGTGTGTGTGTGTGTGTGTGTGTGTGTGTGTGTGAGGGCAGAATTGGGTAAGCCACCTCGTGTTTATATCTGTACCCGAGAGATTATTTTAAGCGCTGAGTTTCCTTATACAACCTGTGAGTGTGTGGGTGGGAGGGGAGGGCGTGGGTGAGGGTGGTGGAGGTGGTGGGAGTGATATTGATCCACAACACACACACACACGTCCGTCGCCTACCACCACTTGTACACACCAATATACTTTACAACCTGGAAACTACAGCACATACACGCCTCTCTTTAGCACCTCACTAACGCACTCTAAAATATACGCCATTAAAGTGTTTACTGTGGGTAGTTTGGTGAGGGCAGGGAGAAGGGGGTGCTGGCTGGTACACACGCACACACACAATTTCACTTCTTTACCTATTTAACACAGTTGGAGAGAGAGAGAGAGTTAGAGAGAGAGAGAGAGAGAGAGGTAGCATGTGCATGTCAACGTACCGGTTCAAGGTTAAGACAGCCACCCACCACCTCCCTCGCACGGCTGAGGGGAGGGAGAGGGAGGCACGGAGCCCACTCGCCTTGCCATACACACACGCTCACTTCTCCCACTTAACCCCTCTCATCCAGCCCGTTCTCCCTTGACCTATCAGACCTATCTAACACACCCGGGGCCTCACCCATCCTTCACGGCGGTTAAAAACACCCACGCTAGGTCGAGTAGCTGACGGGAATATAAAGTTGGTAATTAAATCGTTGGCGGCGTGAGGTGACAGTGTGTCGCCCACGCGGCCAGGCAGGCAGGTGGCGAGGCTCGGCTTACAACTGACTTCCTTGTTGCTCACCCCCTCCCCTACCTTGTTGCTCACCCCCTCCCCTACCTTGTTGCTCACCCCCCTTCCTTAAGTCACCCCCTCCCCTACCTTGTTGATCACCCCCCTACCTTAAGTCACCCCCTCCCCCACCTTGTTGCTCACCCCCTACCTTAAGTCACCCCCTCCCCCACCTTGTTGATTACCCCCTACCTTAAGTCACCCCCTCCCCTACCTTGTTGCTCACCCCCCTTCCTTAAGTCACCCCCTCCCCTACCTTGTTGATCACCCCCTCCCCTACCTTGTTGCTCACCCCCTCCCCCACCTTAAGTCACCCCCTCCCCTACCTTGTTGATCACCCCCCTACCTTAAGTCACCCCCTCCCCTACCTTGTTGATCACCCCCCTACCTTAAGTCACCCCCTCCCCTACCTTGTTGCTCACCCCCTACCTTAAGTCACCCCCTCCCCACCTTGTTGATTACCCCCCTACCTTAAGTCACCCCCTCCCCTACCTTGTTGATCACCCCCTACCTTAAGCCTCTACGTCACCCCTCCCCCACCTTGTTGATCACCCCCTACCTTAAGTCACCCCCTCCCCCACCTTGTTGATCACCCCCCTACCTTAAGTCACCCCCAATAATCTAAGGAAGGACAATAAGCTAGTATGTACCTTACTGACACACACGACCCTACATTACAGTTACATACCCACCCCCCCCCCCCCCCCTCCCTCCCAGAAAGTAGGTTAGACCTCTTCAACCACTTAAACCACCAGTCAACCACAGGGAGGAGGGGGGGGAGGGAGGGGGAATGGGTACGGAGAAGGAGATGATGGGAGAGGGTATAACCATCATTACATCCACCCCCCCCACCCCACACAAGGCCAACCAAAACACCCACCTAACCTAACCTAACCAAACGTATGTATGTTATTCAATTGTGACGTGACTTGCACAATGCCCCTGAATAGTTCCCTCAGGTCTTAAGGGTACAACATGACATACATTCACTGCAGGTTTGTATATATTTTGTTGATATGTGGACCCACTATATAGTATGTGTTTAAGTCTGTATTCCTGTAACTTGATCGGTACTGTAATGCCTCCGTGTACCTGTTTAAGTCTGTATTCCTGTAACTTGATCGGTACTGTAATGCCTCCGTGTACCTGTTTAAGTCTGTATTCCTGTAACTTGATCGGTACTGTAATGCCTCCGTGTACCTGTTTAAGTCTGTATTCCTGTAACTTGATAGGTACTGTAATGCCTCCGTGTACCTGTTTAAGTCTGTATTCCTGTAACTTGATCGGTACTGTAATGCCTCCGTGTACCTGTTTAAGTCTGTATTCCTGTAACTTGATCGGTACTGTAATGCCTCCGTGTACCTGTTTAAGTCTGTATTCCTGTAACTTGATCGGTACTGTTATGCCTCCGTGTACCTGTTTAAGTCTGTATTCCTGTAACTTGATCGGTACTGTAATGCCTCCGTGTACCTGTTTAAGTCTGTATTCCTGTAACTTGATCGGTACTGTAATGCCTCCGTGTACCTGTTTAAGTCTGTATTCCTGTAACTTGATCGGTACTGTTATGCCTCCGTGTACCTGTTTAAGTCTGTATTCCTGTAACTTGATCGGTACTGTAATGCCTCCGTGTACCTGTTTAAGTCTGTATTCCTGTAACTTGATCGGTACTGTTATGCCTCCGTGTACCTGTTTAAGTCTGTATTCCTGTACCGTAGTTTCTTGAACGAATGAGACAAGACCAAAAGAGAGATGGGGACTACATGGATAAATAGGAGATTAACATAAATAAATTGATAAGAGGGAAGGAGAGGAAACGGGTGATTATCTAGTAGCGGGAGGGAGGGAGGGAGGGAAGAACGAAGGAGGGAGGGAGGAAAGAAAGAACAGGTCACAGAAAGATATAATAAGTCCATCCAGATACACTCTCTCCCTCTTTGTTCCTCTGACCACCATCTCCTGTGTTCGGTCCCACCAGGAAATAGAAAAATTCATGGATCACAACTTGAGGGGATTCTGTACCCCCCCCCCCCCCGCGGCCACCTACAAAGATACCACAGGCATAAAAATATACTTAGTGACATACAAAGATACACCTAGTAAAACATACAGTACATACACACATACATACACACACACACACACATAGCAAGATTATCGTGGCGAATATCTCAACACAGGTAAGGTCGTTAATTACTAAGCTCTACCTGTCGTTAATTGGTAAATAATGGTGATATACCTCGTGTTGTGGAGGCTAGCGGGTGGTGTGTGTGTGTGGCCGAGTCTCCACACCTTATATTAATGAGTTTGAGAAAGACATTACCTGGGGCACCTGATGCTGAGAGAGAGAGAGAGAGAGAGAGAGAGAGAGAGAGAGAGAGAGAGAGAGAGAGAGAGAGAGAGAGACAGACTTAAGCTCAACAACCACGTAAACACACACACACTACAACAGACAGAAACAGGTGGAAAATGTGGCACATCAACAGAACAAAAACAAATACCGGGGCGACAGACACACCTTCCCGACGCAGCAGTGAGGGAGATAGCCAGCCTCAGGTGACAGTTAAGGCGAGTCTTTACAGGTACTTTAAGTCCTTCTCCTCCTCTTCAGTCCTCACTTAATATCTTCCTCCCCTCCCTCTCCCCTCCCCCCCCCCCCCTTCCTCGTCCCACTGCCCTAGTTCTGACCCCCTAGCCAGGATATTGGTGGAGGGGGGGGGATATAACGACCGTAAGGATATAACGTACAGACAGACACACAGACATGAACGCTTGCAGGTACACACACACACACACACACATGAACGTTTGCCGATACACACAGACATGAACGCTTGCAGGTACACACACACACACACACATGAACGTTTGCCGATACACACACAGCCAATCCCTGCCCCAGTCAGTGTGTTATTCAGGTTAGTCTCACTACTATTGACCAACAACATACTGACCTAATTTTTTTCCCTTCCCTGATCGGTCACCCTTATATAAATACCGAGTAGGCCTAAGTGAGTGCCAACACACAGCCTCCGTCTCTATCTCTGGCCTAAACTAATCTAGATCGCCTCCTCTCACCCCCCCCCCCACCCTCTCCCTTCCCAGTACTCCCAGGGAAGTCGGTCACCAAGTTTCATAACAAGGGTGAACTATGTGGAGCCAAAAATAGCTATATTTTGGATAGTGAGATAACAAAAAATATATATATATACTGGGCCAGTAACTCTGTACATCTGGGACAAACACCGTATAAATGGGACGACGTTAATAATCCTTGAGCAAAAAGTTTTAAAACAGGAAGAGACTGTAATAAACTGGGGCACAAACTACACCCCAGGACCCCAATTATCACCACACATGTCAGGACCCCAATTATCACCACACATGTCAGGACCCCAATTATCACCACACATGTCAGGACCCCAAATATCACCACATTATATCAACACTACTGTGAGTCAGGAACTTCCCTCCCTCCCCTCCCCTCCCTAAAGGATACAATATTGACCACTGACCCCCCCCCCCTTCAACCTCCTCTTTTTGTTACCGACGCTCTAAGTTCCAGAAATTCCTGAGATAAACTTTCCCGTTAAACTATTTGTGTCAGAACCCGCTGCCTAAGGTAACTGACACTGTGACACACCCAAAGTTACGAATGACACAGTGATGATTTAGCCCTCCCGGGGCGTCAGATCACGTGACCCTCGGTAGCGGTGTAGAGTATAACATCCTCAGGAGATTACCTAATCATCTAAAAGGCATTAAACCATCGTCCTTAATCAACTTAGGAGTCTTTGAATCACCTGATGGTTAAACACCCGAACGCTACTTAGGGGGGGGGGGGGTGGTTACCGTGGTCATTCATCGGGATAAATAAGTTAGGGTGTCAAATCTTCAGGTGACCCGACTACACGTTCTAAGAGATCCTCCCATCGTTGAGGGAGTGTTGGCAGGGAAGGATATTTCTCTCACAGATGCGTTGGTCTGGTCCTGGCGTCACCCTCCCATGATGTCAAATTGCCCGTGCAAGAAAACCAGGCTATGGTGTGTGGGTGTGGCGGAGGCGTGAGGGATGAGGCGTGGGACGGGGGACAGGAGGAAGAGGGAGGTGTGGGACGGGGGACAGGAGGAAGAGGGAGGTTGGAAATTTACCTGTGTCCCATCCGGCCTACTTTCAGCGTCCAGTCCACCTCCACCACCACCCCACACGCCCTCCCTCACTTAAAATCTTCAACGGAAGTGATCCCCTTGATGAACGCACACGTAAACAAACAGGTGAGTAAATAGACACGAATCAGTAATGTTAGTAAACAAATTGGGTAAACACACCCTGAAGTAGGTCACTTCCTGTAAGACATCATACGTGAACTTTCACAATTAATTACAAATAACTCACTACTTCCTGCAGCAACTTCCGGTGTGGGTCAGGAGGAGGAGGAGGAAAGGGACATGTAGCAGGTGGAGGAAGACCCGGCCCCATGACGGAGGTGTGTGACGATCAAGCTGTCTATTAATACCAGTAGGTTATAAAACACAATCTCTCTCATTGTGCTGGAACAAGCTCCAGTCTGTGCCCAACCCGGCGTGGAGAGGGACATAAGCCACCATCTTCGGCACAGACAAGTCTCGACCTTCCGCTCCCCGTCCCTAGGGGCTGTATTACTTGCGCCGCACTGACCTGGTTCCCCGCTTATCCTGACTGACCTAGATTTTAAAAGGCTTAGTTCCGCAATTTATAGGATTCAGAAGATACTCCGGGGAGCTTCCGTGAGTCCTGAGGCCAAGTTGTCCTCTCTCGGTGTCACTGTTTAACTCTTGTCCCGTCATTAAAACAGTCCCTCCCACACCACAGTTTTGTAAGTCAGGTCCAGAAAAACATTCCCAACATGGCGGCGGCGACGACCAGTCAGAGCAGCAACATTATGCAACCAGCGGCAAGACACTTGCAACGTGTCATTACTCAAGATGTTCATTACGTCGCCTCCAGGTACTACCGAGCGCCGAGTAACTGGGGGCTCTTGCACACGTCTTAAAAGAGGCCACCACAGTCTCATTCATGTGTGAAGGAACTGGACGTGTGGGGGGGGGGGGGTAGAGAGGAGGGTGGGTGGTAGAGAGGAGGGCGGGCGGTAGAGAGGAGGGTGGGCGGTAGAGAGGAGGGTGGGAGGTAGAGAGGTGGGTGGGAGATAAGAGAGGGGGACCCAGAGCTACGACAACGGTGGTGGTGTATAAGAGTGAAACTAGGAAGCGTGTGTAGGCGGCAACGGTTGTGTACTAGAGGCAAGGTGAACACATACACATGCAAGTGCTTCTCCACAAACCAAGCCTTTCAGCTAGCCCATACACCAGCAACCATCAACAACACACACCTACTTAAAACACAAACAACCCCTTAAATAAAAGACCTACGAGACGACAAAGAAACAAAAAACAAGGAAAAAGTGGGTCTCTACCGCAGAAGTAAAAGTAAAGGCTATCAGGGCGATGTGGTAACGCTGTTTTGGCACCCCGGCGATTCCGGCAGCGGAGCAAAGTGGCACAAGGTCATCCGGGGCCGCCTGGCTCCCTCCACCACCCGCCAGCCTGCCGCTCATCCATGACGCACCCCGGATGACTGTTGGATGTCACCTGACGCGGATGACTTCCCCACCGCAGCCGCCACAAGATAACAAACACACCACCTCAAGGCCGCACCAATCTCACGCTGCTGCTGGGGATGAAACACAGCAGCAGTAACAGCAGCAGTAACAGCAGCCTCAAGACACACCATCCTCTTGTTTACATACGTCTGAGATGACAACACCCCCCCCTACCCCCCTCCTGACCTTAGCAACTGGACTTTTCAACTGAGCGCTGCAGCCCACATACATAAAGCCCTATATGGAAATACCCAACCTCTTTCACTTTCTAGGGGCGTCTCGTGCCAGGCTGGGGCGCGAGGGACGGTACTACAGGATCTTGACTCTCACGTTCCGTAGGAGATACCCCCCCCCCCCCCCGGGAAGTCCTACTGACACAAACATCCACACCAGATACACGCGTTTAAACATATTAATGAAACACCAATAACGGGAGTTTTTATGAGGTACAACTGCGGTACACACGAGGAAAATTCTCGAGTTAAAACACGAAGCGAATTCTGTCAGGTGTTGGGTGTGTAGGGCAGCGTCTGACCTACTTGTACTGTTGGTTGGAGTAAAGGATAGAAATGTCGAGCAGGAAAATGTGTCGAAGAGTCTCTGAGGCAGCCAGTGAAGGAGCCACGGCATGCATGTTTATTACACAGCACCGTGAGGACAACACAAGGGTGGGACTAACATGTGGTGGTGGTATTGGGTGTAGTGATGTCTGAACACTGCCTCAAGGGGGGGGGGGGGCGGAGTATACCTGGCTCTACTGTGGATTAACTAACAGGTGTAATTCTCAGTGTAGGGATGAAGGATGAGATAAACAAGGTGCATTATATTATGGGTAACACAGATACTTACGGTAGCGCCTCATCATCGCCTTTTTGTACGCTTTTGCGGGGTTGGGGTGGGACATTCGCTGACTATCTGAGTCGTCCGAGTCATGAGGACTACTGGTGTCCCGATAGTCCCTATAGTCCGGGCTTAGGGACTCACGATAGTAGTCTGGACTCCTGGGAGGAGACGGGCAGCGAGTCCTATTGGATATGCTGAGGTCGAGTGGTGCCTCATCGTATTCCAGGATCTGGGACGAGGCCAGACGAGGGTTCTGTAGCACCATGGTGGCGGGGCGCTCAGCTGATGGTACGTACACACAGCCAACCACACACTCCACTGAGAGCAACAAGTGCGTGTGTGTGTGTATGCTGGGGTTTGTGGTAGTTATAGTAGTACTAGTGGTAGCTTATTACCACACACTTATACACTTTCTGCCATGGTTGGTTCACTTGACGACACTCCCGCAGTACCACAAGTTATCACTAGTATTCAATAACACTATAATTCTCTCCGACACGACGAGGAGAGTGTAAGGTAAGTCAAGTGTGTGTGTGTGCCTCACCCACTTGAAAATAGTCTTCACTCAGTAACTTCCTGAGCCTTGAAGAAATTACTACCAAACACCCAAACGAGGGGTAACAACTAACTTTTCCTTGTTTTCTATAGCACGTTTAAAGTCCGCAGTTTACAGCACGAGTATTAATCCCAAGCTTGGAAAATTATCCAAGGACGTGCGCGTGGTGGAGAGTAACAGTGACAGCAGCAGCAGGTGGCGGGGGGAGGAGCGAGTGCACCAAAGCTCCGCACACCACGAGGGTCACATCCACACTGACTCACTCACGCCACTCACACCCGTCCACCACCACCACCTCCCGCCACGCCGCCACCTCCTCCACCACCACCACCGTCACCTCCTGACGTGGGTGCGTGCGTGTGTATGTGTGTGTGTGTGTGTCTGTATGTACGTGTGCCCGTCCCCGTGTAGACGTAGGCACTGTGTTACTTAGTTTTTTCCCCCCACTCGCGCTGATCATCAACATCCTGCCCTGGACGCTGAGCTGCTCGATACTTCCCCAAAACATGACCTTTACCTCACGACTCCCCGGACTTACTATGTCGAGATGTACATGGAATAGGATATGTGTACTTATAGTGTGTGTGTGTGTACGTACCAAGGCCATCCACAGCCAGACAGTCGTGAGTGTGTGCGTGTGTGTGCGTATATGAACACGAAGGCCGGAGCGACGCACAAGCTGTCCATCCCGCGGTAACAACAGAGGGGAGACCCGCCCCCTCCATTGTACTCTTTCCGAGGGGGGGGGGGGGGGGGGAAATCCCCTGCTAGGCCCATGGGAGGAACTCTCGCGCCCCGCCTCACAGCCTCCCCTCTCCTGCACCACCTCCAACCTCCCCTGTCGCCCCTCCTGCACACCCCCCCCACTGTCCCCTGCCATCCTAATGTACACTTTGCTGATATACAAGAGGTAGTCAGTCAGCTCTTGTTCCTTGATGCACGGCAGTAATTTACGCCAGCCACACACACACATCTTTCTCCTGATGTGTTGTGTCTCACCTGTCAGGGTCACCGGAGTGTTCAGAACGACAACAAAGAGGCCAGGAAGCTATACACTTTACCACCACCTGTTGTAACATGTGTTGGTTTACTGTGTGTGTGTGTGTACTCGTTATTGTCGTTGTTACTACTACTACTTTTATAAATGACCTCCAACCTCCCCTAGCCTTTAACACCATTTTATTACCTAACTATTATTATTACCATCATTATTATCATTATTATTATCATTATCACCACCATCATCATCATTATTATTATTATTATTATTATTATCATTACTATGAGCAGCGACCCTCTCTCCAATACGCCAGGACCCGCCTTGAGGAACCCCCTGAGCAAGGAAGCGACCTCTGATCACAAGTGCCATCAATTACCTCAAACAACCTTGATGGTTCAGTGGACGTGAATGATGGTTCTCCGTATTCGTGACCAGGGTTAGAATCCCACCGAGAACCGTATAGTGGCCATATTAAATTACGTTACCGTCAGACTGAATGAGTGGTATATGAGAGAGAGAGAGAGAGAGAGAGAGAGAGAGAGAGAGAGAGAGAGAGAGAGAGTACGCGTGCTAATCCTTTGGGGACACACGCCCAAGAGTCCCAGACACACAGACAACATTGGCGCCTGGAGTACGTTTGGTGACTCTCTCTCTCTCTCTCTCTCTCTCTCTCTCTCTCTCTCCATAACTTTGTCGAGTACCTATGGCGTGATCTCGTATACCGTAGGAGGGGAGAGGGAGAGGGGGGCGAGAAATTGAGGGTGAGAAGGGAAGAGAGGGAAGGAAGAGTGTTGCCTGAAGGTAGTACAGCCTGGTGGTGGCAGTATGAACCAGTGCTGTTTGTTGACATGTGGAAGGCTTACAAACGCACACACTCCCACGCAAATAGATAAATAGATAGATAGATAGATAGACAGACAGACGGACAGACAGACAGGCAGATAGATAAATAGATAGAGACAGACATATAGACAGATAAATAGGTACATAAAGGGATATAGAAACAAAGAGAGAGAGTAACTCAGCTTGCACGTCCATACTGGCTTTCCCCTCTTCTCATCACACCTCCCCTCACTCCATCCCTCCTTCCCCTTGTTCCTCCCTCCTTCATCTCCCCTTAGCTCCCCTTCCCCCTGAGGGTGATCAAGGTGCGGCCCTGGAGGGAAGGAGAGGGGAGAGAGAGAGGGTGTGAGTGAGGGAGGGAGGGAGGTAGAGCGGAGAGAGGGTGTGTGTGTGTAAAGGAGAGAGAGAGAGAGAGAGAGAGAGAGAGAGAGAGAGAGACTGTACTTCAGATTCCTCTAACATATATTAATACCACCTCTCTCTCTCTCTCTCTCTCTCTCTCTCTCTCTCTCTCTCTCTCTCTCTCTCTCTCTCTCTCTCTCTCTCCCCCCCTTCCCTTGTGAGGTGACGAAGCAGTAAAGGTAAAAATGAAAATAGAGGAGAAGGAGATGGAAGAGAAGGAGAGGAGGAGGAAGAGATAATGGGAGATACAGAGGAGAAGAAGGAGGGAGATAATGAGGAGGAGGAAGAGATAAGGGGAGATAGGGAAGAATATGAAAAGGAGGCTTAGGAAGGAGGAGGAGGGGGAAGCGATGAGGGGATAAATTAAAACAATCAAGGAGGAAGGAAGGAAGGAAGGAAGGAAGATAGCAGTAGAAGAATTTGAGCAGCGAATGTGGATCGATTATGACGGGACTGACGGATCAATACCCGTGTGTGTGTGTGTGTGTGTGTGTGTGTAATCCTTAATACTTACAAAATCTGGATGTCAAACCAACTGAAATCTGGCTAAAGAGGAACGCAGATTTCAACACCTTCAAAGATAGACCTTGTATAGATTTTCAAATGGGATGATAAAGTCTACATTACGATCCCGAGACGTTTTGGTCACCTAACCTAACCTAACCTAACCTGACCTAACCTGACCTGACCTGACCTGACCTAACCTAACCTAACCTGACCTGACCTAACCTGACCTAACCTAACCTGACCTGACCTGACCTAACCTGACCTGACCTAACCTAACCTAACCTGACCTAACCTAGAGGAAGCTAAGGGTGTTTGATAAGAGGAGTCACTCTACTGTGTGTGTGTAAGACAGATGTTAGTAATGATTTGCATGGTTGGTGGAGAGAGAGAGAGAGAGAGAGAGAGAGAGAGAGAGAGAGAGAGAGAGAGAGAGAGAGAGAGAGAGAGAGAGAGAGAGAGAGAGAGAGATATTAAAGCGAGGGGAAGAGAGGCAAGATTATGAGAGGGTGTAGAATGGGAAGAAGTGGGTAGGTGGCGGAGGGGAGGGGAAGGGAGGTGGGGGGGTGGCGGAGGGGAGGGGAGGGGAGGTGGGGGGGTGTAGGAGGAGAAATGAGGGGAGGAAGATGGATATAGAGAAAGCATCAAATGGATAAGTGGAGGGAGAGGTAAATAGGGTGAGGGGGAAGGGGAAATAACGATAGTGAAGGATGAATAATTTGCACAAGGAGGGTAAAGTATATGAGAGAGAGAGAGAGAGAGAGAGAGAGAGAGAGAGAGAGAGAGAGAGAGAGAGAGAGAGAGAGAGAGAGAGAGAGAGAGAGAGAGAGAGAGAGAGAGAGAGAGAGAGAGAGAGGTTATCACATTTAGTATAATTTTTCCCCTGTAGTTAAATGAGTATAAATTCTAGGTCTTTATTAACACAACCTCCATATGCAGTCAAGTATTAGTTCACATGTTAAGGATAATACGTACAAAATTTAATTCCCAAAGGATAAGTATTTACATAGAGAGGAAAGATTATAAGAAGAAAAATTAATTCTTGTATATTTCTGTACGTTTAATGAGGCATAAATTCTTCACGGTCGATGGGTTTAATGTTAATTCTCTACACATGTTAGTTCACATCCTTAAGAACGTGTGTGCAAAATTACAGCATTCTAGGAAGAGGAGTTTCAATAGTATTTTTTATCAACTTTTGCCTAAACTTCAAGACTAAAGAATCCTGTATAACAAAAAAAAAAATCATGTCAATATCAACTAAGGATTAATTCACGTCTCAAGAAATTTAAGTATAAGATTTCAGTTCTCAATGATAAGGCAAACCAACTACTGTACCATCTTCTAGTTTAATGGTAACATGATCCAGTACAGTGGGTAGGACTGACCCTAAAATTTCGACCAAGTGTTAACTCACGTCATGATAAACAAATACAAACAAAAATACTAATAGTTTTAGAGGTTTTTTGAGAGTTAAGTCAATTTATGTTTGGTTTTCCTCTTAAGTTGTCGGGTGAAAAATAAATTCCATACATTAAGTAGGATTAACCCCTAATCCAACTAAGCATTCAATCACACCTAAAGGAACAGGTATGCAAAGTATCAGGTGTCTGGGATCAGTAAGTTTGAGAAGAGATACTTAAGAAAAACTAAATGTTGGATTGACCTGAATTCTACCCAGAGGCTTTCATGGTCAGGGAAGGAGTTTATTATTTCTTGTGGCTGTAAATTGTTGGTAAAATAGACAGACAGACAGACAGACAGACAGACGTACATAGAGACAGACAGATTGACAAATAACATAGGTGTTGAAAGGACAATAGTATAATGAGGTAAGGTAAAAAATATATATCCTGGACACACACACTATAGTATTCCTAACATCTATCTCTGTCTTATGTGTAAATGTTTGTATGGTGCGTATGTGTATGCGCGTGTGTGTATATATGTATATATATATATATATGTGTGTGTGTGTTGGGGTCATACATATATCACCCCAATACACCTGAATTTTTGCAGGTGTTTCAGCGGAGGTATTTCCTAGCTGACGTGATACAGGTATCTAGGTGCCTCCATATACACACGTAAACATACAGACATACACACACTTACACATACATACGATGCATACAGAAACACACACATACAAAAATCAAAGACCGAATTACTCACATACATACATACATTCATATAGATACATACATACATACATAAATACATACATACATACATACATACATACGCAATCAAAGTCTCTCTCACACACACACACACACACACACACACACACACACACACACACACACCCATTCAGAAAATCGATGAGTGACTCTAAAAATACACACACGGAAACGCTGTTGGTCCTTCAATAAATGATGAAGTGAGGGGAAGTAGGTGGTGAGGGGAAACATAGGTGGTGATGAGGGGAAACACGGGTGGTGATGAGGGGGAACACAGGTGGTGATGAGGGGGAACACAGGTGGTGATGAGGGGAAACATAGGTGGTGGTGAGGGGAAACACAGGTGGTGGTGAGGGGAAACACAGGTGGTGGTGAGGGGGAGAATGTAGAAAGTGAGGGGAGGTAGGAATGAGAAGTATAGGTCGTGAGGTAAGGAGAGGAAAAGAGGGGAGATGAAGGTAGTGGGGTGAGGAGAGGGGAGGGGTCGAGGGGCAATGTAGGTAGTGAGGTGAGGGGACGAAGCAACAAGGGGAGGCTGAGGGGAACATATAAATGGGTTGGAGAGGATTACACTTCGGTGACTCACGCGCGAGGGGAAGAGGAGGAGGAGGAGGAGGAGGAGGAGGAGGAGGAGGAGGATGGAGAGGGGGAGGAAGAAAAGAACATAGCTGCACAAGGTTTATACACACACACACACACACACACACACACACACACACACACACACACACACACACACACTTCCCTCCAAAAACAACTGGCATACAACCATTAATTAGCAACACCTCCTTCCTTCCTTCCTTCCTTCCTTCCCTCCCTCCTTGTTTCTCTCCGTTCCCTCCCCTTTCTCCTTCCCTCTCTCACTTCCTCTTTCTACTTCTCTCCTCCTCCTGACTCTTTCCTCTTCCCTTTCTCTCCCTCCCTTCCCCTCACACTCTCACCCCCCACTGAGGCAAGGAAGACCTCCCTGAAGGGTTTGGGAGGGGAAGGGGGGTGGGGAGGGGAGGGGAATGGGTGGGGAGAGGTGGGGAAGGGAGAGGTGGGGAGGGGAGGGGGTGGGGCAGGGGAAGGGGGTGAGGCAGGAGGTGATCACTAAACTAAAGATATCACCTCATACCTTTGGACTTCCTTGGAGGGGTAGGGGGGGAGGGGGGCGGAGATAGGGAGAAAAGAGAGATGGGGGGGGGGGCGAGATGGGTATAGAAGTGGCATATACCCCCCTCCTCCTCAAGCCGTACTTCACCCCTCACCCCCCCCTCCCCCCCTCACAATTGACAAGGAGGAGGAAGAAGCAATGAACAGCGCTGGGACACACAGTAAACACCTCCCCCCCTCCCTCCCCCCCCCCCCCCTCGTCTCTGTGGTGATCAACCCGTGCTATCCTGGGAGAGGTGGGAGGGGGGGGGGAGGGAGGGAGGAAGGAGGAGAGAGAGATGGAAAAGGTGTGACAGGAAAAAGGGGAAGGTACGATGGGATAATGGAAAAGAGGCTGGGAGAGAGAGAGAGAGAGAGAGAGAGAGAGAGAGAGAGAGAGAGAGAGAGAGAGAGAGAGAGAGAGAGAGAGAGAGAGAGAGAGAGAGAGAGAGAGAGAGAGAGAGAAGATGCTGGGAGAGGAGAGAGAGAAAAAAGAGGGACGAACAATGGAAGGGGAAAGAGGGGAGACGTAAAAAAATGGGACAGGGGGAGGGAAGAGGGGATATAGAGGAAGAGAGAGAGAGATAGGAAGAGGGAGAGAGGGGAGGAATGAAGGTGGATGGGAGGGTAGGAAGGAAGGAAGGAAGGGAATGGGAGAACAGGAGAAGGGAAGGACTGAGAGAGGAATGAAGGAAGGAAGGAAGGGATTATTTATACACTTAACAAAAATACAACCTACACACACACACACACATACACACAAACATATACACACACAAACATACACACACACACACGAATCGATTTTCAATACCCAGAATACATTTTCCTAGTAAACAAATAAATACAAATAAAATAATAATGTTTTAAAAACGTCAAAAACATTTTTCTTCGATGTTATCACATAAATTTTCGTGTTCATCTATTTAACCCTATTAGAGGTTAGGTTAGGTTAGGTTAGGTTTGGTTTGGTTAGGTTAGGTTAGGTTTGGTTTGGTTAGGTTAGGCTTGGTTAGGTTAGGTTTGGTTAGGTTAGTTATCGTCTCCTTTAAAGATCCCAATTAATTATTTGCCATTTTAATGATTTGATTATCGTCCGTACCTAACCTAACCTAACCTAACCTAACCAAACCTAACCTAACCAAGCCTAGCCTAACCAAACCAAACCTAACCTAACCTAACTTATCTCTCAGTGAAGGAACAACTATTTCTCAAGTCACACTCCAAACATCTATCTCTCAGCGAAACAGATAACAAACATAAGGGAAATAATGAAGAAATAAAACAAAAAAAATGAGGAAATACTCACAGTCGCACCAGGTGTCCATCATACAGCTTCGCCCCTCAACCATCTCACCTGTAAACAGAGAAGAAACACCTAATTAATATTCATGTCACAGGTATAGGTTAGGTTAGGTTAGGTTAGGTTTAGTTGGGGTGTGGTTAGGTTAGGTTAGGTTGGGTTTGGTTGAGGTGTGGTTGGGGTGTGGTTGGGTTAGGTTAGGTTAGGTTTGGTTGGGGTGTGGTTGGGGTGTGGTTAGGTTAGGTTAGGTGTGGTTGGGGTGTGGTTGGGGTGTGGTTGGGTTAGGTTAGGTTTGGTTGGGGTGTGGTTGGGGTGTGGTTGGGTTAGGTTGGGGTGTGGTTGGGGTGTGGCTGGGTTGGGTTAATCTATCTTTTTTGAGTACTATCATCGTATTCAGGGTATGTTCATCGTACTCAAGCGGTAGTCACAGTACTCAAGGGATGATTATCGTACTCAAGAGGTGATCACAGTACTCAAGCGGTAGTCATCACACTCTTATGACACACCACCACACATCAGCTTCCCTTCACCACAGTACTCGAGTTAGTTGATGAGTCAGAGGGCATCCCAGTGTCTTCCTCCTTCCTCCTCTTCCTACTCTTCTTCCTCCTCCTCTTCCTCTTCTCTTTCACTATTCTTATTTCTACTTTATCTCTTATTTTTTCTATTTTTTTAACCTTATTTTGTTTACCTTTCAATTAAAATTCTCTCTCTCTCTCTCTCTCTCTCTCTCTCTCTCTCTCTCTCTCTCTCTCTCTCTCTCTCTCCTCTTTCTTCACCCTTCAGTCTTTCACAACTAATCCGACTCCCTTCCTCCCTCTCCCTTCCTTCCCCCTCATCATCACTCCCCCTGGCCCTCTCCTTTCATCTCTCCCTCCTTCACCCTTTCTCCAATTTATTTTCCCCTCATCCCCTCCCCCTCCCACCCCTAACCATATTGCTACGACGACCCTCACCACCCTCCTCATTTTGCATTCCCCTCGCCCCCCCCTTCCACTCCCCTCTCTTCCTCCCCTTCTCCTATGCCTCTTTCTTGTCTTCCCCTCGTTCTCTCCCTCTGTTTCCCTATCTGTCGTCTCTCGATTTTCTCCCTCCCTTATCCTCCCCCTCTATCCCTCCCCTCCCCCCACCTGTGAGTCACCCCTCTCCCCCCCCACCAATATTAAAACAGCCATACAGATGAGTGAACTGAGAGACGGAAGTATTGTCTGTTTACCGTAGTGTGTGTGTGTGGGCGTGTGTGTGGGCGTGTGTGTGTGGGTGGGTGGGTGGGTGGGTGGGTGTGTGTGAACAACCACAATCCAATACAACTCACCCAATAACTATCTCCCACCAAAACCACAACTACCACCATTATTACCACAATTTTTATAACCACAACATTTCTATAAACCACCACCAACAACTACCATTACATCCCACAAAATAACTATCACTACCACAACTACAACCACCCCACAGTTACAACAACCATCTCTCCCACCATCAGGACAAGTGTGTGTGGAAAGGGGGGAGGAGGGAGAAGGGGGGTGGAAGGGGAAGGGGGTGGAAGGGGAAGGGGTGGAAGGGAGGGGGGTGGGTTAAGAGGTAATAATATCATATACCTATAACAAGTGACATTGGACCTTACACCTTAGTGCCACAAAGACGGAAATAGCAAGTCCTTTTGATCCCCTTTTCCTCCTCCCTTCCTTCCCAGAATAGCTAAGATGCCCCCCTACCCTCCCTCCCTCTCCCCTCCCACCTATCCCCCCCCTTCACCGTCCCTCCTACCCCCTCCTCCTTACAGGTGTGCTCGCTATAGGTTATTTCGGTACCTGGCCCAAATAACACCTGTTCCCTCATTATTATCATCTTCCGTTCCATCTAACACCTGTCCCTCCTCCCCTCTTCTTCTTCAATCCCCCTTTCCTTCCTCCCTTCCTCCCACACTCTTATATTCACTCTTTCTTCCCTCTCATCCCGTTATAAATACCCACTCCCACGTACCCACACCTGATATTCATTACCCGTTCTTACCTGCCGAAACCTCACCGCCTCTGAAATATCCTCTCTCGTACAAAAACAAACCTGACGTCACAATTAATCTGGCTACGTCATAGCATTGTGAGGACCGCTTATAGAGGTGGGGTAGGGGGGGGGTGTAATATATCTCGTGGCAGGGCAGGCAGAGGGCATGTGATAGACCAGTCATGTGTCACGCGATGAAGTCAGGCATTGCGATCCCGTATGACGATTTTTTTTTTTTTACTCAATAAATATTTGTTTTTTTCCCAGGGGTGTGTATTATGACCGATGACGTCAAGGCGCTCGAGTGATCTGATTGGCTACGAGACAATTATAAAAAAGCGCGGGAAAAATAATAAAAACAAGATTTGCGCGCGAACTTCTGGGTGGATCTCACGTACATAGTCAACTTCTGCTACGTCACCACCACCACCACACCACCACCGTCACCACCACCACCACACCACCACCGTCACCACCACCACACCACCACCGTCACCATCACCACACCACCACCGTCACCATCACCACACCACCACCGTCACCACCACCACACCACCACCGTCACCACACCACCTCGGTCACCACCACCCCTGATTTACCTGACATTAATACAACATATGTTTCTAGGTACTAGCCACCTACCAACACACCAACACACACACACACACACACACAGTTTTTAGAAAGAAAGAGAATAGGAACTAACAAGATGAGGTAGTCCACAGTTAACTTCCCCAAATTCTTCCCACCTTCGCTTCCCCTCTCCCCCCCCGCCAGGTGTTGGGGGGGGGGGGGGTATTCACAGGTGTGTAGGTGTGTGTGTGTGTGTGTCCTTTACAGTCTTTCCTGGCGTTCCCTCTTATTCTCCCCTCTCTCTCTTTTCCCCCACTCACTTCTCCCCTTTCTCTATTCCTCTCCCTCACACAGTCTCCCCTCTCTTATCTCCCCTCTTCCACGTCCGTCCCCTCTCACATTCTTTATCCTACTCTCTCTCTCTCTCTCTCTCTCTCTCTCTCTACTCTCTCCCTTCAGCATCTCTCTGCGTCCCCTCTTTCTCTCCCCCGTTCCCTCCCAAACCCACCCCTCCCACCCTGTGCTTTCCCAACATGCCGCCCCCGTCCGCCCACACTCAGGAGCCAAAGGTCAGAGTTGAATTGAAGCCGCTCGACTCCTGCTAGACTAAGGAGGCGGTGGGTCCTGACGCCGCTAGCTGGCAGAATACACGCGTTTGGGGGTCTGGCGTGCGGTGGTTGGTCCTTTACCCCGCAATGACGTCTCTCTCTCTCTCTCTCTCTCTCTCTCTCTCTCTCTCTCTCTCTCTCTCTCCCTCTCCCTCTCTCTTTCTCTCTGTGTGTGTGTGTGTGTGTGTGTGTGTGTGTGTGTGTGTCTTGCTTTTAATACACGGAATTATTCATACATACATGCATACACGATTACATACATACATACATACATACGCACATGCATACATATATAAATACATATTCTGTATAAACACACGTATAGAAACTAATCCACACACACACACACACACAGCGACGATGTAGGTGGACCATATGTGTTCAACGAAGCCAAAAGACCCGTTCAACGAGGCAAGGTTATGTTCAACGGGGCAAAGTTATGTTCAACGAGGCAGTGATGTGTTCAACGAGGTAGTGATGTGTTCAACGAGGCAGTGATGTGTTCAACGAGGCAGTGATGTGTTCAACGAGGCAGTGATGTGTTCAACGAGGCAGTGATGTGTTCAACGAGGTACTGATGTGTTCAACGAGGCAGTGATGTGTTCAACGAGGCAGTGATGTGTTCAACAAGGAAGTGTGATATGTTCAACGAGGCAGAGAGCGAGACGCCCTTTATAGACGGCAGACGAAGGAGTGCCGCCGCAGGCCAACAATGTCCTTCCCAGAATCCTTACTCTCTCTCCCTCTCACTTTCACCCCCACTCTCACTCCCTCTCTCTCTCACTTTCACCTTCTCTCTCTCTGTCTCACTCTCTCCCTTCTTGCTTTAACTCCTCTCTCTCCCTACTTCTCACTCTTCAACCTCCCTATCTCCTCTCATCACCCTTTCTTCCTCTCCTCCCTCTCACTCACATTCCCATCTTCTCTCCCACTCACTCACTCACTCACTCACTCACTCATTCACTCACTCACTCACTCACTCATTCACTAACTCACTCACTCGCTCACTCACTCACCCACCCACTCACTCACTCACTCACTCACTCACTCACAATATCAATAAGCGACTTCTCTCTCCTGTAAACACATTTCAAAAAACAAATAAGAGAATAAAAACGTAATTGGACATAATGGAAGAAGAGAGAAATAAGATAAAGATGGAAAATAGAAAGAATAATAAGAAAACGAAGGAGACGATGAACAACAACAACAACAACAACAACAGCAGCAACAATAACAAAATAAAAAATAAGGAAGAAGAACAAGAACAAATACGAAACATAAAAACAAGAATACGACAATAAAACAAATGAAATAAATACACAAATCAATCAAATCAAAACAAAACACACAAGACCCCACCACCTGTACCCCCTCCCCTCCCCTCCCTCTAATGACTCAGGTGTGAACTAGGTGAGACAGACAGACAGACACTGAGACGATGATTAGGACAGTCAGTAATCAGTGTTAGGTGATTAGTTAGTGTACAGATGAGGAGTTAGATCAGAGGGAACAAGTATGTGGATAAGGGTTATATTTGGTGGTGATAAGGGTGGTGGGGGGTGGTGATAGGGGTGGTGGGGGGTGGTGATAGGGGTGGTGATAGGAGAGGAGGAGGAGAAGGAAGAAGAGAAGAAGATAGGAAGATGTAAGAAATACGAAAGAAAAAAATAGAAAAAAAGAAATATTCAACAACACCCCCCCCCCCCCCACCTCAATACCAAATACAAGAGAGAGGAGTTGGGGGGTAGGGTTGAGAGGTAGGAGAGGGGGGGGGGTCAGCGTGTTACCCCGTTGGCCACACCCTCCCTGACCTAGGTCGACCCTGTGACCTACATCAGTGTCGAAGGGAAAACCCCGAAAGCTGTGTAAGGTGTAAGGTATACATACATACATACATGCATATATACATAGTGTGTTACGCCACGACTTAGACATTTAGACTTGTCACTATACTGTCAAATATCTTCACTACACACACACACACACACACACACACACATACACACACACACACGTAAGAGGCATGGTCCGAAACTTGGCAACCACACTAATCTGACCTGACCTGAACTTTGCTGCTCTAACTTTTACCTAACCAAAATATAACTTTAATCACACCTACCCTTAACCTAACCTAACCAAACCTAACCTAAAATTCACCTAAGCTAACCTAACTTAACCTAACACTAACCTGACCTGACAAAGTTAATCTTACATAATCTGACGTAAACCTAACCTAACCTAACCGGAAATACAGTTTAATATGCTGGCATCTTCCTTCCTCCACCTCCTCTCTCTCTCTCTCTCTCTCTCTCTCTCTCTCTCTCTCTCTTTCTCGTCTCTTTCCTGCTCTCTCCTCTGACGTCAACTATTGCGTCACGCCTTCAGTCGAGGTCACATCGGGTCGAAGCTAGGGAGGCCAGAGTGGGTGGGGGGAGGGAAGGGGGGAGGTGAGGCGAAGGAGAGAAGTGGGGGAGAAGGTGAAGATCAGAAAGGATGGAGGATAGTATAAGAAGGAGGGGGAAAGGGAAGAGGTGAGAAGAAAGAAAGGAAAAACGGAGGAGTCTGGTTGAGGGGAAAGAGGAGAAGGAGGGGAGGGGTGAGGGGAGAGAAGACCTTGGTTGAGCTGGGAGGAGTCAGAGAGGGAGGGGAGGTGAAGGGATATAGGACAAGGTCTTTCCACTGCACAGAGGGGAATATGGAAGAGAGAGAGAGAGAGAGAGAGAGAGAGAGAGAGAGAGAGAGAGAGAGAGAGAGAGAGAGAGAGAGAGGAAACATTATGAACGCGAATAGAAGAAAATAATAATAATAGTATAAAAAGTGATGGTGAATAATCCTCTGAGTGACAGGTGTGTACAGGTCCATTAGACACGTGTCATAAACTGCCTCATTTGTCATTACACATCTGTTAGATATCACTGGACACACCTGTATTACCCTTATATAGCTGCCACACACATATACACACACACATGATTGTACACATGTCAAACTACTATTACTGCATACCTGCCAGTCGTTAAACCCAAATGTGGAACACTAAACATCTGTAACAGTCTCATCCAACACCTGTTACATCTCTACACATCCCACACAACTGTCAGACGTCACCACATACCTTACACACCAATCACACATCACTACACACCTGTCACACATCACTACACACCAGTCACACATCACCACACACACCTATCAATAATTCCTACAGCTCACACACTTATCAGAATCATCAATTAACACCTGTCAAGCATCAATACACCTGCCAACACACACCTGTAATTAACCCCTAAGGACGTAACACTCAAATAGCCACGTGTACATCACCTTGAGGAATACAAAGGCAGAGAGACCTAATTAACTATGCTATCTGCCCACCTCGAGAAGGTAAATAATTAAACATATTTGAACTTTCAAGACGAAAATATGTCCGAGAAACAAACACACACACACACACACACACACACACACACACACAGATAAAGAGAATATTAAAACAAATAAAGAAGAACAGATATAAGAATAGTTAATAAGCAAACATAAAACAAGAGTAAAAATAAGATAAAAACAAATAAAAGATGGAAAAAGTAACAAAAACATAAGAATTTAGCTGATGAACAAACACACAATACTTGGACAGACACAACAAGAAAAACTCAAGAGGAGAGAGAGAGAGAGAGAGAGAGAGAGAGAGAGAGAGAGAGAGAGAGAGAGAGAGAGAGAGAGAGAGAGAGACTGAATAAATAACAAATGAAGACAAATAAGAAAATGTGATAGGGAGTAGAAAGGAAAAGGATGTAAGGAAGAGGAAAGAAAGAAAGAAGAGCAAAAAAAAAAAGAGAAAAATGGAGGAGGGGGAGAGGAGATGGTGGGTGGAGGGGGTGAGGGGAACGGGAGGGGTTGGGGGGGGGGAGGAGTGAGAGATGGTAGGGGTAAAACATTGTAGGAGAGACGCCTGAGTTATGTTTCTACCCATTACCCAATATACTACAAGTAGGTAATGTTTACACTATGTGGGTCAGGTGACGCACGAGACACATTCATTTAATTATTTATAGTTCCTACAACAACAACAACAACAACAACAACAATAATAATAATAATAATAATAATAATAACAATAATAATAATAATAATAATAACAATAATAATAATAATAATAATAATAACAATAATAATAATAATAATAATAATAATAATAACAATAATAATAATAATAATAATAATAATAATAATAATAATAATAACAATAATAATAACAATAATAATAATAATAATAATAATAATAACAATAATAATAACAATAATAATAATAATAATAATAATAATAATAACAATAATAATAATAATAATAATAATAATAATAATAACAATAATAATAATAATAATAATAATAATAATAATAATAATAATAATAATAATAATAACAATAATAATAACAAGACCCTAAGACCAATTCATTCAATTCTGCGGATATTTTTTAACACAAATTTCCGATGAATGAAATTCCCTGGACATCAGGAGTAAAGCCTCCATGAATGGGGCTAATCTTCGTTAATTCTAATCTATGAGGTCAAGACTTTTCTGAAGGTTATATATGACAAATCTAAACTTATTTTTATCTATTAATACTTTTATTTTACGCAAAGAGTTTGAGGATGTTTATAATAAGCTAGAGTGGGAGGAGGAGAGAGTGATCAGCGTCTCCTGAGCTGGGCGGGAAACTTACCCTCGGTGGGGTTGTCATGGAGAGCCAATCAGGGAAGAGCATTGCACACCTGCCACATCTCCTCATACCGCTAACTAACATACACATCCCGACAGCATTATCAGAATTAAATCTAAAAAAATCATGTAGCTCATCTGCAAGTTAATGATAACATGAATATACGACGCTTCTACCCTGGGCTTCAAATATTCACGGAGGCACGGTCTCTGTCTATGCCATTTGAACATACGGCACCAGCGCACTCCTCCAGTTGCTGACGTCACGGTTGCTACACCAACGAGGAGGACGAGACTCACAAATAACAGGATTGGCTGTCTATATATACACACACGCACACACACACACACACACACATACACCCAGATTTTGCACGTCAGATGTCACCTTAACACGATCTATAACACTCTCTAGTTACATACAGCACCAGACAGCCACTTAACACCTAAATATATCGCCTGGACTCATTCAACCTAACCAAGACATAATGTGTACCAAGAACCGTGTGTGTGTGTGTGTGTGTGTGTGTATCTTCAAAACACTTAATTGTTATTATGTTTTAAAGGTCACACACACACACACACACACGCACACACACACACACACACGCACACATACAATATTGTGACATCTGAAGTTACATAAGACAGCTTCTGTAACATTGACACCGTAAAATCAAGTGAGTTCTGTAACAGCTGCTGTAACACTGTACTCTAGGGCGGGGACACACTGTAGTGAGGTCTGTATTGGGAGGGGGGAGGGAGAGGGGGAGAGAGGGAGGGAGGGAGGGAGGGGGAGGGGAGAGGGGGGAGGGAGAGGGGGAGAGAGGGAGGGGGAGAGAGAGAGAGGGGGAGAGGGAGAGGGGGGAGGAGAGGGAGGGGAGAGGGAGAGAGAGAGAGAGGGAGAGGGGAGAGAGAGGGAGAGGGGAGAGAGAGGGATGGGGAGAGAGAGGGAGGGGGAGAGGGGGAGAGAGGGAAGGGAGGGAGAGAGAGGGAGAGGGGAGAGAGGGAGGGGGGAGAGGGGAGAGGGGGAGAGAGGGAAGGGAGGGGGAGAGAGGGAGGAGAGGGGAGAGAGAGGGAGGGGGAGAGAGGGAAGGGAGGGGGAGAGAGAGAGGGAGAGAGAGAGGGAGGGGAGAAGGGAGAGAGAGGGAGGGGGACAGAGGGGGAGGAGAGGGGAGAGAGGGAGGGGAGAGTGGGAGGGGGAGAGGGAGGGGGAGGAGAGGGGAGAGAGGGAGGGGGAGAGAGGGGGAGGAGAGGGAGAGAGAGGGAGAGGGAGAGAGAGAGGGGGGTAGTGGTTATTATTGTTATATTTTTCTTCAGTTATTATTATTTATCATCATCCTCCTTACTCTAAATCCCTCTCCCCTCTCCTCCCTCTCCCCTCTCCTCTCCTCCCTCTCATCCCCTCCCTCTCATTTACAGCAGAAGGGTATATATAAAAGATTCACCTTACCGAGGGAGGGGGAAGGAAAGAAGAGAGGGAAGGAAGGAAGGAAGGAAGGAAGGAAGGAAGGAAGGAAGGGTTATGACATACAGACAGACACACAGATAGATAGATATATAGATAGATAGTTAGATAGGAGCTTACGACCTTATGACTTTATGAATGAACTAAGACACCGGCCCATGAATGAGAGTCGGCTCATTCAGGAGGAGATGGGGGTGCACGAGGAAGGAGCAGGTCTTTGGTAGTGAGGGGGGTGAGTGAGGGGGGTAACACACTCTCTCTCTCTCTCTCTCTCTCTCTCTCTCTCTAACCATCTGTCTATCGCCTGTCTTATCAAATCTATCACCCGTCAATCGATCTACCTACCAGAGAAATCCACACAACTTCCGTCCATCCATCCACTCATCCATTCATCCACGGGTAGTCTACACGATTTGACACACACACACACACACACACACACACACACACACACACACACACACACACACACACTGTCAATATGTTGTAGTGATTAGTGATGTAATGTGAAGAAGAAGAAGAAGAAGAAGAAGAAGAAGAAGAAGAAGAAGAAGACGAAGAAGAAGAAGAAGAAGAAGAAGAAGAAGAAGAAGTACATCCCATGAAGGAGGAAAAATAAGACAACAAAGAGGAGAGACAAAAGAGAGAGGAACAAGGAAAACAAGAAAGAGAAAGGGAAGAGAGGAAGAGGGTGATAAAGCAGAATAAAGAGACACGACAAGATAATGGCGGTAAGAAGGGCGTGACCACCATGACACTGTGACGTCCCAGTTAACACGTAACGCCGCAGGTAACACGTAACACTTATCAGAAACACGTGTAGTAATAGTATCGTAACACTGACAAGAAACGCCATAGGTAACACGTAACATCTATCAGTAACATCAGTAGTAAGAGTATCGTAACATTGACAAACACCACAAGTAACACAACCACGTGACAACTGAAGTAACACTAAGTTCACGTAATACCAGGTATAAACACCTACCAGTAACACATTCATCACGTAACGTAACATGACTCTATACCTTCCCTTAACACACACACACACACACACACACACACACACACACACCTCCTCTAACACCATACCAGATTCTGTGTCACCACCTAAGAGAGGGGGGGAGGGGGGAGGGGGAGCTCCTACTTAGGTGGATGTCGGTGAGGTGGATTGCGTCATCCATGACCATGAAGCCCCCTGGCGGCCACCGTGTGAAAGTCATCCCCCCCCATCCCCCTCCTCTATTTCCTTCCTCCTTCACCACACGACTTCCCGTGACGTAGAGAAGGGTGGAGGAGGAGGAGGAAGAGGAAGAGAAGGAGGAGGAGGAAGTTAGGAGAAGGAAGAGGAGGAGGATGGTGCAAAAGGAGGTTATAAGGAGGAGAACAGGACATAGTGCGAAGGGTGAGGAAGAGAGAAGAGCAAGAAAAGAGGAAGGAGGAAGATAAGGAGGACGAGGAAGAGGAGGTAATGCAGAGGAATAAGAAGACAGGAAGACTCTCCCCTCCTCCTCTCCCACCTACATCCCCCGCCCCCACCCACCTACACACCCCCCCCCTCCCCTCCCACACAGACATCAGCATGACACGGGTACATACACTATACCACGCACACTATACCACACACACTGTATCCATAACAATGTATTTATAAATGTTTTTGTTGGGTGGTGGTGGTGGTGATCAAGTCTTCGTCAGGTACCTCCTCCTCCTGCTGATGGTGGTGGTGGTGATCAAGTCTTCGTCAGGTGCCTCCTCCTCCTCCTCCTGCTGGTGGTGGTGGTGGTGGTGGTGGTGATCAAGCCTTCGTCAGGTACCTCCTCCTCCTGCTGATGGTGGTGGTGGTGGTGGTGGTGATCAAGTCTTCGTCAGGTGCCTCCTCCTCCTCCTCCTGCTGGTGGTGGTGGTGATCAAGTCTTCGTCAGGTACCTCCTCCTCCTCCTGCTGCTGGTGGTGGTGATCAAGTCTTCGTCAGGTACCTCCTCCTCCTGCTGGTGGTGGTGGTGGTGATCAAGTCTTCGTCAGGTACCTCCTCCTCCTCCTCCTGCTGGTGGTGGTGGTGATCAAGTCTTCGTCAGGTACCTCCTCCTCCTGCTGGTGGTGGTGGTGGTGCTGTTCTCTCACTTTCCCTCGACCCCGCTAGGCTGATGACCCCTTAAGGCCATCGCGTACAGAGAGATCCTTAATTTCCTACACCAGATCTCAATCCCTCACCCCACCCCCCACAAGGATACCGTAGGATAGCGTAAGGATGTGTGGTGTAACTCCCTCACTTAAGCTACAACACAGAGATAGGATTCTTTAAGGATTTTTTTCCCAGGGTTAATTTTGTTTTTTCCCTTTCTAACTTGAGATGTGAGATGGCATAAAACTCACCACTAACTTGATCTAAGATAAATACGACTTCTCACATTTGTTGTTTTTAAGTTAGGAGGAAAATTAAACGTGAAAACATTTTAGAATTGAAAGGAAAAGTTTAACATGAGAAACCCATACGTGTGTGTGTGTATCACTTAAGACACACACACACACACACACACACACACACACACACATCTCAGTTGGCCATCCAAGTTCACCCGCCTCTTTAAAAGTCCAAAGGTAAACTAACATATTGTAAAAACTTGGCCTGAGAATGAGCTCACCGCAGATATTCAGGCCGTGACGGGTTGGTTACAACACTTACGCCAGATATCCATCCCCTTTTCCTCTCCCCCCCCCTTCCCCCTACCTACCTACAACCAACCTATCTACCTATCTTACCTACCTACCGATCGATTTACCTACCTACGTACCCCTTCTGTTGCCACTACTAAATACTACTAATACTACTACTACTACTACTATCACCACCCTCACCAAAGCTACTACTACTACTATCACAACTCTCCATACTAGCTCCACATCTGACAATCACTAGTACATATTCCTATTACCAACACCCACCCCCTCTCTCCTACAATATCCTGCAGGGTTATAGGACTCCCGCCACAGAGGTATAGAGAAGATGTTCGTGGTCCTCCCTCACCTCTCCTGCTGGGGGCGTGGGAGGAGGGCCTCTTCGATGTCACTCTGTTAGTCAAGTGTAACACCAGCAGCAAAAACAGCAATTGTATCAGGAAGAGTAAGGGGGTCGTGGGGTGTAGCAACAGTAGGAGGAGGGGTCGTGGGGTGTAGCAACAGTAGGAGGAGGGGTCGTGGGGTGTAGCAACAGTAGGAGGAGGGGTCGTGGGGTGTAGCAACAGTAGGAGGAGGGGTCGTGGGGTGTAGCAACAGTAGGAGGAGGGGTCGTGGGGTGTAGCAACAGTAGGAGGAGGGGTCGTGGGGTGTAGCAACAGTAGGAGGAGGGGTCGTGGGGTGTAGTAACAGTAGGAGGAGGGGTCGTGGGGTGTAGCAACAGTAGGAGGAGGGGTCGTGGGGTGTAGCAATAGTAGGAGGAGGGGTCGTGGGGTGTAGCAACAGTAGGAGGAGGGGTCGTGGGGTGTAGCAACAGTAGGAGGGGTCGTGGGGTGTAGTAACAGTAGGAGGAGGGGTCGTGGGGTGTAGTAACAGTAGGAGGAGGGGTCGTGGGGTGTAGCAACAGTAGGAGGAGGGGTCGTGGGGTGTAGCAACAGTAGGAGGGGTCGTGGGGTGTAGCAACAGCAGGAGGAGGGATCGTGGGGTGTAGCAACAGTAGGAGGAGGGGTCGTGGGGTGTAGCAACAGTAGGAGGAGGGGTCGTGGGGTGTAGCAACAGTAGGAGGAGGGGGAGTTCGTAGGGGTAAGAGGGTCGTGGGGAGCAGGAACAGAAGGGGGAGGTCGTGGGGTGGTAGGAACAAGAGGCACAGCAGCAGGGTCGTCGGGGGGGGGGGCAGGAGGAGGGGGGTGAAATATGTGAGCACTGTGAGGGGCCAAACAAGGTGGGTGAGAGGGGGAGAAGGGGGTGAGGAGGGGGGGGGGAGGGAGGTGACTGAGGGCGGTGGCCGGCCTTGGACCACACCCGGGAAGACTTAACCAGCAGGTGAAAGGCGGCAGTTCCCTCCATCACTATCATCATCACTACCACCACCATCATCACTATCACCATCATCATCACTATCATCATCAACATTACCCCTACCACCACCATCACTTTACTATTCCCCCCTGGTAGTCCTCAATTCCCCCAAAATCCCACTCACACTCTTCTAATTCCCCCACGACCCCCACACTCACCCCAACGCCACACACACACTCTTCCCCCCCCCCCCCCACACACACACCAACGTCACACACTCTTCCCCCACACTCCTCCAGTTTCTGCTTATGAAGAAGAGAAAGAAGAAAGAAGAAAGAAGAAGAAGAAGAAGAAGAAGAAGAAGAAGGGAAAATACGGGGAGGAAGAGAAGTGCATGAATGTATATATGACTTGGGACGTCCCCCTCCCCCCCCCCCCCCCCCACACACACACACCTGTCTATTGATGACGTCAGCGACCTCTTGTAGCCCTAACCTAACTTAACCTAACCTATCCACACCTGTCCGCTGATTAATACACACACACACACACACACACACACGTCCGTACATACATAAATGACATATACAAATAAACAAAGACAGAAATAAACACACAAAACAAAAACAAACAAACAAACAGAAACCTAAGAGTGTGTACCATCACTCCCTGCGACTGTCTGAGGTGTGTTGGGGGGTTGGGGGGGGGGGCAGAGAGGGGGGGAGGGGGTGGGCACGTGGTAGGTCGTGTTCCAGCAGTTCCCGGTCTTGAGGCCAACATTCGACCCTCACCCCCCTCTCTCTCTCTCTCTCTCTCTCTCTCTCCCATGATTCACTCTCCTACTCTTGGCGCCTGATCTTGTATACCCCCATCACCCCCCCATCATCATTCCCCCCCTCACAATTTGACCCCTTCCTTCCCCTTCCTTTTTCACCCCCTCATAACCTGACCCCTTCTTTTCCCATCGCCCCCCCATCTCTCCTACACTCCCCTTCTACAATACCCTCCCTATCTATCCCTCTTCCCTTCCACGAACTTAATACTATCCCATCCCACCATCCCATCCCTTCCACACGCCCCTATCAACCCAACAACCATACAAACAACCAAACACGACCAGGCGACCACCGTAACAACCTCTTAGGCCAGAATGCCACCACTACTATCACCACTATTACTGCTACCACTATCACCACCACTACCACCATCACCACTACCACCACTCTCACCACCACTACCACCATCACCACTACCACCACCACTACCACCATCACCAATACCACCATCACCACTCTCACCACCACTACCACCATCACCACTACCACCACTCTCACCACCACCATCACCACTCTCACCACTACCATCACTCTCATCACCACTACCACCACTACCACCATCACCACTACCACCACCACCACCACTCTCACCACCACTACCACCATCACCACTACCACCACCACCATCACCACTCACCACCACTACCACCATCACCACTACCACCACTCTCACCACCACCATCACCACTCTCACCACCACTACCACCATCACCACTACCACCACTCTCACCACCACCATCACCACTCTCACCACTACCATCACTCTCACCACCACTACCACCACTCTCACCACCACTACCACCATCACCACTACCACCACTCTCACCACCACTACCACTATCACCACTACCATCACTCACCACCACTCTCACCATCACCACTACCACCATCACCACCACTACCACCATCACCACTCTCACCACCACTATCACCACTACCACCATCACCACTACCACCACTCACACCACCACCATCACCACCACTCACACCACCACTACCACTCTCATCACCACTACCACCATCACCACTCTCATCACCACTACCACCATCACCACTCTCATCACCACTACCACCATCACCACTCTCATCACCACTACCACCATCACCACTCTCATCACCACTACCACCACTACCACCATCACCACTCTCATCACCACTACCACCATCACCACTACCACCACTCTCACCACCACTACCACCATCACCACTACCACCATCACCACTGCCACCATCACCACTCTCACCACCACTACCACCATCACCACTACCACCATCACCACTCTCACCACCACTACCACCATCACCACTACCACCACTCTCACCACCACTACCACCATCACCACTCTCACCACCACTCTCACCACCACCACTCTCACCACCACTACCACCATCACCACTACCACCACTCTCACCACCACCATCACCACTCTCACCACCACTACCACCATCACCACTCTCACCACCACTACCACTCTCACCACCACTACCACCATCACCACTCTCATCACCACTACCACCACTACCACCATCACCACTCTCATCACCACTACCACCATCACCACTCTCATCACCACTACCATATTAAGTCACTAGCACAAAGCTCATGACCGACTCACAACGCCACCACTTTCACCCATGACCTTCGCTTCCGCCGCCGTCACTACCGCCACCGCCGCCGTTGCCGCCTCTGGAAGGGTTCTAGTGCACCAGTGTTCCATTTTCTTCCCCCTCAGGAGCTGGAGCCTCCCCCAGGGAACCCGTGGGTGCAGGTGGTGGTAGTGAGAGTGGTAGTGGGAATAGTGGTGGTGGTGGTAATGATGGTGACACCGTATTTTAACTATCACCATATCTGTACACACACACACACACACACACACACACACACACCCCAGACATAAACAAACAAACAGTCGACCCACCACAAGCACTTAAAAAGATACACCTTAAATCTTTCCTCATTTCCCTAAGGTACAATTACAAGCTACACACACACACACACACACACACACACACTTCTTGTACCCAATGGAGTGAAGGAACAATTATTTAACTCACGTCCTCAAGTACATCCCTTCTCTAGGTTAAGTTAGGTTAGGTTAGGTTAGATTACGGGATTGTATTCAGTGAATCTGGGACCCTGTGACGGCAATGGCAGGAGTAGAGACGACTTGTTAGCAAAACCAGGATCTTCCTACTCTTCCACCAATCATTACAGCGCCAAGGAACAGGAACCGGATTTTTATTGGCTCGGATGTTGTGTTGATATTTCCAGGTGTTAGTTAAAGGCGGTACTGGGGTGTTTTTTTTTTTTTATAGAGGAAGGATGGGTGAAAAAAGATTAGAGGTGGGGGAAGGAAGTTATAGTTCGAAAATTGAAGAAATTTAGGAGGAGGCAAGAGAGGGCGGGCTGACCGCCTAGCTAAGCTAATAGTGTGTTAGGGTTGTGTCATGGGTTAGTTATTGTCTGTCGGTACAGGCACTAGACATCCTACCCTGTCCCATATATGGGTGTTTTAAGGGCGTTATTTCATATTCCGCCGACCCTACTGGCGGATGTTGGTCTAGGGAGGTTGTCTAATGCCTGGCCGTGTAGATCGGGGGTGGTGATGGACCTTTTGAGATTTGGTAACTTTTTTTGGAACCATGTATGGTTGTTGTCGTTATCTGGTGGGAGTCTTTGAAGGAGTTCTTGCTCTGATCGTTCTATCTTTTACCAGATTCTGCTGGCCAGGGTGTGCAGCTGCTGGTTGATAAGTTTTATTCTCAGGTCTCTATGTATCTCGGCTGTGGTTCTGGTGAAGGGGTATCTTTCACCTGTGACGAATCTTAGGGCTTCATTTTGGACCACTTATAATTTTAATATTTGAGTGCGGTGTTAACGGCGGGTGTTGGGGGGGGGGGGGTAGAGGTGGGTGTGGGGTGGGGTAAGAGAAGAAGTAGGAGGGGGGGTAGGCCTCTCCTTGTCTGATATACATACAAACATGCATACTATACATACATACACTCCAAACACATTCAAACATACACAGACCATCCTCCCTCCTATACACACACACACACACACACACATCTGGTATACTGCAAGCACTAACAATAATAATAATAACAGAAGAAGAAACTACCTACCTACCTATTTACTTGCCAATACTGTATAACCCTAATCACCACAAACCCTACAAACACACGTAATGAATGAATAGATAGATAAATAGATAGATAGATAGATATAGATATAGATAGATAGACAGATAGACAGTGTGACGTTCCTTCCATCTCATTACCTCTAATATTCTATCACCAATGACCTATAATCACCTAGCATCACTCTTGCAGCCTGACATTTAAACTCTATAGAAATTATACGTCTTTAAAAATATATCTGAGTGTTGGTATAAAACTTTTCGAGGGAAGATTGTTTGAGTGTTGTGTGTGTGTGTGTGTGTGTATGTGTGTGTGTACGTATGTTTTTTTTTGCGTGGTTAAGGTCAGCTATGACGTTGGCGTATAGTTACTTATGCGATTGGATATTGAGAGAGAGAGAGAGAGAGAGAGAGAGAGAGAGAGAGAGAGAGAGAGAGAGAGAGAGAGAGAGAGAGAGCCACAACAAAAGAACAACAACAAGACAAAACTAAGTCAAAACAAACAAATAACACCGACAATCATAACATGTACACAAACAACAACAACAACAGTGGCTCCCCTCCGTCACATGGCCTTGGACGCCCTTAGTTTCCCGCCAAAATTTCCCGCCAAATAATTCTGCAACTAGAGCTCTCCTAAGTGGCTAACTAGTCAATATTTCCTCTATTTTTTTTCCCCCCAACACCAATACCACAATATTTTCTCTACTTCTACGGCACTATGGTTATCTAAGTTACGTTTAAATAAGAAAGTTAGATGGTGTTCGGAGATAAGGAGTTTGGCAATCTCTCTCTCTCTCTCTCTCTCTCTCTCTCTCTCTCTCTCTCTCTCTCTCTCTCACGAACGCAATGCCTCAAGTGAAAGTTAGGTCGACTTATTTCCCCGCCAACTTCCGCCCATTTGGTTTAAGTTCAACCCCTTAACTGTTCGCTCACCACCATGCCTCCAAGGGAACCAGTGAACGAGGCATTGTGAAGTGTGGTGGGCGTGGGTGGGGGTGATGAGTTGTTTCGCCATGCACATCCATTGTTAAGTAATTTTCAAGTTTATGAGGGTAGACGCCGACGATGATGCCGCCATCGTAACCTAACCTAACCTTAACCTAACATAACCCAAACTATACCTAACCTAACCTAACCTTAACCTAACATAACCCAAACTATACCTTACCTAACCTTACCTAACCTAACCTAACCTAACCTAACCTTAACCTAAACCTAACATAACCCAAACTATACCTAACCTAACCTGTTACCGTGGTGCCCCGGAAAATGAACCGTGGTAATTCTGGTGTTTTGCCTCGACTCTACCTGTACCTGCCCCTGTACCTGTACCTGCCCCTGTATCTGTACCTGCCCTTGCACCTTGTACCTGTACCTGATCCTGTAGCTGTCTCTGTACCTTTGCCGTAAAGGTTAGTACGATGACTATCTTGTAAATGATGTCACTAGAGCACTAACCTAATAAGTCACCTTAAAATAATCTACCGTAAACAGAGACTCAACCGTAAACAGAGGCTCTACCATAAAGATACTCAACCGTAAACAGAATATCCACATACTGTTGTTAATAATAGGATAAGAATTTTTTTACATATAAGTATTCAAGAAAGAATTGGAATCACCGCCGCAAAATGACTTGACCTCCTGAACTCTGTGTGTGTGTGTGTGTGTGTGTCAGTCTTGGGAGGAAATGGGAGTGTTACTAGTTCCTGTCTATCTGTTTGTCTGTCTGTCTGACCTCAAAACATTGTCCATTGTGTTAGGTGTAATGTCGTTCTTGGTTTTTCATTCCTTCTTTCACTTGGTTACAGGACATATTCATTCCTTCATTCTCTTCATTCCCATCGTATCCTTATCACTCTCCCTATTCTCCTCTCTCCTTCATCTCATTTAACCTAACCTAACCTAACCTAGTCACAACATCATAGTCACCCTTCAAGATATTAATTATTTAGCTCCCGGCCTTAGCTTTATTTACAGCTAATCAAATCAGCTGATGCACTGTATAGCTTATTCAGGGAAATAGCTGCTCCTGACCACCTACAGCTAACTATGCCAGCTAACTACGCCAGCTAACTATGCCAGCTAACTACGCCAGCTATCTATGCCAGCTATCCCACAGCTCACAGCTTCATCTAGATGATCTTTCTTTCTCTCCTCCCTTCATCCTCCACCCCCCTTCTCAACACCCCTGGCACTGAGGTACCCCCACACCCCTGGCAGTAAGGCACCCTCACCCACCCCACTGATACTGAGGCACCCCCACCACACCCCACTGGCACTGAGGCACCCCACCACACCCTACTGGCACTGAGGCACCCCACCACACCCTACTGGCACTGAGGCACCCCCACCACACCCCACTGGCACTGAGGCACCCCCACCACACCCTACTGGCACTGAGGCACCCCCACCACACCCCACTGGCACTGAGGCACCCCCACCACACCCCACTGGCACTGAGGCACCCCCACCACACCCCACTGGCACTAAGGCACCCCCACCACACCCCACTGGCACTGAGGCACCCCCACCACACCCCACTGGCACTGAGGCACCCCCACCACACCCCACTGGCACTAAGGCACCCCCACCACACCCCACTGGCACTGAGGCACCCCCACCACACCCCACTGGCACTAAGGCACCCCCACTGAGGCACCCGGCGTCGCCACACAGTAAGAAGCAAACGTCAAGGTTATCTGTCGCCGTGAAAGCAGAACTTAACTATTCTAAGAGACAAGAGTCGACCACAGCCCAGGCCAGCGACGCCACGGATTCTCTCTCAGAGGTGTTCACGTCGTATCAAACTGACACTCACTCACTTGCCCCCCCCCCCCCCCCACACACACACACACTCACTCACTTGCCCCCCCCCCACACACACTCACTCACTCACTCACTCACTTGCCCCCCCCCACACACACACACTCACTCCAGCGAGATATAAGAAACGCATCTAAATAACTCGCTTAAACTACGACACAAAAATAGATTCTTAAATAGTCTTACGTTAGGTTTGGTTAGGTTGGGTTAGGTTAGGTTATTCCTCTTAACTCTCACCACATTCTTTCCTCACCACAACAACCACCTCTCCCCCCCTCCCTCTACCTCCCCCCCCCCATGGTACCACACCCACTCTCACCTCATTCTTCCACAAACGCCCTTCACCCTTAGTTCATCACCCTCATTCTCTCTTCCTCTCTCTCACTTCCTCTCCCTCACTACTACCTCCATCACCCCCTCCCCCCCATTCCCTCCTCTCTCTTCACCATCACCCAACCATCACCACTATCACCTACCTATCTACCACCATTACCTACCAACATTACCATCCTCACCAATGTCACCAACCACCATTTCCACTACTAGGGCAACCACAACCACCACTACCACCATTGTCACTACCAGGGCCACCACCATCATCAAGTCTTGTGTAATATGGTCTAACAGCTGGTAGTATTAACAGTGTTGTTGTTAAGTGACCTCCACATTACCTGCCTGACGCCGTGTGTGGTGAGCTGACGACACAACACACACACAAACACACACACACACACACACACACATACAACACACCTCTTACAAATATGTTGAACTTGCCCGCTGCCTCCAATACCACCACCACTATCACCACCACCACCACTATCACCACCACCACCACCACCATCACCACCACCACCACTATCACCACCACCACCACTATCACCACCACCACCACCATCACCACCACCACCACTATCACCACCACTATCACCACCACCACCATCACCACCACCACCACTATCACCACCACCACTATCACCACCACTATCACCACCATCACCACCACCACCGTCCCGGAAACAGTGCTGTGACGTAGCCTTACAACACGGCTCTCTGGGAGTTGGTAATGGGGACAATAACTACAGTAGCACACATTACAGGTATAGTGTCGCTGTAACCATCAGGTGAGTAGAGTAGTGCCTCACACCTCGAAACCAAACCTAACCTAACCTTCTTTAACTACACCACTAACTACGGGGGGTGAGGGGGAGGTGAGGGAGGGGGTGAGGAGGGAGACAGGAGAGAGCCTGGGTAGGTAGGTAGGTGGGTGGGGGAGGGTGAGGGGGGGAAGGAGAGGGAGGTGAGGGAGAGGCTGTAACCATGACGAGCGTGACGTCACAAGGAACCCAGGTCAACAGACTCTCAAAGGCCGTAGAGGAGGAAGAGGAGGAGAAGGAAGAGGAGGAGAAGGAAGAGGAGGAGAAGAAGAGGAGGAGGAGGAGGAAGGGGGGGGGGTGGTTGAGGTTAGGAAGAGAAGGGAGGGTGGTGGTGATGGGAGTAGTAGCTGTATTGTTAGTGATGGCAAGGACACCCAACTACCACCATCGCAACCTACTACTACCACTACTACCAGCACTCCACTGATCATCACCATCACTCTATTTCCACCACCACCATCACCCACCACCACCAACCACATTCCACTATCACCTACCACCACCAACCACCACTACAACTATTCGGGTTATTAATTCATTACATAATTATAACAACTTCCGGCCACCCTCAGCCTCAACAACGTGACCTGACCTTGACCTGACCTGACCTGCTTTCGAAAATAAAACGAAGAGTTGGTTCTCCTCCCATAGGTTGAGAGAGAGAGAGAGAGAGAGAGAGAGAGAGAGAGAGAGAGAGAGAGAGAGAGAGAGAGAGAGAGAGAGAGGTGGGTGAATTGAGAGACAGACACAGAATCTCTCACGTCTTCACTTTCCATGTACGTGTAGCGAACAAGACAGTCATCCTTCCCTCCTTCATTTCTCTCCTTCCTCCCTCCCTCACTAACGCCCCCCCCCCTCCTCACTCACTCTCTCTGTCTCTCTCCCTCCTCCCCTTCCTTCCTTCCCTCCGTCATATACAGTACCAACCAACGGGCTGGAGATGGAAGAGGAGGGGGCAGGGAGGGGAAAGAAGAGGAGGGGAAGGAAGAGTAGGGGTAGGGAGGCGAAGGGCCAGGGAGGGGAAGGAAGAGAAGGGCCAGGGAGGGGAAGGAAGAGAAGGGCCAGGGAGGGGAAGGAAGAGAAGGGCCAGGGAGGGGAAGGAAGAGGAGGGATAGAGAGGAGGAGGAGGAGAAGGGCCAGGGAGGGGAAGGAGGAGAAGGGCCAGGGAGGGGAAGGAAGAGGAGAGGCACAAGTACGTCAGGAGGAGAACAAAAGAATGGAGGAAACTAGACAGTCCCGTTTACACCCAACCCCTATCGCTCATATATCCATCCAACCTGAACCTATCCAGCGTATTCGAGTTAATGATGATGTTTAGTAACTTGTTCCACTCATCCACTGCTCTATTACCAAACCAATGTTTACCTATTTCGCGCCTAAATCTAAATCTGTTTGAGTACCATTGTTACGAGTCCGCTCCTGGTTGGATAGTTTGAGTACGTTTGTTATGTCACCTTTGTTTAGCCCTGACTTTAAAGGGGGAAGTAAGGGAGAAAACAAGATGAAGGAGAGGGAGACTAAAGAAGGGAGAGAAAGGGAGGAAGGGAGGGAGAGCGAGAAAGAGACAGGGAGAGAGACAGAAGGAGGTAAAAGAGAGGGAGGAACAGGGAGAATGACAGAAGAAGGGGGGGGGAGAAAGAGGGAGGTAGAGAAGAGGGAGGAAGGGAGAGGGAGAGGGAGAGTAGAGGCTCATTAGCGTGTCTCCCTCCTTCTTTCTCCATCATAATAGAACAGTGTAAGTCATCTACTGTGTGTGTGTGTGTGTGTGTGTGTGTGTGATCTTGCCCTCCCCTACCAGCAGAAAGGGGTGAGTATGGGGGGGGGGGGTTAATGTCTAGGGCAACTGGTCCACCCCCCCCCCCCCCCACACACACACAGGACTTGAGCTATAAACCTAAATCGGTCCTATAGATATATAGATAGATCACCCCCTCCCTTACCGCCCCCTCCCTCACCTCCTCCCTTACCTCCCCCTCCCTCCCCTCCTCCTCCCTCCCCCTCCCTCACCTCTACTCCTCCACCAATCATCATCACCCCTCCCCCTCCTCCCACACAACCACCACCTTCTCCCCACGTGGACAGCAGGAGTGAGAGGGGGAGGAGTGAGAGGGGGGGGGAAGAGGGAAGATATTTAGGACACAAAGAGGGTGCACCTGACGTCTGCCTTCTCCACCTGGTCCACTCTCCCACGATCACTAATTGAGGGTTGAAGGTCGCGCGCCCCTGTGTGTGTGTGTGTGTGTGTCAAGTGGTCACCCAGACACACACACACACACACACACACACACACACACACACACACACACTCAGACACGCCCTCTCCCCCTTCACCTTGCGGGGGGTGTGGGAGGAGGAAGAGGAGGAGTGAAGGAGGGAGTGGAGAGAGAGAGAGAGAGAGAGAGAGAGAGAGAGAGAGAGAGAGAGAGAGAGAGAGAGAGAGAGAGAGAGAGAGAGAGAGAGAGTATACAGTATATGTAGAAGAGACTCAGGGGGGTGAGGGGGAGGGGTGAGAGGAAGAATGGCATGGGGGGGAAAGGATACATTAAGTGTACCTGGAGAGGGGGAGGGGGAGGGGTGAGGGGGGAGGGAGAGGAGGAGAAGAGGAGGAGGAAGAGGGAAAAAAAAACGAAGTCTGGCAAGATGTACCGTGAGACCGAGGGAGGGGAAGGGTGGGGGGAGGGGGAGGGGAGAGGGGATGGGGGTAAAATTGTATAAGAAGCGATGGTTGAGGACGAAGGAGGGAAGAATCAGACAAGGGTGAGCTCAGGACGACAGACAAAGACACAACCCCTCCCCTCCCTAACCCCCTTCCCCCGTTCCTCATCTTCCTCCTTGTGTGTGGGAGGGTGGTAGGGGGCGTCCAGTCAATCTCGCCTTATATATATACATACATACATACATACATACATACGTACGTACATACATACATGTATACATACGTACATAGTAAGTCAAACTCCATAAACCACCTGTGGAGTTTGTTACGTAATCCTCCTCCTCCTCCTCTTCTTCTTCTTCCTCCTCCTCCTCCTCTTCCTCCTCTTCTTCTTCCTCCTCCTCCTCCTCTTCTTCCTCCTCCTCTTCTTTCTCCTCCTCCTCCTCCTCATCCTCCTCTTCTTCTTCCTCCTCCACCTCCTCCTCCTCCTCTTCCTCCTCCCCCATTCACACATCTATCTACAAGTCCTGTACAGTATACATTAAAACGTTAGGTTAGGTTAGGGTAGGTTTGGCTAGGTTAGGTGAATGTTGGGTTAGGTTAGGTGAATGATAGGTTAGGTTAGACTCATCAAAGTAACGCACACTATCACCTCAAGTACTGTAGTGTCACCTTGAAACAACAGCAACATAGATCAAGGTTATGTTCACTGTTCTCTTAACCCTTGAGTGTCCTGTTACCTTGTCTTGGCATCATCATTATCATTATTATTATTATTATCATCATTATCATTATTATTATTATTACAAACTTATGCAGTGTCTTCAACAACTTTAGGACACATGACTTGTAGAAATCAAAGTAAAAATAACTACATAAATAAAAGTAAATAAATAAATACACAAATAAGTAAATACAAATAAATACATAAATAAATAAATAATAGGAGATTCCAAGTCTTAGCGTCCACACAGCACAGGACGGATGACTTCTGATAATTACTATTGACTTTTACCGCAAGCAACCACCAATGGCGCGGGCGAGCGTGCGGAGGACTCCATATAAGGGGTCTTCCTTACTCGTCACTTCAAATATGTACAGTAAACCAAACTCGTTTACTCACCCAACACTCGTCCAAAGAACACTCCCTCACCATCCAGTCCCTTACCTGCAAAAAACAAGATAAAAATATTAATATAAAAAACACGAATAAAGCAGAATAAAACAGAAAGGGACCTAGCAATAGACACTGTGAACACCGTGACGTCACAGATACAGACAGCACGCGCACCCACACACACACACACACACACTGGCGCCCGTCGCTTTGTAACGGGCAAATTATGGCGCAAAAATCCTGGCGGGGTTCCTAGACAGACATACAGACACATTCTTGTTCATTTCACCCCTTTAGGAACAAACTCTTTATTCACTTTACCACTATCAACACACGCTGATAAATTAACCTGTTTTTTTATAACCTAACCTAACCTAACCCACAACCAAGAGACAACCACACACACAAAAAATGACATGAAATAAGGGTAGCCATTGAGTCAACAACCTTGTCTGAACCCTACAAGACTAGCCTTGGAGACAGTGGGGGGTGGGGGGGAGGGGTAGGGTGAGGGGGGGAGTGGTAGGGTGGGGGTGAGGGGGTAGGGTGAGGGTCAAGGGGGGTGAGAGGGGGTAGGGTGAGGGGTAGGGTGAGGGAGGTGAAGGGGGGGGGGGGTGGATTGGGGACCCTCCTCCATATATATATGTACAGAAAAAAACACACACCAATGATTCCTGTCGACGTTCACCTGAGACTCGGACAAAGAAAGGTAGTGGTAATGGTGGTGGTGGTAGGTAGAGATAATAGTGGTAGTTGTGGTTGTGATGATGATAATGATGATGATGATGATGATGATAATAATGATGATAGCAGTGGGGGAAGGTGTTCATGATTTGGATAGGAACACAGCTGTTATGCCCCTCAGGAGAAGCGAGTCCTTACCCCTACCCCCCCTACCCTTACCCTCCTCCTCCTCCTCCTCCGTCCAGGACACACTCTTCTCTACCTGCCCAACTTAACGGCACTACCCTCCTTCTCAACCACCTGTTCGTCTCAGCTGGTGCTCCCTTGGCCACCTGTACCTCCCACCACCTGTTGAATCCTCTCACCATCTGCCTCTACCGTAAATTCTACCTGTGTTTATCTTTTCCGTCTCTCTCTCTCTCTCTCTCTCTCTCTCTCTCTCTCTCTAGGTACCTGAGGGTGTGTGACGTAACCTCAACAAGCGCCAAAAGAGAGAGAGAGAGAGAGAGAGAGAGAGAGAGAGAGAGAGAGAGAATTGCTGACCACAAGACGACCCCCTCTTCTCTCGCGCGCACACACACACACACACTACCTCGACATCCCTGAATATCTCGTACACAGAACAGCATCTTGTCAGCGGATTTTTAAGGGGTTTATTAAAAGAAATTTTTTCCTCCATATGTAAAAAAATTTCCCTCCAAGTGTAAATGATTCTGAGATACTGAAGGAGATATGTGTTATTAAAAGTATATTTGTTCAGCTTTATTTCCCTTCAGTGTACATATATTATTCGATAGCTAAATAAACTCGTTACGTCACAATAAACTCGTTACGTCACTATAAATAAACTCGTTACGTCACAATACACTGGTTACGTCACAATAAACTCATTACGTCACAATAAACACGTTATTTTTAACTCTTAATTATAGCATCAAAGGTCAAACTCATCCAGACTCCCAATGTTCCAAATTTACCCCCGAGGAAGACACTGAGAAATAACCCAATGTTGACGCCACCACCACCAGCTGACCAAGAGACCAGGTGACTTGTGAACGCCGCCAGGAATGCCATACCTGTTACACCTCACCTGAGTAGTGGGGGGGGGGGGTCACCGCTTAATACAAAGACAACCGGTCATACATGGAGACAACCAGATATAGATACATACATATATACATACATACATGCATACAGAGAACCACCCAACCAGACAGACAAACAGACAACAAAAAATACGACCCACAACTCTTAAGAACTTAGGTCATGTCATAAAAAATAAAATAAAATAATATTAAAATTCCTTTCCTTAATGGTCTTAAAGTTGACGAAAAAAAAAATAATAATATCCGCTTGTAAACAAAACACCTGTCTCATTAACACAGTGACGTAGGAGAGTATACACACCTGGGGCATAACATACATACATACATACAGTACTATACATAGCTGATTCATACCACTCGTTATATATAATTTTAATCTCTTACAGTACGAGGGTAGTTATCGTACTCGGGTTTGTTATCGTACTTAAGGGATGAAGGTTATTGAACTCAAGGGGTGAAGGTTATCGTACTCAAGGGGTGAAGGTTATCGTACTCAAGGGGTGAATGGTTATCGTACTCAAGGGGTGAATGGTTATCGTACTCAAGGGGTGAATGGTTATCGTACTCAAGGGGTGAATGGTTATCGTACTCAAGGGGTGAATGGTTATCGTACTCAAGGGGTGAATGGTTATCGTACTCAAGGGGTGAAGGTTATCGCACTTAAGGGGTGAAGGCTATCGTACTCAAGGGGGTTAACCATTACACTCACAGATACCCTCAGTTAACATCATACACCATAACCCAGGTACAATTCTTTACTGTAATTTCGTATCATACCTATACCCTTGCCCCCCCCCCCCCCTACAGCTGGCATATATCTCTACTAAGTCAATAATATAATACATATACCCCAACATACCTTAGTACCACTCTTATATATATACACCTCTACCCATGTTGTACCCTATGAGATAATACCCACAACTTTCAAGTAATAAATTAATAATATTCCCCCCCCCCCCCCCCCCCGCTTCATCTTTTTCCCTCAGCCGCTCCCCGTCTCCGTCCCGTCCCGTCTCTGCCTAACTCCTATCCTTCCCCCTCTCTCCGACCCTACATCCTCTACCCAACGTCCCTCTATCAAAGCAACGTACCCCCCAGTCTGCACGTTGACACATCCTCATATCAGAGAGAGAAAGACAGTGTGTGTGTGTGTGTGTGTGTGTGTGTGTGTGTGTGTGTGTGTGTGTGTGTGTGTGAGAGAGAGAGACGTAGAACTCTTATTGTGAACGAGAGGATGTTGTTGTTCTTGCGTCACCCCAACATTGTCAACAAGACGAACACCAAACACCACCACCACGACCCACCTCTTCCTCCTTCAACACAGTCATCAGCTAGACCTCTTACATGTGCTTTTGTTCCAGGAGATGTGAGCACCGAGGGAGGGAGAGAATGAGAGAGAGGGAGAGAAGGGAGAGAGAGAGAGACAGGAAAGGGAAGTAGGGAGGAGAGGGTCTTAGTATCACTAGTTCTACATATTCCCCAATAGCCTTCCTGTCGAAATAATTACAGTATTTCTATTTGGCTTGATGGAAAAACTTGTTCATAATTTTGTTCATGTTATATGGTGAACATACTCTACTCCTACTACTACAACTACAACAAGAGACATAACAACAACAACAATTACTACTACAAAAACAACTACAACAACAATAACAAACACAACAACAACAACAAGAGACTGAGACAAATGCCACACCGAAAGCTCAAACAACTTACTAACTTGTCTCTGAAGTTCCAATATACAAAAAAAAAAAAAAAAAAAACCATTTCGTAACACGGAGACCAGAGGTGTTGCAATGTACCCCTCCTGCATATAGGCTTTGCAAAGGTCGTCGTTTTTATGCAGCAACAAGGATGAATAGTGAATGGTCAACACGCTGTAGTACTGGTGCTATTTTATCCCTTTATGGTGAGAGAGAGAGAGAGAGAGAGAGAGAGAGAGAGAGAGAGAGAGAGAGAGAGAACTTGAAAGACTAAACCAGCCTTCTTCCGGATATCGTCGTCACACAGACCCTCCCAATACCGGACATTACCGATACTAATACCCGGATTCTCTTTATCATGTCCACTAACTCTACTGTCGGACTCTCTCTCTCTCTCTCTCTCTCTCTCTCTCTCTCTCTCTCTCTCTCTCCCTCTCTCACCAAAAGGAACTCTTCAGTTCGACCTTAAACCTCTTGAGTTCTTGAGTACGAAGTCTCTTGAGGACGATGACTTAACCATTTGAGTACGTTAATCTTTGACAGGTGCTCTGCCCACTGTACCCACCTACCCTCCTTGCCCACCTACCCTTCTTACCCACCTACGCACATAGCCATCTGACCTCCCTGCCCAATAAACAAGTTTCCACAAGTGATATCTTCTACGCGCGCACACACACACACACACACACACACACCCTCAGTGACCTCCACCACCATGCACTAGCAGGATTTGGCAGTGGACAACTGCACCACCCTCGTCATCGCCACCGACTGCCACCGGCAGTCCCCAGCCCACCTCCCGCAGTCCGCCACTACAACAAAATTCAGCCCATAAGAACAGCACCGATAGATATAAGAACAGCACCATCCCATCTATTGTTAAAATAATAAACAACTCCTGACTTATGTACTGTACAGCCCTGTAAATGTATTGAATGTATATTATTATGTCTAAATCACATGTAAGTTTGTATATTTTCAGCCACCGGCTGCAACTCTATTAATAAACCGTTTATTATTATCATTATTTTTTACACACACACACACACACACACACAGGATGAGGAGGAAACTCATGACAATATGACTAATTCCTCATGACTCACTTCCTGACCCTTCCTCCTTTCTTTTGACCCGTCCTTGACTTGGGCCACGTGATCTAACTGGGTCTTGGGGTCACTGGTCAGCAGAAATGAACCAAACCGCTAAAAGAGAGAGAGAGAGAGAGAGAGAGAGAGAGAGAGAGAGGGGGGGGGGGGGTGCTGGTAATAGAGTGGTACCGCTCTTGCCTTCGCAAGCGAGATGTCACGGGTTCGATTCCCGGGCCGGGACACACTTCCTAGCCCCCATTAGTCCCTGCTCACCTAGCAGTAAAGTAGATATCTGTTGTAAATCGAAAGTTGCGAACTCGTATTCAGGGACAAGTTGTTGGAGCTTCCAATAACTTGATGACATAAACCATTGACTTTTCAGGCTTCTATGCCCTTGACTCTTCAGGCTTCTACGCCCTTAACTCATGAGACATAAAGGCAAGCATGAACTTAGCATACTTCCCTGTTGGGCGCTGTAAACGCGTCTGCGCTTCACCTTACACAAGGATGTAGGGGAGTGCCCAATAAATAATAAAGAATAAATAAAAAAAGAGAGAGAGATGAAATGTATTGCTAATCACCCCCCCCCCACCCCGCGCGCGCGCGCGCACACACGCGCGCACACACACACACACTCTGTTACTATATATAACTTGTTGACATATCTCATGGACCTTCAGACACTTGCGGCCTTAAATGCATGAGTCGAGAACGCAAGCATGAACTCCCGCGTGCTTCCCTGTTGGACGATTGTAAACGCTTTAGTGATTTATGGTATTGGTCATATTGATGAGGGTGGTATCACTGTTCACTGCCACACAGGACAAAGGTTCATATACAGTAGAAGTTATATTCTGTCTGAGGACTAATCAGTGTGTGTTAGCAAATTATGGATAGCCCCTAAAGCGTGGTAGTGTGAGGTGATTGTGCCCTCAGTATCAAGACCTGACTGAATTACTCAAAATAGGCAAATTGTACTCCAAGCTTTGTCAATAAATTTGTTAATCTTTAAAACATTTGAGCTTTGCCTTGCACAAGATGCAACGGGGTGCTCAATAAACTAGCCTCCTCGCGGGGCAAATTAGAAGCTGAACTTAGAGAGAAAGAATGAAAGAAAGAGAGAGAGAAATAGAGATAGTGAGATAAAATGGGTCAACACCTTACCCCAGCGGAATGGTAGTCGTGTACAGTTCGTGTTGACCTACGAGGAAAACATTCTAGTTGACCGCTGTGCTGAGCTAAGGGTGCAATCAGAGGTCATATGGTCAGCATCTTAGGGGAAGGGGGAGGGAGGGGGGAGGCTGGCAGTGTGTGTGTGTGTAGGGGAGGGGAAGGGAAAGGGGAGAGGGGAAGGGGTTGTTATGTGGTCAGCATCTTAAAAGGAAGGGGGGGAAGGAGGAAAGAAGGGTGTTTGTGTGTGTGTTTAGGGGGGGGGGGAAGAGGCTGCTATGTGGTCAGCATCTTAGAGGAAGAGGAGGGAGGGAGGGAGGGAGGGAGGGTGAGCATAACACAGGCTGTTGGTGTGTGTTTAGGAGGGAGGGGGGGGGGGGAAGGAGGAGGAGAGGTTGTTGTTGTTGACGGAGGGCAGCACAACGTGACCTGTTGCCACACTTGTTATGACCTCGTTGTTGTTGCCCCCCCTTCCCCCTCACCCCTCCCCCCTCCGTCTCATACACTCGACAATAAATGGCAGGAAATGACTCCAAATTAAGATCATTGTTGAGTTGTTGATGATAATGACGATGTTACTGTGTATGTATATATGTACGTATGTATGTATATATGTATGTATATATGCATATATGCATGCGTCTGTGATATCACCTCATATCATTAAGTGCTCACTCGGCAACCTTGTAGCTAAATCCGGCTCAGAGAGAGAGAGAGAGAGAGAGAGAGAGAGAGAGAGAGAGAGAGAGAGAGAGAGAACACAACATTAACCTGACCGCACCCGCAACAGCAGTTTCCATCCTACGGTAGTTAGCATCCCTGGGATACCGCTCATCCCTGTATCATCCTGAGAGGCTGATTCGGCACAACCTTGGGGGGGGGGGGGGGGGGGGGAGGCTAATTCCGACTCAGGTAAGGGACAGATTTACACCACTACCAACAACAACAACAATAGCACCCTGATCTGTGTTGAGATTAGCTGCAGGTAACTAACTAGCTAACTGTCCAGGTGTGTGTGTGTGTGTGTGTGGAAGGTGTTATTGAGAGGAAAAAAACACGCACAACAAAACAGGATGTGCATATTGGTTGCTTTATTATCTTAGTAGTTAACTTGATGGGAGAGTTTCATTTAACCTTACGACACCTAGTTACTGACGTAGGTTGAGTTACTTACGACACCTAGTTTCTGACGTAGGTTGAGTTACTTACGACACCTAGTTTCTGACGTAGGTTGAGTTACTTACGACATCCAGTTATTGACGTAGGTTGAGTTACTTACGACACCTAGTTACTGACGTAGGTTGAGTTACTTACGACACCTAGTTACTGACGTAGGTTGAGTTACTTACGACACCTAGTTTATGACGTAGGTTGAGTTACTTACGACACCTAGTTACTGACGTAGGTTGAGTTACTTACGACACCTAGTTACTGACGTAGGTTGAGTTACTTACGACACCCAGTTACTGACGTAGGTTGAGTTACTTACGACACCTAGTTTATGACGTAGGTTGAGTTACTTACGACATCCAGTTATTGACGTAGGTTGAGTTACTTACGACACCCAGTTATTGACGTAGGTTGAGTTACTTACGACACCTAGTTTATGACGTAGGTTGAGTTACTTACGACACCTAGTTACTGACGTAGGTTGAGTTACTTACGACACCTAGTTACTGACGTAAGTTGAGTTACTTACGACACTCAGTTATTGACGTAGGTTGAGTTACTTACGACACCTAGTTTATGACGTAGGTTGAGTTACTTACGACACCTAGTTATTGACGTAGGTTGAGTTACTTACGACACCTAGTTTCTGACGTAGGTTGAGTCACTTACGACACCTAGTTTATGACGTAGGTTGAGTTACTTACGACATCCAGTTATTGACGTAGGTTGAGTTACTTACGACACCCAGTTATTGACGTAGGTTGAGTTACTTACGACACCTAGTTTATGACGTAGGTTGAGTTACTTACGACACCTAGTTTATGACGTAGGTTGAGTTACTTACGACATCCAGTTATTGACGTAGGTTGAGTTACTTACGACACCCAGTTACTTACGACACCTAGTTTATGACGTAGGTTGAGTTACTTACGACACCTAGTTTATGACGTAGGTTGAGTTACTTACGACACCAAGTTTATGACGTAGGTTGAGTTACTTACGACACCTAGTTTATGACGTAGGTTGAGTTTACGACACCTAGTTTATGACGTAGGTTAATGAGTTGATTACCTTACATATCTTTTACATTACCAATTATAAAGAAAATGTTAACGTAAGAATCCTCATTAGATTATTATTATTATTATTATTATTATTATTATCATTATTATTATTATTATTATTATTATCATTATTATTATTATTATCATTATTATTTTTATTATTATTATTATTTTTATTATTATTATTATCATTATTATTATTATTATTATTACACATTAAAAATAGAGTGGATAATGTAGCAAGATGCTGAATGATAAATGATAAACACCTGAGTCAGATTGATGAGGAGGAGAAAGAATGTGAAGGTAATGAAGGAAATGAGTTTATAAAGTGATGGAGAAGGTGAATATGAGGGAGGGTGGGGGGGAGATGAGGGAGAGATGAGGGAAAATTCTCGTGGGCAGGGTGAGAGACAGCGCCTTCTCTCACACGAGTATCTCACCAATACACTGAGTTACACTGGCTGACTGTGGAGATGTGGCGTGGGTGAAGGAGGGAGGGAGGGAAGGAATGAGGGAGGGGGAAAGGGATGAGGGAAGGGATGAGAGAGGGATAGGATGAGGGAGGGAGGGAGGTAGGGAAGGGATGAAGGAGGGAGGGAGGAAAGTGAGGGAGGGAGGGAGGGAAGGGGTGAGGTGGTAAGTTTCCAGGGGGGGGGGGGAGGGAATGTGGCCATGAACCTCGGCTGTCCTCCACTCCTCCTCCAACCCGCGCCCTCCAAGCACACGTCTTCCTCCACACCCACACTGCACCCCTACACCCCCACACTACACCCCTACACCCACACTAAACCCCTACACCCACACTACACCCCTACACTACACCCCCACACTACACCCCTACACTACATCCACACTACACCACACCCCTACACACTCACACTACACCCCTACACACCCGCACTACACCCCTACACACCCGCACTACACCCCTACACACTCACACTACACCCCTACACACTCACACTACACCCTACACACTCACACTACACCCCTACACACTCACACTACACCCCTAAACACTCACACTTCACCCCTACACACTCACACTACACCCCTACACACTCACACTACACCCCTACACACTCACAATACACCCCTACACACTCACACTACACCCCTACACACTCACACTGCACTCCTACACACTCAACTACACCCCTACACACTACACACTCACGCTACACCCCTACACACTCACACTACACCCCTACACTCTCACACTACACCCCTACACACCCGCACTACACCCCTACACACTCACACTACACCCCTACACACTCACACTACACCCCTACACACTCACAATACACCCCTACACACCCGCACTACACCCGCACTACACCCCTACACTCTTCATCGTTTTCCTCACCTCCCCCTCTCTTTTCTCTCACACCCCTTCCATATCGCTCTTTTCCTGTCTCCCGTTCCGTTTAATATACACCTGCCAGCACACCCTGTCACACTTGCCCCGGGACAGAAGTTAGACGGGACGGGAGGTTAAATGGGACGGAAACGGGACGGAAGGTTAAAAGGGACAGAAGTTAGACGGGAGAAGGTTAAATGGGACGGAAGTTAGACGGGACGGTAGAAGGTTAAATGGAACGGAAACGGGACGGGAGGAGGTTAAATGGAACGGAAACGAGACGGGATTATGAGAGAACCTATTGGTTGTGAGTCACGCTGTCCTAAGACTGACCAACTGCGTCGTTCGTAATAATAACAGCCATAGACATACAGACATACACTTCATACACACATAAAGATATATATACACACACATACAGCCATACAGACATACACACATACAGCTATACATAGACATACACACCTACATTCATACAGATACATACAGCCATACAGTCATCGCCTTGAATTACTATTTCCCCAGACGACAAAACAGAGGGTATAAAAATTAATTCAAACGTTATCAAATTCATCATAATTTCAAAAGCACAGGAGAGATACAGTATTTATGTAGTGAGGGAGAGGGCAGGAATAAGTATTAGGCGAGTTACAGTAATACAGTAGAGTACAGTAGGTCTATAAGTGGTCCGGATAGGTTTAAAAAGAGTGCGACGTCAGACGCTGCGGATTTTTAAGAGCTCTCGCAGCAGCAGCTCTTACTGTCTTTGTTACACCTGTGCTAGACGGGAACGACGCCGACCAATGAGAGCGCCCGCAAAACACAGCCCCCGTCACGCTATTGGTCAACCAGGCGACTCGGGGCGGCTGGGGGATGGGAAGGAGGAGTGAGGAGAACTGTGCGATTTTCCTGCTTCCCGGGAACAAATTATTTCCTTTGTTATATATTAAAGACACATAACAGCGACCTACTAGACCCCGCCGCCATGTCCTGATGGAGGGAAGGACGCCGTCACTTCTCCTAGAGGGGTGAGAGTGTGGAGGGACAGAACGAGGAGGAAGAGAAGAATAGAACATTAAGTAGTACCTCCTGGCGTCACGATCTGGAACTCCCGCCAACACACAACACTACGACACTAACCAGTTTTTGTATCATATATTTCGCCACCAATAATAAACTTCTTCCCGCCGCGGTATTTTTTTTTCTCTCTCCCTCCTCCTCCTCCGCCTTCTTCACATCTACCAGCGGTCCCTCACAGTATCGTAAGACGGGAACAATTTTGTTTTCTCACATTACCATAGTTTTAACATGGAAATAGTCTCGTAAACTGATGCACGTATTACTGTCCACACTAATTAATCAATAAATAAAAAGAGTAAATTTATTATAAGTAAAGGTAGAAAATAACTCATTTATTTACACGAAAAAAAAAAAAGATTCATATACGATCAAAATACGAACCATTTTTGTGTTTTTTTTACGACAGTCATTAATAGTTACGACCCTAACAAGGTACTACAGTAGTTAGGGCCATTACACATAACCGCCGTAAGAAAGGGGGCGGAGGGATGTATGGGGGGGGGGGGGGGGAATTGACTGGTGTGTGTGTGTGTGTCCTTGAACCAGCCAGCCACCTCACCACACATACAAACACACGCACATATACACACATAAATTCTGCCGGTTTCCTGGTGTAATTTGCCGGAGTATGACGGATACATGCCGCGTTTATTGCGTGTTATTCCCGGATTATCACGGATATCTGCCGGATTCTTCAGTTATCAATATACCGGTAACACAGCACCTGCCGGATTCGATGTGCCGGACATTAACGGTTCTTCAGCACCTCAAGTACCGGCCCCTGGAGATGTGTTACCGGTCCTTAAAGATGTATTACCGGTCACTGAAGATGCGTTACCGGTCCTTGAAGGTGTGGGAGCCGGAAACCGGTCGTATGAAACCGGAAATGATGGCGCGAGAGAGAGAGAGAGAGAGAGAGAGAGAGAGCGGAAACGCCAGCTCGGTGTAGATGATGAAGGGGGAGGGGGGGAACCTGGTCTAGCACATCGCAAGAATAACAATGTACTTGATCACGACCACAACTCAGCCAGGGCCGTTCGTGGATGTTTCTCCGTCAGTGAGTGAATGAGTCGGTCAACACGCCATGGCTCAAGTTCGTGGCAGAGTTAATGTTAATAATAATAATAGGGAGAGGGAAAGGAGGGTGACGGAAGAGAGGGGGGGCAAGGGTCCCTATGTGAGGAAGGGTTAAGTGAGAGGGGTTATTGTGAGTGGAAGAGAGGGGGGGGGGGGAAGGATTCGTTTCCTTGATGAGAGAAATATTTAGGGTCCATTCGGTGAGGGGGAGGGGGATTCCTACGTGAGGGAGGGGTGAGGTAAAAACAGAGGAAGATAGAGGGGGAAGGGGGGAGGAGGGGGTGAATCAGTTCCCTTAGAATACACAGGAAGATGGTTTGAATCCTTTAAGGGGGAGGGGTGTGGAGGAGGGAGAGGGGATGTGGGGGAGGAAGGGGTGTGTGGTGTAGGGGGAGAGAGAAAGTCCTCTGTGGAGGTGTGGCGGCGAGGTACTGTAAGGAGGGAGGGAGGAGGAGAGGAGAGGGGGGGGGGAGGTTCTGTATGGAGGGAAGGAGAGGAGAGGGGGTGAGGTAGGTCTGATAGAGGTCTACGTCTGAGTGATGGCAGGACGTCACGAATCAGTACACAGAAAACGGGGTACGGGGAGGGAGACGGCATTTCCGACTAACCTGTTGAGTTTAACGTATTTTTCACACTCTTAGGACAACGCCCGTGTGTGTGTGTGTGTGTGTGTGTGTGTGTTTAAGTTATCTACAGATATTCATACCATATCCCAAAATAATTTGATCATGTTAGGTTAGGTTACTAGCATCAGCCAATATCGACATAAATAACAACCGGAAACACAGATAAAGGCTGAACCCTGTGTAGCGAGCCGCCCCGCTGACCCTCCCACCTCCTAGACGATCTGTGACCTTCATGACCTTGGCCTACAAAGGTCAAGTTCAAAAGAGTTACACACCTCTTTGTATACCACAGTGCCCACCTTGCCCACCATACCCATGACCTTTAGTGTGAGGTCATCAGTTGTTGCTGGGCAGTGACATCAGGGGCAAGGGGTCATCACATACGATTATCATTCCTCTACAGTTAAATAATTAATGATGGTGGTGGTGGTGGTGGTGGTGGTAGTGGTGGTGGTGGTGAGGGCCACAGGTGTTCACCATAAATTAAGCCGGGAGCCACTGACCCTATACACCTGCGCAACAATACCCAATCTCCAACCTACGCACCTCACACACCTGCTCCACACACCTGTGCTCACCCTGACACACACCTGCTGTCCCTCGTGTTGCCGCACCGTATGAACTATGTATATGTATCCACTAATGAGCCTTGAGGACAGGTGTTGGGGGGGGGGGGTTGAGGTGTACCTAATGAAACGTTAAAAATCGACTTAAACTCAATAAAGGCTTAAAAAATATAAATAATTCTCTAAACTATATTAACATCGTCCCAGACAAAACCGTAACTTACAAAGAAAAATCTACACGATTATCTATAGGAGGCAATAATATACCAATAAGAACAAGAACCCGTCCGAAGACTTTGATTCCACCTAAGAACAAAACAGCAGGTTCCAATCATTTATACTTCCCCTGGAGGCCTCTATGACCGGGAGATATATATATAGAGTATAGGATTTAATTCTACATAACTGAAACCTGAAGGATTCCTGTGAGATAAGGTTTCAAATGCTAGAAGTAACGCAGTGGAGATTTACAGTGAGTAGAATTAGTTTCGAGTCAGAATACCCCTCGAGGTTTCAATTTTCCACGTTAATGCAGAGGTTTGAATATCTTCCAAAAGGAGGTTCCAATCCCACAAACACGTAATTAAAGATTCTAATAGCCTGTCTGAGGGTTCCAAATGTATTTATAAAGGTTTAAATTCGACATAAGACAAAATATAGGCTCTACAGAAAGGTTCGAATTCCAGAACCTCATGAAAAAAGGTTCGAATCTAATTAAAAGATAAACAATATGTTCCAATAGGCTCCATAAGGGTTTTCAAATCCTAAAGCCATAATGCCAAATAGGCTCAGCAGGGAGGGGGTGATAGGAGGGAAAAAAGTAGGGGTGGAAATAACTCGCAAAAGGGGGGGGGGGTTAGGGGGGTGGAAATGTCTCAGCTCGGGGGGGGAGGGGGTAAGGGGGTGGAAATGTCTCAGCTCGGGGGGGGTTAGGGGGGTGGTAATGTCTCAGCTCTGGGGGGGGTTAGGGGGGTGGAAATGTCTCAGCTCGGGGGGGGTTAGGGGGGTGGAAATGTCTCAGCTCAGGGGGGCGTTAGGGGGGTGGAAATGTCTCAGCTCTGGGGGGGGGTTAGGGGGTGGAAATGTCTCAGCTCTGGGGGGGGTAGGGGGGTGGAAATGTCTCAGCTCTGGGGGGGGTTAGGGGGGTGGAAATGTCTCAGCTCCGGGGGGGGGGTTAGGGGGTGGAAATGTCTCAGCTCTGGGGGGGGTTAGGGGGTGGAAATGTCTCAGCTCTGGGGGGTTAGGGGGGTGGAAATGTCTCAGCTCGGGGGGGGGGTTAGGGGGGTGGAAATGTCTCAGCTCTGGGGGGGGTTAGGGGGGTGGAAATGTCTCAGCTCTGGGGGGGGGTTAGGGGGTGGAAATGTCTCAGCTCTGGGGGGGGGTTAGGGGGGTGGAAATGTCTCAGCTCTGGGGGGGTTAGGGGGTGGAAATGTCTCAGCTTGGGGGGGGGTTAGGGGGGTGGAAATGTCTCAGCTCTGGGGGGGGAGGGGGTAAGGTATGCAAGCTTTATCAAACCTCTGTGCAGGTCTGCGGGCGTGGGCGAGAGTTGACGTCATTGAGGTTAAAGGTGAGAGAGAGAGAGAGAGAGAGAGAGAGAGAGAGAGAGAGAGAGAGAGAGAGAGAGAGAGAGGATGAGAGAATGAGGAGAGAGAGAGAGAGAGAGAGAGTCAACAGGTAGCAGCATCAGAGTTGAGAAGAATTCGCTCTCCTCACCTTACCTCACCTCTACTCTTCTCACTTCACCTCCCCTCACCCCCCCCCTTCTTTCCCCACCATCAAAATAACTTCAGCTTCCAAAGTTCACGAGAGAGAGAGAGAGAGAGAGAGAGAGTTAAATATGAAAATCTCTCTAATTTGTTTTACTTATCTCTATTACTTTTCCCATCTCTCTCTTCCTTCCTTCTTTCTCTATTTTCCCTCTTCAAGCCTGCCCCTCTCCCCTGGCCTCACCTAATTTAACATAACCACAACCTAACCTAACCTAACCATCGCCATTAAAGGGTTATCGCTCGCCTCCCAACCAACCAACCAAACCAACCAGCGTCCTCATTCCTCTCGTCTCTTTTTAAGATTAACGACCCGACTACTAACGAGGCAATTATACCCGTAATCGCCTTGTTTAACGACCCCTTGTGAATTCGCGCGTTAACCACCACCTATCCTCGCTTGCTTCCTGGTGGCTTGATCTTGGCTTTATCCTATATTACTTCTATTTGGATATTTTGTATTATGGCTATTTATATCATCGCTATTTAATTTATTTTTTCGTTATTTTATATTATTTATATTTTATACCCGGTTTTATTTTACGGAGTTAAGTAAATACTTGAATAAATACAATTAAATAAATAAACAAACAAAATTACTCTTACACGTGAAAATAAACAAATAAACAATAACAAACAAAATAAATTAAATCCTTTCTTAATTGTAATCATAAACAACAACAAAAGCAATACAAGTAAGATTTTATCCTGTGCAAGTTTTCCCGCCAAAATAATATTATCCTATTATTATTTCCCATTAAAATAGTCTCAGTTAGTTTCTCCATGTCTTTCTATTGTACTATCTTTATTTTCCCGCCATTTATATCACTTTCCCGCCAAAAATTCCTATTTTTCCAACTCCAAACATTCTATCGTATTTTTCCCGCCAAAAAAATCCCGCGCGCAATTCTACCCAAGACTTCCTACATCCGGTGACGTCATAACGGCAACAGTTTAGGAACCTCAGCCTTACTTCCTCCTCCTGTCGCCACCGCCGCCGCTCACCATCGCCTTTAGAGGAATAACCATCCTTAAGACTAGGCATCAGAGAGGCCCTAACTGCGTAAACAAGGACGGGTAGGGTTGGAGGGGGGGAGGAGGAGGATGTAGCGTATAAAACATTGAGCGTATCATGTGTAAGGCTGTGTGTGTGTGTGTGTGTGTGTGTTCCTTCATTTTGTCTCTTATTATTTCTTTCATTTCATAATTTTTTTTTACGATTTTTCCTTCCTTCTTCTTGCTGCTCCTCCTCCTCCTTCTCTCCTTCCCTTCATCATTTCCTCCTTTCCCTCTGTACCATCACCAATTCTCTAACTCACTCTGTCTGTCTGTCTTCTTCCTCCCCCTCCTCTTCCTCCTCCTCATCATCATCTTCGCCACTTCCTCCTCCTCTTCACCATCTCCTCCCCCCCCCCCCCCGTTACACTACAGTGAACGTCACACTCTTGCTTCTGTTGGTGGCTGTCCCAGGATACCACTTCCTACCACAATCCTCTACTACCACTACCACTTCCTACCACAATCCTCTACTACCACCACAATCCTCTTACCACCACTACTTCCTACCACAATCCTTTACTACCACCACTTCCTACCACAATCCTCTTACCACCACTTCCTACCACAATCCTCTTACCACCACCACTTCCTACCACCACCACCACCACTTTCTACCACAATCCTCTTACCACCACCACTTCCTACCACAATCCTCTTACCACTACTACTTCCTACCACAATCCTCTACCATCACTATCTCTTACCACCATCTGCTACCATCTACCACCATCCTCTCCTACCACCATTATTAAGGTATCATAATAACCCTCCCCTCCCCTCCCCTCCCCTCCCCAATACACAAACAAACAAATACAATTATACCATACACCCCCCCCCACCCCCCCCCCCAGCCCAAGGATACCAGGGGTGAGGGGTAGGGGGGGGTGGTGGACTATATAACCCCAGTGTACCGAGACAGAGAGACAGACAGACAGACACATAAACAGACAGACAGACTGATAGATAGACAGACAGACAGATAGATAGATAGATAGACAGATAGACAGACAGAGGGACAGACAGACACAGACACAGATAGCCCAGAGTCGATCCATTTGAGATATCGTACACTGTCAACGTAATAATAATAATAATAATAATAATAATAAAGAGAAGAAGAACAACAACAGAAAGAAAGAAAGAAAGAAAGAAAGAAAGAAAGAAAGTCGTCCACACGCCATCTAGCAACGTAAACCTGAACTATGAGTCAAACAGTCAACACTTGTAGCGTTAAGAGAGTCCACTATTAAAAGCACCAGCCTTGTGTAAACCGGAAATACAACTCTCTCTCTCTCTATCTCTCTCTCTCTCTCTCTCACACACACACCTGGGGGCGGAGGGACAGGTGAGTGACGTTACCTTTGTGGTCACGCACACTTGAAGAGCCTCCTCCCCTGTGTGTGTGTGTGTGTGTGGAGGGAGAAGTGAGGAGAGTGTGTGAGAGGGAAGGAAGAGTGTGTGAGGAGGAGTGTGTGAGAGGGGAGGAGTATAACATGGGAGAGGTTAGGTTAGGTTAAGGAGAGAGAGAGAGAGAGAGAGTTTATAGCAAGGAGTTAGTACATAATACCCCCCCCTCCCCCGCCTCCTAGTCCTCCTATCCTACGCCTCTCCCTCAGTCTCCTATCCCTCCTATCCTCCTCCATCTCAACCACAATCACTACCATCTACCACAATTACAAACCAATATCGTCAACCACAACTAACCAACTATACGATCACTAACCACAATCTACTAACCCCCCCCCACCCAAGACCACTAACCACAACTACAAGCACAACAGTTGTTCGGTGGCGTTAAGTAACACAACAAGGGCAAGTGTGTATTAACCCCCCCCCCCCACACACACAGTAACATTACCAGTAAGTAGCAACGGCACAAGTAGCAAGAAGGTAAAGTACTAGTAGGAGTGACGTAAGTGGCAGTAGCAACAGAAGTAATAGTAGAGGCAAGTAGCACAAGTGGAGTGGGGGGGGTGAGGTTGGGGGTTGAGAGGGGGAGGGGGAGAAGGAAGGAGGGGGAGAAGGAAGGGGGGTGGAGAAGGAAGGAGGGGGAGAAGGAAGGGGGGTGGAGAAGGGGGAGAAGGGCGGAGGGGGAGAAGGAAGGAGGGGGAGAAAGAAGGAGGGGAGGAGGGGGAGAAGGAAGGGGGGTGAAGAAGAGGGGGTTCGACCTTCAGGATGGACAGTAGTGGACCAAGTCTCACGTGGGGAGGGGTAGGGTAATGGGGGGAGGGGTAGGGTAATGGGGAGGGAAGGAGGTAGGGGGAGGGGAGGGGGTCTACTTAACATACTCCCCACATCACCTCACCACTACCACCATCAACCATCACCAACTACCACACACACACACACCACACACACACATACACACACACACACACACATACACACACACACACTGATAAACAAACGACTCTCTCTCTCTCTCTCTCTCTCTCTCTCTCTCTCTCCATCGACAGTATACTTATCATTAATCACTACATCACACCTCACCCCCTATCCTTACAACACCAGTCACAAGTTATAACAACAACAATAGCGCAGACAACAAAGACAGCAGCAACCCACACAACAAGCTGCATACCGCCGCCACCACCACCACCACCACTACCGCCACCGCCACTACCGCCACCGCCACCACCGCCGCCACCGCCACCACCACCGAAAAAAACATGGAGGAGGAGGTAGGTAGGTAGGGTGCGTCAGGCCTTACGTGGTGGCTGAAGAATCCTACCACAGCTACACTTCCTGCTCTCTCTCTCTCTCTCTCTCCCCATCTTCCCCCTCCTTCTCCCCTCTCTTCCCCTACCCCCTCCCCTCTCTATCACATCCACCTGTTATGCGTCTATTCTTAACCTTGTCTCACCACCTCCCCTCCCCTTCCCTCTCCTCCCCCAGGCACAAAACACATTCAGCCCCCTCCCCATCACCCCACACGGACAGACAAACGGACTTGACAGGGCAGGGCGGGGAGGGGAGGGGGGGTCTACCAATTTTTTTTTTCCAAGCGGTACTCTCTCTGGTATTTTCCACACTGACTGACTCACCTCCTTACTGACTTGACTCACTAACTGACTCACTGGCCTTGGTGTGTGTGTGTGTGTGTGTACAGGTGAATGTGTTGACAATGGATTATGTATTGCACGCGGGCCGACCTACAGTACAATCCCGACCACACCCTACAACCTGGACACAACCACACCCAGATTAGAAACACCCAGAGCCACGATACAACCCTAGAGTGGGGGAGTGGGGGGGGAGGGGGGTAGTGGCTCCTTGCTAGTCATGCTGCTATTTACTGTACTTAATCTTTCAGTATTTCTTTTTCTCCAGTGTTCGTTGTATAGAGAACTAAGACCTAGTGAACGGTGCTTAATAACTCCTGGTAGTTGAAGTACCTAAAACTACCACAAAAACAACTTGGGAATTCCTAACTGAATCTAGATAATCCTAACCTAACCTAACCTAACCTAACCTCCCCCCCCCCCCCACCGAGAACGTACATAAACACAGGAGGGAACTGGTCATTCTAGTCGAGTCTGAAAGCGTCCATCAACGGTCACTGTAAACGTATTTGTTTTTATCCTCCCTCCCCCCTCTCCTCCTTCACCCCCTTCCCCCTCACTCCCTCTACCCCCCTCCCCCCCTCCCTCCTCGCCCCTCTGCAACTCCTTCACTTCCTCCTCCTCCTCCCTCTCCACCTGTCCTATTCCTCATTGTCCACCTGTTTCTCTCCTCCTCTACCTGTCGTCTGCCTTCTCTACCCACCTCCCTTCCTCCCTTCTTCCTTTCTCTTCCTCCATCTGTCGTGTTTCTTCTCCACACACACACACACACACACATCCTGTGGGACAGAAGGATGCGCCCCCAACACACCTGTAGGATCACGTCCTCTCGTAGGAATATTACCTGAAGGAGGCCCCCACCCGATTCCCAGCAGTAACAGGACCAACCACAGTCCTAAGGGATACAGGAGGTCCTATTGATCCTTATGGAGAGCCGTTGTGGCCTCCCCGGGCGTGGTAGGACTCCGGTGGTGCCTCGGCGTCCCTGGGGTAAGAGACACACACACACGGGGAAGGAGTGGGGTGGGGGGGTGGGGGGGGGGGTATACTGACGTCTACACCTCACTTACGCCCCTCACGGATATACTGTACCTGCTAAAAACTTGTTGGTGGGGCGGGAGGGGAGGTCCTGGATGGTGGGTGGGGGCGTGGGGGAAGGGAGAAATGAGGGAGGGGCGGTTAGGACAAGGGGGGGGTTAAAGCTAGGTGAGGGAGGGGAGGGGGTATGAAGGTTAGGGAGGGGGTGTGATGGTGGGGGTTAGGGTGAGAGATGAAGAGGGGGTGAGGGATAAGAGGAGGGGTGAGGGATAAGAGGAGGGGTGAGGGATAAAAAGGGGGTATGAAGGTGGGGGTGAGGGATAAAGAGGGGGTATGAAGGTGGGGGTGAGGGATAAAGAGGGGGTATGAAGGTGGGGGTGAGGGATAAAGAGGGGGTGAAGTATGAGGGTGTGGGGGTAAGGGGGGGGTGAGGGGACAGACAACCCAGACAGGATAAATATTGTATAAAACAAGAGTGGTCAGCCAACATGATGGTCGCGGTGTGTTGCTGGGCCTTGAGTCTCCTCCTACATCCTTAACTACCGTGCTTCCTGGTCCTACTCTACACCCTCTCCCCTTTGTCTCCTCCTCCTTCCTTAACTACCCACTCTTCCTTCTCTCCCCCCCCCCCTTCGTTCTTCCTCAAGTATCATGATGATTTCTATAGCAAGGCTCAACTCTCCTTCTGTTCACCGCCACTGTAGAATCGAATCTGCATTGTGATTGGTCAAAATAATGCGTATGGCACCACTGTTTCCCCCCACCAGGTGTCCTGTGATTGGTCCAACTGTATACACGACACCACCGCAGACTCGAATCCTGGCTGTGATTGGTCCCCCAAAAGCGTGTATAATCCCAGTCTTTATTGGAATCCACGCTGTGATTGGTCCATACCCGCGTACATCACTTTTCTAAATCCCGCGGCGTGATTGGCGGGGAGGTGAGAGGTAGGCGTGGCCGGGTAGCCCACCTGTTGACCAATTACCTAGTGAAGGGAGGGTCATTACTGCCCTTTGTTCCACTAACAAGAGGATAACGGCAGTTTGGGCCCCATCCCTCACCACTTAAGGTGATTCAACACCTACTATACTATTTATGACAGGAATAACATCAGTACACACACTTCACCTTTCCTTGAATTCCATCACCACCACCTATCACCACCATCCATCATCACCACCACCTATCACCATCCATCATCACCACCACCTATCACCATTGTCATCCCCAACACCACCCAGCAACTACGAAAAAAAACCCGACCACACTGAGGAGTTAGGAAGAAAACTTATATTACTCGTTAACATCATCACTATCACGCCCACTGTTTACCACACCCACACACACACACACACACACACACCAAGAATATAAATAGTGAAGTAACTGAACGTAAGAACCATTGAGAGTCCATATCTTTGTTGTCGTCGTACTATTTTATAACGTTTGAGTAGTAGTTTGGATGGGGGACAGATGTTTACAACTAGAGACTTGAAATGGTGAAGTACATGGAGATATTACAACACCAACAACAACAACAACAATAACAACAACACCATAACAGAGTCAGAAGCGTTCTCATTAACGTAACAGGAGAGAAGTTACCATTTTAATGTAAGGAGCCCTTGAGAATCCTGTCTTAAGAGTCCACCCACCACCCCCCCCCCCCCCTTTGCAATGTGAATATTTCCTTGACATTCAGCACGTCCCTCGGGATTACCACCACGAACACCACACTACATGACTAACACACCTACCCCTTCCTCCTTCATCGCCTCCTTCCGTGTTCATCATAATCTTAGGAGTCACTCTTATAGAACACCCACACACATACACACCCACACACATACACACCCACACATACACACCCACACACATACACACCCACACATACACACCCGCACACATACACACCCACACATACACACCCACACACCCACACACATACACACCCACACACATACACACCCGCACACATACACACCCACACATACACACCCACACACATACACACCCGCACATACACACCCACACATACACATCCACACACATACACACCCGCACACATACACACCCGCACACATACACACCCACACATACACACCCACACACATACAGTAAGCATCTCTTGGTCATTCTCTTCGTATTTCTCACCAGCCGCAGAAAAAAAAAAGGGAAAAACATATAGAAATTCAAGCTCCTTCGTCAAACGTCATAACTACACTACACATTTATCTTACAACTGATAATAAAACAGCAAACAAATACAGTACACAAAACTTGATGATGTCACCACGAAAATACTCCTGCTAAAAATATAACCAATTACTTTTATTTTAACACTTAACGCCTAGTAATTGTATATATATATCAATGTTACCAAAGAAATGAATCGGTATAAGTTCCCGCCAAAAAAAAAAAGGATAAATAAAAAAAAATGGCGGGAAACGTAACGACTTGGCTGCGGCCGCTCTTGGTAACCAACCTTGAAGGGCTTCGACGGTGGACGGTTTAGTGCGTTCAGCAGACCCGGGGAGATACGACGCAGTTCTTCCTCATGATAATACAATACACAAGAGAGCGAGACATACACACATACACACAAAAAAGAAGAGATATAAGACTATTTCACGTCTCTTGATGTGTGAGTAAAGTCTTTGTGAATTAATTATGAAGGTCTGAGACAAAGACAAGAAATGCTCACGAGGCTAAAGGGTGGCTGGCTACCTTACACACACACACACACCTCCCACAAAGAACACCTCAAGGCTCAGGGTCCAAAACTTCCGAGATCTGACTCCCCTTAAGCGCCACTTGCCAAGGGATCAGACACTCATCCGTGACGGTGCACGTTGCAAACCCACCCACCACCCCTTTTGCCCCCCCCCCCCTCCCCCTAACACCCATCCCTACCCCCTTTGATTACGTAAACATACCCTCCCGGCAGCCAGGGAGCGGAAGACTCTTACCGCTTGAGTTATATCTAAAGACTCAGAGCCTTAATCCACCTATTGTACTCCCAGTCAGCAGGTACAGTACACACACACACAGGTTACATAACTACAACACACGTCTAACCAGCAGTCAAAACACAGAGCGCTGTTTATTGCTGTGCACACAAGAAACAAAGTATGGCGCTGCTGAGTGCTTGTGCTGGCGATACTGAGAGTGCTTGTGCTGGCGATACTGAGAGTGCTTGTGCTAGTATTACTGAGTGGATGCTGGCACTGCTGAGTGCTTCTGTTGGCGATAGTAAGTGCTTGTGCTGTATAGCCATCCATTACAAGGACCACCACACCAGTTACCACCTCTCACCCCAGTCACCACCTCTCACCCCAGTCACCACCTTTCACACCACTCACACCACTCACCCGTCACCACCTCTCACCCCAGTCACCACCTCTCACCCCAGTCACCACCTCTCACCCCACTCACCACCTCTCACCCCACTCACCACCTCTCACACCAACCATATATTAATACCTAACATCTCATACTACTTAAATGTTCAACCTTCAAGATGGTCTCTCTCTCTCTCTCTCTCTCTCTCTCTCTCTCTCTCTCCTGTGTGTGTTTGTAATGTCTAATACTTAAGGGTTATATCAGAGGGTCCGTTCACAGTTGGCAGGAGACGTAACTTACTTAACCTCTGTGTGTGTGTGTGTGTGTGTGTGTGTATGGGCCATAAAACACGTACAGTCATTAAAGTGTGTTTGAGAGATAAATATACTACATCTCTTTTAAGACCACACATTTGTAAACACCACCTTCCACACACACACACACACACACGTGACCTCATCAACAAACACACAAATACAAACGAGACAAAAGTAGTCAACCACAACCACATTTCTGGAACCAAAACATTTCCTCTTTTTTTTTTTGTCGACACAGTAATGACGGAAATTGCACAGTGGAAGTGCCGCGTGACCACCAACTACCAACTACCACCACCACTACTACTACTACCATCATTACTACCCATTACCACCACCACTACCCCCTATCACCACCACTACCACCATTCCTACCACCCCCTTATACCCCTACCACAAATATCACCCCAATCACCACTACCCCCACCACCACTAGGATGGGATGGGGAGAGTGTTGAAGAGACGCGAGAAAGAGTTGACAAGATGAGGGTAAGAGAGGTGAAGGAGGGGTTCAGAGGGGAGGTGAGGGGATGAGAGGGGAGGGGAGGGGTTCAGAGGGGATGAGAGGGGGGTGAAGGAGTCGAGGGGAGGGGAAAAGAGGGGAGGGGAGGGGGAGGGGAGAAGAGGGGAAAAGAGGGGAGGGGAGAAGAGGGGAAAAGGACACGTAATTACAAAGAGATAAATCTAACTCTCACAATAGAAGAAGAAGAAGAAGAAGAAGAAGAAGAAGAAGAAGAAGAAGGAAGACGATCCACATAGGTTATATCTCTGTACGAGGGAGGGAAATTCCAGGAACCTATCACCTCCCTCCCATTCTAAGAAGTAGTCGTTCCGGGGGGTGAGGGAGGGGTGGGTGGGTGGAAGGGAGAGGGGGTGAGGGGGGAAGAAAGAGGGTGTGGGAGAGGGGATGGGGGTGAGGGAGGGGTGGGAGGGTGGAAGGGACAGGGGTTGAGGGTGGAAGAAAGAGGGTGTGGGAGGGATGGGGTGATGGGGGGTGAGAGGGGGGTGAGGGGGTGTGGGGGGGTGAGGGGGGGTGTGGGGGGGTGAGAGGGGGGGCTATAGGTAGATGTAAACAATAGATGTAAACAGACAGTAATAATAAACAAGTCAATAAATAAACGAGTAAATAAATACAGAAATAAACAAGGGGGTGGTGGGGTTGAGACCACCCATTCCGCCACCCGGCCCACCTATTCAGCCGCCCACATCAGCCACCCATCAGTAACCAACAAGATCGAGTGCCACCCATTCACCTCAGACACTCACCCATTCAACCGCCGCCCCTCGTACCCTACAGCATTATGTGCCACCCACCTACCCACCTCCTTAATGTCCTAATTAGTCAGTACCTGAGTTATTCATCCATGTGTCCAATTCATCTCATCTTTCATTCATTTACCTGAGCTCATTCATCACCCCTCACAGTCACGATACAGTAATACTCACACGCGGTTACAGCAACATAAGGTGATGATTTAACCTTGAATACAAAATAACAGGTACAGATAAAAGCTGTGAGTTACAGTTATAGCAGAATACACACGTGGGTACAGTCCTGCCACGTGGTTCTGTAGCCTTGGAGGTGCAGCTGGACTTGTGATGTGGAGAGGTGAGGGGGAGGAGGGGGAGGGAGGGGGGATAGAGGTGGTAGGGGGAACCATAGACCTATAGAAGTGTCACACATCACCTGTCGACACATACACCCAGCTATGACTCTCTCTCTCTCCTCTCTCTCTCTCTCTCTCGGCTCCTACAGGTGTTCTCCCAGGACAGGTGAGTGTAGCACCTGCCCGCGGGACACGACTGAGATCTACTTAATTAACTCCTGAAGTCATTTCCGGGAGCAGCCGATCACCCTCACCCCCCCACAGGTGATTACTGTGTGTGTGTATGTGTGTGTGTTTCGTTACCCACGCCTTCGCCGCCCATGTTTCCTCTCTTTCTCTCTTTCTCTCACGCCCCCAACAACGCCCACCACCACCACACAGTCACACGCCCCCCCACGCCCCTTCTCCTGGAAGAGTGAGCATGTGTGTTGTGTGGTGTGTGTGTGTGTGTGTGTACATACACTTCCGGGACAAGTCTCCAACTCAGGAAATACAACCCCTCCTTCCCTCCCCTGGTCACGCCGTCATATATAACAAGTGGTTGTGTACTGGTCGTGTAACTAACACCCACACAACCAACAGAAGGAGGGGACGCACTCAACACAAGTACCCTCACTAACCCGGGTTACCTAGTCTTTTACAGGTGAGTAACGCCCTCCCCTCCCCCTCCTCACCCCAACCTCAGGCGTCGTCCCAGCCACGCTCCGTCTCCACCTTTACCCCTCCCCCCCCCCACTCCCCCCCTCCCTACCCCCTAAAACACCTGTCCCCGGACCAATGACAACACGGCGGGTGAGTCCCCTACGCGAGGTTCTGATTGGCCGTGGCGGGGCGTCCAATGAACAGCGCGTTACATTAGCGGGTGCAGCTTCTTTGTACGTACGAAGACGAGAGTGAACGAACTGGACCAAGGGCTTCGGCGGCCCTTGCGTTCAGCGCGCATCGTCCGGGTTCCAGAGTGGTTGGTGTGCGGGAGGGCGTGGGAGGGGGGGTGGGTGGTGGAGGGAGGGAGGGAACGGGAAGTGATGGGTGAGTGGAGTCCTCCTGGAATGGATCGCTCAAGTGGTAAGCCGAGGGTAAAACGACTGTGTGTGGAGGGGAACAAGACTATTTACAAGCCCCTCCTTCCTTTCCCTCCACACTAGCACGCCCCTTCCTCCCGTCACCATACACGTTCCCACCTTTCCCCGTTGGGGAAACACTCCCCTTCCTTCCCGATCCACAAGTAGAAGAGCACCCCTCTTCCCTTCCCCACATTACCCCCCTTTTTAAATTTCCCTCCACATAGACCGCCAAATCAAACACACCACGTACCCATCCGCACCCTACGCCCCCCTTCATACCCCGTTCCCTCGCCCAGACGCCCCTTCCCTCCACACCGGCCCCGAGCCCCGACCCCACGCTTATGGCATCAGCCCCGCCCTTACCCGTCCAAACACCGCCCCTTTCCTAGCGCCCCTTTCCTCCTCACGCGTCTTAACTCTTTCTTTCTCTTAAACGTCTTTCTCTTTCTTCTCTCGTTCTCATCCCTCTTCCTCTTCTCGTCGTCATCTCCCTTCACCTTAACCTGTCTAACCAGCCTCCACCGACCCATCTTCAGAAGTAACTCTAACTCTCCACTCTCCTTCGTCCTTCCTCTCATCCTACTCGTCTCCTAACCTCTCCTCGTCTCTGCTCTCTCTCTACGTCATTTCCATTCCAACAGCAACACCCCACCTACACTCCCAACGCCCAACCCCCCCCAACTCCTTTCCACCCCAACCGTTACCCTGTCTGCCACCCCCCAATCATTACAAGGGTCCACCTTACGACTCCCTCACGAACCTCTCCAACATCTCCGCTCCTCACACCCACCCCCCACCACAGCCCCCCCCCCCCCCTCCCCCCACCCCAATTATTACAACCCTAGATACCCAACACTCCTGACCCTATTTCCTCTTGCCTCCCCCTCCTCCCTATTTTCCCACCATACACCTCCAAATTATAAAAAATATACCGATTTTCACTGTCTCTGATTACGCGTCTGAAAATTTCTTCTATCACCCTGATTCTATTAACCCTACCCGTACCTCTCCTCCCTCCCCCCTGGATCTAGACCAATTTAATTACCTTTCCCTTACTGTGCCTCAACCTTCCCTCAACCTGCCCCCACGCACCTTCCCTCCCTTCGATCCGCCCTCCACTTTCCCAATATCCTCTACCTATAGCCCCGGCCTTCCCCATCCCCTTCGCTCCATATCCCACTCTATCCCCCCTCCCCTCATCATTTCACTTCGCCCTTTCTCTTCCATAGTACGATTCCCCTCCCACCCCCCTCTCTCATTTAATCCCACCTCCGACCAACCCCTTTCCTTTATGACACTGAGAGTATATCTAAACCCTTCAACCTTCAAAACCTCCTTACCTACCTCCCTATTTCCTCTCCCCACCCATTATTTTCCCTCTCCCCTTCCGTCTCCCTTCCGCCTTTTCACAAAAAACCCACCAATGCTCTCAACCACCGCCCCCTTTCCACGCCACCCATTTCACATTCCACCCCTCTCTCTAGCCCGCCCCTTTCACACCACCCCCCTCACTCATCACCTCCCTCAAACCTCCCTATTATTTCCCCTCTTTCCTCTCCCATTTATTTCCTCTCCCATCCCCCCTCCCCAAAATGTCACCACTCACATTTCAATTCCCCCACCCTCTCCCCCCTCAATCATCACCCCCCTCCCCCCTCACTCCCCTCAGTGAACAAGTATTTACCCTTTATTCC
>CAUDMG010002042.1:0-20000 GCA_958450375.1 Homarus gammarus
TTAACAAGCAATCCCTCGATTAACGAGTTTCTTACGAGCCGAACCCCCACATGTTTTAGCTTGCATTTGGCGGTCCACCAGCTGTAGTATTAGTCTGCCAATACAGTAATCGGTTCTAGGGCTTAAATTCCTTACCCTTTTAGTAAATACAGGTTGTACCTCTCTAGTCCGGCATTCTGTGGTCCGGAAACTCCCGTGGTCCGGAACGATTTTAGTTTGTCCAATAAGTAGATTGGCAGCTTTTTCTTTCTTTTTTTTTTTTTTTTTTTAATTATCTGAATTATTATTATTATTACAGGAGTATTAAATTTTTGCCCCTCAGGCCCTAATGTGGGTCAGTGACCTATTCCCGGGTGGGCTAATCCCCTTAAAAAAAAAAGCCGCGGGAAATTAAGGTCTGTTTACATCCAGTAGTTCGGCTGTCTCTCTCTCTCTCTCTCTCTGTTTGTCTATACAGAGTACAACATTTAACCCTTCAATATATATGAGCAGTAAATAAGTGTTGCTTTCATATTCTTATGTAGAGTAATGACAATATATTTTCATATGTGCGCGCTTACCTACGAGCAGTCTCACCTTTTTTTTTACCATTAATGGTTAGCTACTTATATTGTTCCATTTATTAACATTAAATAACATTACAGGTACTTCAAGCAACCATATTCATTTTTTTACATTAATTTTACTACAGCTAAACTCAGGGTCTTATTTTCTTCAGTTTTATATGTAGAACCAATCAGTCACTGGTTTCGTAAGCTTTAACATAAACAATGCCGGCAGCCGTCTCGTCTCCTCTAATATTCCACGTATTATTAATAAATTGTATTGTTAATTTTGCACATACGTACATTAATTCAATAAAATTAAATTCAGAAACATTAATTAAAATATATATGAACAGTAAATAAGTGTTGCTTTCATATTCTTATGTAAAGTAATGATGATATGTTTCCAAGTGTGCGCATGCGCACTTACATATGCGATCTCTCTTTTTTCTTTACCATTATCGTTAGCTACTTCTATTGTTCCATTTATTAACATTAAATAACATAACTTAAAACAACTATATTAATTTTACTACAGCTACAACCAAGGTCTTATTTTCTTCAGTTTTATATGTAGAACCAGTCAGTCACTGGTTTTGTAATCAACGAATACAATGCTGTGTCATTTCCTCTTGTGTTTTAATATTCTACGTATTATTAATGAATTGTATTGCTCATTTTGCACACATAAACATTAATTCAATAAAAAAGACATTCAGTAATAAACAATAATGAATTTTTTGTACATAAGAGAAATGACGCTGTTTACACGATTATGCACGTTGTCTGCACGTTGGCGGGCCGTTCAAACCCGTCGAAATTCAAGTTTCCGCCGTCAACATTTTTTATTTATTTATTTTTTTGTGTTCCAATAAAATACGTTAAGAATTAAAAACTCACGAAATTTGAGAAGCTACTATACGACATTTAACCCTTCAATATGTCTTCAAAGAGAACATGATGCAGAGAAAGTGGTGCTAGTGCTTCCAGGCTTAAGCACACGTCACTACCTATCCAGGAAAAGGGTGAATTTCCATGGTCCGGCAATTTCCATGGTCCGGCACTGGTCAGATCCCGAGGTTGCCGGACTAGAGAGGTACAACCTGTATCAAGAAGTTTATACTATTCAATAATTTTAAAAGTTTAATATTAAATTTTTTAGTCATTTTAACAATTATTGAACATAATTGAAGGTAGGGTCACTAGTTTGTGGCATTCCATCCAGCCTGCCAACACACCATACAGGCGTCAGTCTTTGTGTCTTTTCAGTGGAGGTAACATCTTGCTTGAGACTCTCTTCAACTAAACGCTTTTTTTCTGTGTTTACAAGCAAATTATTGGTCAATTTGAAATTTATTTTACATATTGACAATATATAATGCAGTGCAGTGTTGATTTAAAGAAAATAATCTTGAATTACACCAAGAGAACTAAAATTTTATGGGTGAAATGGCACCATGGGGTGACTTCTCTCCCACCCCAATGCCTTCTCTTCTCTCTTCTCCACCACCCCCATTCTAATTCCCATCATCATCATCATCATCATCCAGGAGCCTTCTACATACACACCTCAAAGTAAGTGAACTTTTCTACCTTTTTTGTTGAATTTAGGCAATTTTCGGTGAGCTGGAACCAATTACCCAAAAACCCATTGAAACAATGGTTTCGGTTAACGAGTTTTTCGGTTAACGAGCAACCTTCTAGAGCGGATTGTGCTCGTTAACCGAGGGACCACTGTATATACAATCAGAAACAAATTTATTAAAAAGTGAGTCAACCCTCAAGTCTACTCCGTACTTTGTTATTAATAAAGCACGTAGTAGACTTGAGGATAAACTCACATTTTTAATAATTTGTTTCTAATTATTTGTGAGAGAATTTTCCCATTATTATTTATTTGTATGTGTATTTATTTGTACTAAAGTAAAACTGTACCCCCCCCCCCTCCTCCTGTAATCAGCAAATGTTATTCGCGGATTTGGCAATTCGCGGCCATCTTGAGAACCTAGCCCTCGCAAATTTGAAGGGCATGCTGTATCTCCAATATTCATATACTAAGTGTACACCGTACGTATAATACTGTAATACAGCACTGTACAGTACAATGCTCTAACGTGACTTAGAAATAAAAAAGAAATAAACTATAAAATAAGAAAAATGATAAGTGGAAAAGAAATCTGTGGTGGGTGAAGGAAGGTAAGGCAGTTTAGGGGTGGATGCGCTCAGCGGAAAATTCGATCCCTCAACCCCATTAAAACAACACTATGTAATTTCACCATATTCCCATATTATTTCAGTACATTTGGTGCCGGATTAATAAAAACTTTTCAAAAAAATAATAATTTTCACAAGAAAAAGTCACACTCCACCCCAGAAGAGTTACAGTACAGGTAAATCTTGATAAATGATGGTGTTAGGTTCCTGAAAAAAACCCACAGCTAAGTGAAACATCATAGATAGGGAGCATTATAACATGGGGTTCAGTGAGATACGATCCCAGCCAGTCCCCAAACATGTATCACCAACCCAAATAAATCATACTTATAAAATCAATAGAAAACAATTAAACAACACTCGCCACATCCTGAAGAATAAGCCTGGTAATCGTACAAATTTATTGATTTTGTTTATAAATAATTAGAGTAATTTACATTATTTAATCATGATAACAGAAGGATATAAAATCTATTTAGGCTCTTCAGGGGCTCAGGAACAGAACCTATTTTCCCCATAAGTTATAAATATAAATAAATTTGTACAGTAAGTATGTGATCAGTCACTTAGCGATGGTTTTTTTGAGGTCCCTAACCCAACGTATAACGGCCACTGCCTGTGTAGTATATACTTCCAAATTCATACTCACTGTGTAGCCAACACCCTGAGACGTCTCTCTTTCTCCCGGTCTTCCTTTACATTTGGTTTCACTCTGAACCTATTTTCCCAAATTTTTTTCTGAAATAGAATAAAAGTATAATAATTAAATTCTGAGTTTAAATCATCTATATAAAAATGAATACTGAAAAAATTCCCTTAAATAAACACAAAAACACATTTTCATGTCCTACACCTTATATGAGGAGCACCAGACCATAACCTGCTAAGAGCCATACTATGTCACTGAAACGTGTTATGTATTGCATTGTACAGTAATCCCCAATCTCTCCTCTGTCCCATGGGTAAGTCAGAGAGCCAATCGGGAAGCTGGACATGTGAGTGAGAGTCCTTTGAAAAGACTCTTGTATGTATCCTACCTGAGCATTTTCCTTTATTTTCTATTTTGGCTCTTAGTGCCTGAGCTATATGGGCCTTGCTTGTGCTGTGTAACATTCTGAATTATTAGCTTCCAGTCTACTGCCTAGCTGCGGCTTCTTACTCACTGTACCCCTTTCTCAGGGATACCTGGTAAAGTTATTGGATTATGCCCTTAGCCATCATGGGTTATGGCATCCTAGGGTTCCTAAGCAAGCCCTGAGCCTAAGGTGGACATAATCACAAGTCATTCCAAGCAGATTTAATTAATAATGTAACACATATACTGTACAGTACAGTATAAAAGTATCCATAGGCCTATCATGTGGTAGTGGGTCCCATAATCTTGATGGTCTATCAAGGACAGTCAGTCGCGGTCTGACCACGTAAGAGGACAGACGTGTGCCCATAGGTGCTCCTGTCCTCCCAACCTCAGTCTCTACCTACCCCTTCGCCGGCAAGTGTTGCCAGCGATTGGGGGGCGGGGTCGACATAAGCGCCCCAGAAGAGGTGTTCCCTCTCTCATGGATACAGAGATTTCTGAGATGGATAGTCATAGTGCATCCCACACCCTGCAAGAGTCAGGCCTCAGTGATAGTAACAGTAATGTTTCTATGGGAAACACTTGCCAGAGTGGTAACACCAATGCCAAGGGCAGCAAGCCTCCCCTCGCCACCCACCCCCCTGCCAACCAACCAAGTAAATTGCATCTGCACTTCCCCAAGGACTCATTGAAAACCGTCGAGGACCGGTTTAATTGGACAACAAAGTACAGTATTTGAGACAACACGGTCTCACCATTCAATTCCGAAAAGGTAAGAACCGTAATTTTATCAAGTGTCAAGACACCCGAGGTCTGTGAAACACTTAGTACTGTTGGATTTGATGGGGTTGTCCTTGTGCCTCCTCCTGCTGACGCAGCAGACTGTTGCCACATCCTAGTTAAACAGTTCCCCCTATACGCTGAAGTCGAAGATGCTCGTAACTTTAATCCACGTATACTCAGTATAAGTTGACACTACCGAAGGAAGACCCCACAAGCAGCTGTCATAGTTAAATGAAAGGGGAAGGAGTGCCCAACCACTGTTGATGCCCACCCAGTCCTCCCGGCACTGTCCGCAGAAATCTATCACCCAGGGCCTGCTTTTTGTGTCATCTGCTCCCAATGAGGTCACACCTTCACCGCCTGCTGCCGACGTCATTGTCCCATATGTCGCTCCTGTTCACGTAACCATCACTCCTCCGTCTGTGCCCAAAAAATCAAAGACCACCTCATTGGGGGTGGTGTGAGCTATGTTGTTGACCCCAGATGTTATAATTGTGGTGGCTGGCACAAGGCTAACTCATGACAATGCCCCAAACGTCCGTCTGTCCCGGGAGAAAAGCCTCCCCGAAGGCTGTGTCAACCTCAACCTCTCCTCCAGCCTACTGAGCCACATCCCTCTGCATCCCCTCTGTCTCCAGCAAAGCCTTCTTCAACAACACTTGCCCCTGCCTGGCCTCACCTGGCTGCAACACAGCAGTCCCAGCCGTCTCCTAACTCAACTACTACTGGGTCTCCTCCCCGTCTCTACTCTGATGCTGTCAGGCCTTGTGCTCCCACCGGTGCCCCCCACAACCCCCCTCCGGTGACACGACACAGATCATATCCCTCTTACATGAATTTACCAACCGTATTGAAAGACTCTTTGATACACTCTGTACTGCCATCTCCAACCTACACAGACTACCCCTGCCTCCAGCTGCTACCCAGTCAACCCCCTCTTCTAGTCTGACACAACTTGGCAGCCCCCGTGTGCCCCTCATGCTCACGGCCTACTTCACCGCCACCTGGTACCAGTGCTGGCGTCCACACCAAGCCTGCCCGGCTGCCCCCGTCCACCCACCGCGCGCTCATGGACCCGAAGACACCACCCCCCCCCCCCCGGCTCCCCGTCCCCCATCCTGTGGCCCATCCACTCCAGTTCTCCACATCAACTGACCACCATGCGGATATGCTAGTGGACTACGTATCTACGCCAAGAAGGACGTCCCCTACCAACCTCTCGACGTCCCCCTTGAAGCCGACACCACCGACGTACACGCCATCACAATCACACTAAAATGTATGTCCCTCAATATTGTCAATGTCTATGTGCCTCCCTACTCTCACACCCTCTCTCACTACATTCTCACTTGCACTATGACCTCCTCCTACAGAGGTCCCCAACCATTACCAACACCTCTAACCTCCCTGACCAGATATCCCTCCTCCTAGCGACAGGCCTGGCGCTTGACATTATTAGGGACCTGCCACACTTTACCATAAACAGATAAATTGTAACGGGAATTTTCCCCCCCACATACTCATCATTCTGTCACTTTATGTAACTTGCTGAAAAAGCCCATGACCTTTCAGGCTTTTATGCCCTTAATGCATGAGTCATAAAGGCAAACATGAACTCCGCATGCTTTCCAGATGGGCACTGTAAATGCTCCTGCGCTTCACCTTGCACAGGATGTAAGGGGGTGCACAATAAACTAGCCCCCTCGTGGGCAATCTAAAAAAAAAAGTCAAATCTAATCAAGGACAGTGTGGATGATATATAGTAAGTACACTGTTTATTAAACCTTCACAGCCCTTCAGTACTGTACACAATGAGGCAACATGACTGGCACAGCACTTGACTACCTACACTTCCCAAACTATAAAGTCAGGGGCCCATTCAAACTGGAATGACTAAGGTCAGCCTAAGATCAAACCAGCATCCCTCTGGATAAGAAGGGAGTAAAGTACTGCATATACTCAGCCACAGCATCTCCCTCTAACATGTAATAAGTCATTAGATTGAACTTACCCGCAGCTCTCTCTCGTGTAATGTTTCTGTGGCTTTCTTGTCCTCATTCTCCAACTTAATATTTGGTTCTTTCTTTACTTTTCCACTGTCGTCGACGACCTCAAAACTGTCATCGCTCGTGTCATCAACTGCCTTTGTAATTTTCTGATTTTTCTTTGCTTTTGATAAAATCACGTTGTCTGACTTCTTTGTTCCCAGGATCCTAGTCATCACATTTGCAAGCCCAGAGCTGCCATCCTCCTTGTTTTTATCTCCATCACTTTCAACACCACTTTCACTTTCACTGCCACCATAATCATCCTTGTAAACTTTACTTGCATCACTATCATTATCATCATTGTCATTTATGTCACTGGAGTCCATCTCTGATTCATCACTGGGGTCTTCCATTGCACTGATAATTTTTAGAGATTCCCCTGTTGAAACAGATTTATTTCTGACACTCTCATCTTCAATATCACTGACATCCTCTTCCTTTATCTCATCACAGCTACTATGGCCCTGTGCTTTACGCTCTTTATCATCCACTTCAAGTATTTCCTCTACCGTTCCTTTTAAAATACTTTCCCCTTCTTGCTTAATATCTTCTAAGCTATGTAATTCCACTTCAGGTTCCACATCACTTCCATTTCCTGATTCTACATCACTACCACTATCTTCAGACTCCAATATTTCTTCAACAACTTGAGGTTTTTTCAAAAGATTACCATGTGAGATAGCCATGGCTGCTTAACCTGGAAATGAAATAAGAAAATAGCTATTAAATTTCTGGTCCCTGTAATACAGAACAAATCAAGAAATAATAAAATGTCTGACCTGGAGGTAACACATCCATTTACACAAGTACCGTAACTACAGTACATCACACTAGCTTTTGGACTGTACAAGATAAAAATTCACTGCACTGATCATGAAAATGACTGTTGCTACAAACTTGGTTCCAGCTCTCAATTGACTTGAGCCAGAGCCGAGTACTAATAGCCAATGTACAAAACAAACATTTATAACAAACTTAGACCTAACAAAGTAACACTCATACTTTTACAGCAAACACACACAAATTAGACCTAACTCATCCATTCTAACCAAACGGTAAAAACTGATCATATGCCACTAAAATGGTGTCTCTAAGTACTTTGTACATATAGAAATAACCCTAATTATTTAACGTAAATACTCCTCCGAAAAATTACCATTCTCGGCACAAGTAAAGATTTATTTCAGGTCGCACATAGAATTTCATGTTTCTACTTACCGTATATCTCGGCTTATAAGACGGAATTTGAACATTAAAAAAATCTGCCCAAAGTTAGGGGGTCGTCTAAACCACCAAGTATAAAATTCTTACCTCTTAAATATTGTGGTTTAGTTTGTCAAGAGTGGTGATGGAAACATCGTAAGCCACTCACAAGGTCTTACCACTAATTATTTTATACTGAAACTTACGTTTGGCAAGCTGGATTCAAATTAAGATTACCGGTATATTAAAATAATAAAAATGTATTATAAACCTGTCCAACATACCGTAAAAGAGAATTATACCCCTGTAATAAACACAGCTATCATCACATACCCCTCCCCAACCCCCCCCCCCCTCCCTCCATTTGCCAGTGAGGAGACAAGAAAGGGAAAGTGACCGCGAGATTGGGCTATTTTTAGCCGTGGAGGTGGTCAGTAATGCATATCGGTATATTTACTGATAATAATACTTAAAATTTATTTTTTTACAAGGAATATTCAGTAAATGACTGCATTAATTCTTGAAACTACTGACAGTTAAATACAGACGCTTAAGTGACGTCACTAGTGTTTACACTACACCAGCTGGTAACATTTGATGCCATTACTTGAAGTGAATTGGCCTTATTTAAAGTAACTAACCATAAATGAATACAAACAGTAAAAAAAAGATCAAAAGTGAGAAATAATATACTGTATGTATGTTGTGTTGTCAAAGTAAGAGGAACAATTCAAACTGCAATTGTGTGTAAATGAGGCAGAAAGTCAGGTCAGCGCTGAACCTGGGACTTGGTGATGCCATATGGCAGCAGGGTCTACCATTAGACAACACATTATGCTTCCAATATCTTCCCAGGCGGTAGTATCTACCTGTTGGTAGCTGCCTACTACCTACACAATTTTTAGTAATATTACTTTGATACATGATAAATTAGACAATGAAAATAAACATCAAATTTAATTACCAAGACGCTTCCCATTGGCAGCTGTAAGAAGAGGGGGAGATTGGCTATTTTTATCCTGTCTTTGTGTCTGAAGTGGCCAGTAATACCATATATTTACGGTATCTCCTATAAATAATTAATTTAAAATTTATTTTTTACATAGAATATTCAGTAAATGACTTTTAAATAAATAAACAATTAATTCGGTAAATCTATTTCAAGTAAATGGAAAATAAGCAAACAAATGTTATTTACCACCATCCCTTCCCTCTGGCTCAGGGTGAGATGGAGGGGAGATAAAGAAGGCTATTTATAGCCCGTCTTTGTGTCTGAAGTGACCAGTACTCTAATGCACCATAAATAATTCATTTAACATTTATTTTTTGCACATATATTTTGTTGTATATATATATATATATTTCTGCTGATAGCCATAAGGAAAGAAGAAAACACGAAGTTCCCAAGCGCTTTCGTGTAATTCACATCTTCAGGGGTGAGTACAGACTAGAGAGAGTAATACAAATCAAGGTGTATATATACAGAGGAGGGTGAGACCAGGTCCACAATGGTCAGGTATTAGGTAATGACCCTACTAATCTTTAAATAGCACACAACGGTTGGTGGTCAGGTCAGATAGTCAAGTGACCCGCCTTCTCACCTGATCACAAATCTTCTTAATTACAAAATTGTCCAGCTTGTACATGCCGTTACTCAAATTCATGTTGAATGCTTCGGTATGTTTAATAAGACTAGATTCTATGATGTTCCTACTATCAATTGAATTACATGGTAATATTGAGGAGGCATTATCCCAGTCAATGCAATGCTTGTTATCCCTCAAATGAACAAACAGAGCATTGGATTCCTGGCCTGTCCTAACACTGTATTTGTGTTGTTTAATTCTAGTTGCAAGATCTTTACCTGTCTGGCCTAAGTAAAACATATTACATTCCTTGCAAGGAACTTTATAAATGCAACCAATTGTGTTGTTGGGGGAGTTCTTGATTAACATTTGTTTAACAGTGCATGAGTTTTTAAATGCCACATTGACGTTGCAGGTTTTTAGCTGTGCAGGAATGTGTGAGAAATTTTTGTGAAATGGTAATATTAAGATTTTCTTATGGTCATGGGTGGGCTTGGGATCAGTTCTATAAAAAGTTTTCTAAGTAATGTTTGAGCATTTGTCTAAGAAAGATCTAGGGTATTTAAGGTTTGAGCCAATATTATATATATATTTGTATTCCTCATCGATGAATTCCGGACTGCAAATTCTCAAGGCACGTAAAAACATTGTTGAAAATACTGACTGTTTGACCTTATTATGGTGGGCAGAATAATAACACAGGACAACAAATTTTTTATAATTCCCAGTTGCATGAGATTTCTTTACTGTTTCTTACCATTTTTGATCTGCTGATTTCATATTTGAAACCAGTTTTGTTCTGCATGCTCCAGTTTTCATGTAATTTGAGGTTTTACATTCTAGCCGTTTGCGGTCAAATTAATTAATTACACGATTATGGTATCAATAGGGAGATATAATTTTGTCTGTTTTTTCTTTCAGATTTGGTCATGGCTACAAAGAGAAATCAATGTGTGAACAAACCTGATGCCTTCTGTTATATTTGTGGATACTTCACGCTTATTCGTCAGAGGCGCAATATAACATCGTTTGTGAGGCGCGGCTATAAAGCGTACTTCGGACTTACTCTTGGCGACCAAGACAAAAAATGGGCTCCACATGCTGTGTGTCATAACTGCGAAGAAATGCTGCGTGACTGGACAAAAGGAAAACGTAAGGGCTTACCGTTCGGAATTCCCATGACCTGGCGAGAACCGAAGGACCACACAACTGACTGCTATTTTTGTCTGATCAATACGAAGGGTGTTGGCAAGAAAAACAGACATAAAATATCGTATCCTAGTATCCCTTCAGCAATTCGACCTACTTTGCACTCTGATGAGCTACCAGTTCCAGTTTTTAATGGGTTGTCTCCAGCTGAAGAGGAGGGAAGCGACAAAGACCAAGAGAGTGAACATGAAACTCAAGAAATACTTGCAGATTCCGACGATTCTTCTGATGGTACACCAGAGTCATCAACCCCTCAGAAGTTTAGTCAGCCAGAGCTGAATGACCTTGTGCGTGATTTGGGTCTCTCCAAAAATGCAGCAGAAGTTCTAGCTTCTAGGTTGCAAGAAAAGGCTCTACTGAACCAGACCACAAAAGCTTCAGACTTCAGAAAGCGGGAACAGGATTTTGTGCCATTCTTTACAGAGGAGAATAAGTTTGTTTACTGTCATAATATCCCGGGTCTTCTCCAGGAATTAGGGATTCCATTGTATAGTCCAAATGACTGGCGATTATTTCTAGATAGTTGTAAGCGTAGCCTGAAGTGTGTGCTACTACATAATGGTAATGTCTATGCAGCTGTTCCAGTGGGTCATTCTGTGTGCTTACGAGAGGAGTATAATGACATTAAAACTGTGATTCACCTGCTAAAATACCATGAGCACAACTGGACAATTTGTGTTGACCTCAAAATGGTGAACTTCCTTCTTGGCCAACAAAGAGGATTTACAAAGTATCCCTGCTTTCTTTGCATGTGGGACAGCCGAGCTAGAGACAGGCATTGGAACCTGAAGGAGTGGCCCTTACGTGAGACTCTGGAAGCTGGTATGCCAAACATTGTCAATGATCCAATCGTCAGTCGAGAAAAGATCATATTTCCTCCTCTCCATATCAAGCTGGGCCTGATGAAACAGTTTGTCAGAGCATTAAATACTGATGGTGAATGCTTCCAACACATAGTCTCTGCTCACCCTGCTTTGTCATTTGAGAAGATAAAGGCAGGTGTGTTTGATGGACCACAAATTCGTGCACTTGTACGTGATCAAGACTTTGTCAGAAAGATGGACGACAAGGAAAGGGGTGCATGGCTTTCATTTGTGGCGGTAATGGAAAACTTTCTTGGTAATAAAAAGGCTGACAACTATGAAACCCTTGTAGCAACCATGTTGTCAGCCTTTCATGACCTTGGATGCAATATGAGTGTCAAACTCCATTTCCTATATAGTCATCTTGATAGATTCCCTGAGAACCTAGGGGCAGTAAGTGACGAGCAAGGCGAGCGGTTTCATCAGGATCTCAAGACCATGGAAGACCGCTACCAAGGGAGATGGGACAAACATATGATGGCAGACTACTGCTGGAGCATTAAACGAGAGTGCCCTGAGACATTTCACAAACGCAAGAGCTTCAAGCGCAAATTCCTACCTGGCTAAAATGTGATTGGGCTTTGTCTCCTCATAGTAACAAATTTCTTACCTAACAATGAGTTTTATACAAATTTCAACCTTTGTTTTAGATGGAACATGTTTCAAATTGTGTTGTTGAATAAATTTAGAATATGTAATATTTTATTGTTTATTACCCAGCTAATTTAATGACAGTTTAATGACATATTTTTCAAGATAGACGACGAGGTCAATAAGACGAAGACGAAATTTTGAAATTTCAAAATACCTTGATTGCAAAAAAACTAGAGCTTACAGAAAGAAACTAACTTCAGATATGAGATCAGCACACCCAAATTAGGTAGAATCAAGTGTTTATAGCAATGCAACAAAAACTTTGTTGACCAGTGTAATGAATGTATGAACACACATTAGTTGGTTTTCTATAAATACTGAACTTAAAAGTGTTACCTATTCTGTATATATATATATATATATATATATATATATATATATATATATATATATACATATATATATATATATTATATATATATATATATATATATGCACGTAAATCACTGTAGGTGCGCGTGATCTAGGTATATGCTGATAACCACAAGGAAAGAAGAAAACACGAAGTTCCCAAGCGCTTTCGTGTAATTCACATCTTCAGGGGTGAGTACAGACTAGTCTGCAATATATGTGATTTTGTTCAAAATCACAGTATAGGCACTCCTGAGCATGCTGATTCCAAATCACATATCCACAGTTCGATTGCGGAATAATTAGAGGTGATAATGACGTTTAGAATATTTTACAATTTTTTCAATGCTTATTTCAGTACTCGCCAACGATTTGTTTCTGAGGTGATTGGTTGGCATTTTTATGTTTTTCTGGATGTACATTATTACTAAAAATAATCCCACTAAATTTCAAGTCTTAGAGAAATTCATATTTGGGTGTAAGAAACACGTAAGGGTCTCTCCTTACAATTTTTTTCAGGGCCAAAACAAAGCGCGATATATGCGATTTTGTTCAAAATCACAGTACAGTGGTCCCTCGGTTAACGAACACAATTCGTTCCAGCAGGTTGTTCATTAACCGAAAAATTCGTTAACCAAAACCATTGTTTCAATGGGTTTTTGGGTAATTGGTTCCAGCTCACCGAAAATTGCCTAAATTCAACAAAAATGGTAGAAAAGTTCACTTACTTTGAGGTGTGTATGTAGAAGGCTCTTGGATGATGATGATGATGATGGGAATTAGAATGGGGGTGGAGGAGAAGGAAGAAGAGAAGGCATTGGGGTGGAAGAGAAGTCACCCCATGGCACCATTTCACCCATAAAATTTTAGTTCTCTTGGTGTATTTCAAGATTATTTTCTTTAAATCAACACTGCACTGCATTATATATTGTCAATATGTAAAATATATTTCAAAATGACCAATAATTTGCTTGGAAACACAGAAAAAAAGCATTTAGTTGAAGAGAGTCTCAAGCAAGATGTTACCTCCAGTGAAAACAGAGAGAGTCTAACGCCTGTTTGCTGTGTTAAGAGGCTGGATGCCGCGCATTAAACTAGTCACTTTACCTTCAATTATGTTCAATAATTGTTAAAATGACTAAAAAATTGAATATTAAACTTTTAAAATTATTGAATAGTATAAACTTCTTGATATTTACTAAAATAGTAAGGAATTTATGCCCTAGAAACGATTAATGTATTGGCGGACTAATACTAAAGCTGGTTGACCGGCCAGTGCAAGCGAAAACATGTTGAGGTCGGTTCGTAAGAAATTCGTTAACCGAATTTAAGAATCTTATGGGAGGCAGTTCGTTAACCGAAATTTCATTAACCGAGGCGTTCGTTAACCGAGGGACCACTGTATAGGTACTCCCGAGCATGCTGATTCCGAATCTCATATCCTCAGTTCGATTGCGGAATAATTAGAGGTCGTAATGATGCTTAGAATATTTTGGTTAATTTTTTTTCAATGCTTATTTCAGTACTCGCCACCTATTTGTTTCCGAGGTGATTGGTTGGTATATTGATGTTTTTCTGGATGTAATTTATTACTAAATTAATCCCACTAAATTTCAAGTCTGAGAGAAAATCATATTTGGGTGAAAAAAAAAACACGTAAGGGTCCCCCCTTACAGTTTTTTTCAGGGCCGATACAAAGTGCGATACATGTGATTTTGTTAAAAATCACAGAATAGGCACTCCTGAGCATGCTGATTCCAAATCACATATCCACAGTTCGATTGCGGAATAATTAGAGGTGATAATGACGTTTAGAGTATTTTACAATTTTTTTAATGCTTATTTCAGTACTCGCCAACTATTTGTTTCCGAGGTGATTGGTTGGCATTTTTATGTTTTTCTGGATGTACATTATTACTAAAATTAATACCACTAAATTTCAAGTCTGAGAGAGAATCATAGTATTTGAGTGAAAAAACATATAAGGGTCCCCCCTTACTCTTTTTTGCAGGGCCAAGACAAAGCTCGCTATATGCGATTATGTTCAAAATCACAGTATAGGTACTCCTGAGCATTTTGATTCCGAATCTATTATCCAGTTTGATTACGGAATAATTAGAGCTCTTAATGATGCTTAGAATATTTTAATTATTTTTTTTTCAATGCTTATTTCAGTACTCGCCAACTATTTGTTTCCAAGGTTATTGGTTGGCATTTTTATGTTTTATGTTTTTCTGGTTTATTGTATACATCAACAAATTTCTTTAAATACAGTACATGATTATTGGGGTTTTGTTGCCTTTTTTCACAGGAATGTTTCTCTGCTTTCATAATGCGAGTCTAGGAAATGTGATATGGTTTATGAAATGTTTTTCAGAAATGGAACCCTTTTGTAAATTGGGGAATTCCTTTACTTGGAAATTTTACTGATGTAACCTGTAATTACTTGAGTAATGCAGTACTTTGTGCTTGACATAATGTCTATTTATATGTTCTTTTCTTTTATCAGGAACACCACCTTTTACGGGGCCAGACCCAATGAAGACATACAACTCTATCTTGAAGGGCATTGATGCTGTGGAATTTCCAAGAAACATCACTCGAACTGCAAATGCTCTCATTAAGCGGCTGTGTCGAGATAATCCCGCAGAACGCTTGGGTTACCAGCGTGGAGGCATCAAGGACATACAAAAGCACAAGTAGGTCTAGTAAAGACTGTCAGTGGTTATCATATACTACAAACTGTTTTGTTTAAGCATGTCATCAGATCTTATTCTGTTACAATGCATGGTTTATGCAAAATATTCTTCTGTATAGTATATACATTCAGTAAATCCCACACCTTTAACAAATTTAATACTGAACTGTACCGTAGAGGGTATATGTTTCATAAGTAGTAAAAATGAGGCATTGGTTCTGAAATCACATTTTATTGCGGAGTCTGGCTCAAGTGATATATGTAAAGTCAGACAAATTTGTAGGTTAAAAATTCATGGTTTCCCAGACCCCAGTTAATGACTAGAACTAGTCCAAAAAATAAACTTCAAACTTTCCTGCCATCTATCTAAAAAGATGGCTGATGTAAAGAAGAACTTATCACTTAAGGCTGTAACTTTTTAATGTCACTTTAATAGGGGAGTTGGTGGTACAGCAATAATGCTGTCCTGGGTTTGAGTCCCGCCCCAGAAAAATGTGGGAAGGGTGTTATCCAGTGTGACCAAACATTGCAGGTTTCCTCTGGGTACTGTGCTTTGCTTTCCTTCTGTACTAAGATTGGGCAATAAAGTTATCAGCAAAGTAACAAAGAATGGGACAACTGCCTGAATGGCTACCGTAGTCAAGTATCTACAGTAGATATAAAATGAAGGTGTAACTGATTTTTTTATGAGTCCCCAGCCATTATGTTCTAACCTTTTCCAGTCTCCGTTATAAAGTGGGTTTCAGAATCAGTCCCTCATTTTTAAAGTATTATTTATTTTTGCATTAAAGCTGCACAGACATTTATAAATGTTATATTGTTGTTTTGTGTATATTTACAGATGGTTTGAAGGCTTCTATTGGGATGGACTGCAGAATCGCACCTTGGCTCCACCTATTGTCCCAAATGTTCGTTCTGTGATTGACTGCAGCAACTTTGACGAGTATCCACCAGACCCTGAAGGGCCACCACCAGATGACAATTCAGGCTGGGACATAGATTTCTAGATTTTCAGTTTAGGGATAGAAGTGCCAGAAGACATTTATAAGACTGTATTTGAAGGTAGTATTAAATTTTTTTATGACTATATCATAAAAGAATTCCTGGCTTACATAAAATGAAACGTCTTCAAATATGTCTTGCACAGTCCCAGTTGTGTGTCCTTGCGTGATGTGACAGATTTGCCACAAGAAAGGTGCTGAGAATAACTTCAGCTGCTGCTTGAAAGGCATGTCTGCTTCCAAGATGGAAAACAATCAAGTAGATGTATTTGTTTCTCAAACGGCTCCATCATGTGGTGACCAAGTTACTACAAAGTCATAAGATATTACATTATGACTTTTGGTGCTGCTGGCATCCAAGCAAGTGACCATAACTATATCTGCCAAGGTGCACAAATTGAATAGGTATCTAACATCTGGATCACTGTTATGTAATGCAGGACTGAAGTGTAAATGTGCCACAGATTTTAATACTCTTAAAGCTGATTTTCATGTGTTTTAGATAAAAAGAGTTACTTATTGATGAATATCTCATTTTCCTGACATGCAAATGGGCACATTTGCACACAATTAAATGTTCAGTTGTTAAAAAAGGAAAAGGGCTTTAAATTAACAAGTGTCACAGTGTTCTCAGGAAGACTCAACCTGGTGCCTTTATGCAGTGAGTATAAAAACTATTGTTTGTCAGTGTGCTCCTGCCTCTTTACACCTACAAATACTTCAACATATGATGTTCATATCGCATTCTCAGTATCTTCCAAATGACCTTTCTCCACCATTGTGAAAATGCAGTTTGTATCCTGTCCAACCTTTTAGCATGGGTTGTAGGTTTTTGTTCTGGGAAGAGCAAGAACCATTATGGAAAGTGGTTGTATATCTTCTTTAACTTTGTTGCAGCAATACTTAAGTTTGTCTTCAGTTGATTGCTGAAAAGTACAGAAAAGATCATATAGTGAAAACTTTTTATGTTTGAAAATGTATATAAATCTATTAAAACTAAATGGTGCTTGGAAATGTCTGAAGTATAAGAATTAGCTATACTTCTTTTAGGTTGTTCTGTGGTCCATGGGCTCTGTATATTCTTTGTTTTAGTGTAATTTGTGATTAATTTCACTTAATTTAGCATTTCACAGCTTCCTCAGATTCCTCCAACTGTAGTGTTATGTCTCTGTGATTATTTTTTTTTTTTATATAATTATAATTGATTATTGCAAAACTAAATGGCTATTTGGTCAGTCTGCTCATAAGCAATGGCATATTTCATAAGATTTTATAATTTATTAAAAATTCAGTCTTTACTTCCATTGCTGGCTGTTTGGTAAAATACTGTACTGACCAAAATATCAAGTTGATATGCTATTTTCCAATAATTTGCAACAAAATTATCACAAGTTTATGTGTGACCTTTTTGCCTTATTTGCTATAAAGATTGTTTGATAATCTTGTGTTAGCGAGTAACACTTGTTAGCAGTAGACAGCATTCATAATCTTGAAGTTATAAATTCTCTCTGGAATTATAAGTAGTTTTCACTCACTTGAAATTAAAGAAATACAATGTGAATGCCTACATTAAGCTAATCTGCCCATAACTGATAACATTATTTTGGTTGACAGGAAATCATAAGCTCTGTCAGAAGTGTATTTGAGAAAGCATATTTCCTGACTTACCGTACTTCTATTAGTTTTATTATGAATGTAAATATTTTATATTATGACAGTTGTAAAAGATTACATAGAAAGACTGATATATACAGTGATTTGCGTTTCATCACAAATATTTTAGTATGAGAAGTTTTATTTGGTGTTTGTGCATTTCTTGTATAAGCAACCAAATTTGTTTTTGATGTGAAATGAAGAGAATATCTTGAAATAAAGCTACCAGTAGGTCATATTAGTCATTCATTTAAATGGTTGCAGAGCTTTCGTAAAATTCATGCAAGAGCAAATGATATATTTTACTGGTAAAAGATCAAGGCACTTTACACAATAATTCAGACTGCAGAACTGTGACTTGGGTGTCCTGTTTGTTTTATTAGTGCAATGTTTATTTATACAACTTAATGTTACGTACACCCATTTTATCCTATCACTAAACCACATTAAATAAAACTATATTGTGTATAAATATCAGGCTTAGTAATCTAGTTCTTTGATTTCCTGGAAAGTGAACATTTGGTTCTTCGTAACACGTAAGCTAAATCATGCACATCCAAAGATTGTGTATATTGCTAGTTTTCTTATGTGCTTGCCAACCAAGTTTTTTTTAATGAGTGATTGTTGAAGAATTTAACCAATTCCTTAGGACACTTTCCTAATTAGAGGTCAACATCTGCACATGAATACTTTAAATATTGATTTACTTAATACTGTAAATACTTCAAGGGGAGAATTTTCCTCATTGTGCTATATCAGTTAAAATCAAAATTTGAGTCTGTACTGTAGTGCATTAATACAGTAACTTTCAAATATTGTCATGAGGTTTAATTAAAATAACTGATCATTGCTTTCTATGATTTTACACTTAAATGCAACATTTTAATATAACAGAGCTATCCAAGCAGTTGACACTAAACAAACTAGGAAATTTGGATTGTTTGGTAAGATGTAGGTGCTTTTATGTTTTTTACAAACTCAACATTATTTTATTAAGTGATCTCAGACCCTAGAAAAGCCTGCAATTCATAAATCTAGTTTTAAGTGGTACCGTTTCTCTGCAAAAAATGAGTGATTTGTTTGTTCATACTGCTACAAAGATCATGATCAAAGTTCTTAAGAAGTGTTTGAAGGATAATGCAAAAATACAATGACAAATACTATTCTTGTCAGTCCCCTTATAGAAAACATTGTCAAGTACTTACCAAGTTCAAACACTATTTAAGAATTTGGATGCATCTATAATGAGCAGAATATCATCACTAAGTGCCTCAATATCATATTTAAGTTACATTAAATTACATTGACCTGTGAAATATCAATGGAATTATTTGTTAACATTCTATACAGAGGCTAAGAGCTTAAATAAAATGTGGAATGGATTGTATCTATTTTATTTCCTATTAGATTGGTCTACTGCACATCTGTAGATACATGTACTGTATACAGTCAACCCTCACTTTACGCGGTTAATATAACCCACAGGGTACCGCGGAAAGTGAGAAACGCGTAAAGTGAACAACATAACATATGGGATTAATTGAAATAGAGACCGGGCCGACCCCCAAACTCCACTTTTTGACGACACATAACTATGTTGTAGTAAAAATATTATCTTAACTTAATGATGGTATGCACACACAATTAATAATTAAGAGAAATATCAATAATAGTAGGATTTTTAACACTTACATTACTAGAAAAGATGGCTGGGCACACGGGGATGGGCCTAGCCTAGCCTAGCCTAACCTAACCTAACCAACACAACTCAGATTAAATTACGTTTACCAATCTTTTGTGACTATGACACCAAATAATAATCGAGAAGTGATTCACAGCCCGATTTACGCTTGCACGACCATCATTTGACTTCATTGCGACTACATTTGGTGTGTGTGTGTGTGTATATATATATATATATATATATATATATATATATATATATATATATATATATATATATATATATATAGATATATATATATATATATATATATATATATATACACAGTACACCTGCTCACACACACACACACACACTATTATCGTATCCCAGCTCATCCACATCTTCATCATTACCAAACTATCACAATCCTTCCTTAATTTCTTGGGCA
>CAUDMG010002042.1:25000-160000 GCA_958450375.1 Homarus gammarus
CCCATTATTATTTATTTGTATGTGAATTTATTTGTACTAAAGTAAAACTGTACCCCCCCCCCCCCACTCCTGTAATCAGCAAATGTTATTCGCGGATTTGGCGATTCGCGGCCATCTTGAGAACCTAGCCCTCGCAAATTTGAAGGGCATGCTGTATCTCCAATATTCATATACTAAGTGTACACCGTACGTATAATACTGTAATACAGCACTGTACAGTACAATGCTCTAACGTGACTTAGAAATAAAAAAGAAATAAACTATAAAATAAGAAAAATGATAAGTGGAAAAGAAATCTGTGGTGGGTGAAGGAAGGTAAGGCAGTTTAGGGGTGGATGCGCTCAGCGGAAAATTCGATCCCTCAACCCCATTAAAACAACACTATGTAATTTCACCATATTCCCATATTATTTCAGTACACTTGGTGCCGGATTAATAAAACTTTTCAAAAAAATAATAATTTTCACAAGAAAAAGTCACACTCCACCCCAGAAGAGTTACAGTACAGGTAAATCTTGATAAATGATGGTGTTAGGTTCCTGAAAAAAACCCACAGCTAAGTGAAACATCATAGATAGGGAGCATTATAACATGGGGTTCAGTGAGATACGATCCCAGCCAGTCCCCAAACATGTATCACCAACCCAAATAAATCATACTTATAAAATCAATAGAAAACAATTAAACAACACTCGCCACATCCTGAAGAATAAGCCTGGTAATCGTACAAATTTATTGATTTTATGTTTATAAATAATTAGAGTAATTTACATTATTTAATCATGATAACAGAAGGATATAAAATCTATTTAGGCTCTTCAGGGGCTCAGGAACAGAACCTATTTTCCCCATAAGTTATAAATATAAATAAATTTGTACAGTAAGTATGTGATCAGTCACTTTGTGATGGTTTTTTTGAGGTCCCTAACCCAACGTATAACGGCCACTGCCTGTGTAGTATATACTTCCAAATTCATACTCACTGTGTAGCCAACACCCTGAGACGTCTCTCTTTCTCCCGGTCTTCCTTTACATTTGGTTTCACTCTGAACCTATTTTCCCAAATTTTTTTCTGAAATAGAATAAAAGTATAATAATTAAATTCTGAGTTTAAATCATCTATATAAAAATGAATACTGAAAAAATTCCCTTAAATAAACACAAAAACACATTTTCATGTCCTACACCTTATATGAGGAGCACCAGACCATAACCTGCTAAGAGCCATACTATGTCACTGAAACGTGTTATGTATTGCATTGTACAGTAATCCCCAATCTCTCCTCTGTCCCATGGGTAAGTCAGAAAGCCAATCGGGAAGCTGGACATGTGAGTGAGAGCCTTTGAAAAGACTCTTGTATGTATCCTACCTGAGCATTTTCCTTTATTTTCTATTTTGGCTCTTAGTGCCTGAGCTATATGGGCCTTGCTTGTGCTGTGTGACATTCTGAATTATTAGCTTCCAGTCTACTGCCTATCTGATGCTTCTTACTCACTGTACCCCTTTCTCAGGGATACCTGGTAAAGTTATTGGATTATGCCCTTAGCCATCATGGGTTATGGCATCCTAGGGTTCCTAAGCAAGCCCTGAGCCTAAGGTGGACATAATCACAAGTCATTCCAAGCAGATTTAATTAATAATGTAACACATGTACTGTACAGTACAGTATAAAAGTATCCGTAGGCCTATCATGTGGTAGTGGGTCCCATAATCTTGATGGTCTATCAAGGACAGTCAGTCGCGGTCTGACCACGTAAGAGGACAGACGTGTGCCCATAGGTGCTCCTGTCCTCCCAACCTCAGTCTCTACCTACCCCTTCGCCGGCAAGTGTTGCCAGCGATTGGGGGGTGGGGTCGACATAAGCGCCCCAGAAGAGGTGTTCCCTCTCTCATGGATACAGAGATTTCTGAGATGGATAGTCATAGTGCATCCCACACCCTGCAAGAGTCAGGCCTCAGTGATAGTAACAGTAATGTTTCTATGGGAAACACTTGCCAGAGTGGTAACACCAATGCCAAGGGCAGCAAGCCTCCCCTCGCCACCCACCCCCCTGCCAACCAACCAAGTAAATTGCATCTGCACTTCCCCAAGGACTCATTGAAAACCGTCGAGGACCGGTTTAATTGGACAACAAAGTACAGTATTTGAGACAACACGGTCTCACCATTCAATTCCGAAAAGGTAAGAACCGTAACTTTATCAAGTGTCAAGACACCCGAGGTCTGTGAAACACTTAGTACTGTTGGATTTGATGGAGTTGTCCTTGTGCCTCCTCCTGCTGACGCAGCAGACTGTTGCCACATCCTAGTTAAACAGTTCCCCCTATACGCTGAAGTCGAAGATGCTCGTAACTTTAATCCACATATACTCAGTATAAGTTGACACTACCGAAGGAAGACTCCACAAGCAGCTGTCATAGTTAAATGAAAAGGGAAGGAGTGCCCAACCACTGTTGATGCCCACCCAGTCCTCCCGGCACTGTCCGGAGAAATCTATCACCCAGGGCCTGCTTTTTGTGTCATCTGCTCCCAATGAGGTCACACCTTCACCGCCTGCTGCCGACGTCATTGTCCCATATGTCGCTCCTGTTCACGTAACCATCACTCCTCCGTCTGTGCCCAAAAAATCAAAGACCACCTCAATGGGGGTGGTGTGAGCTATGTTGTTGACCCCAGATGTTATAATTGTGGTGGCTGGCACAAGGCTAACTCATGACAATGCCCCAAACGTCCGTCTGTCCCGGGAGAAAAGCCTCCCCGAAGGCTGTGTCAACCTCAACCTGTCCTCCAGCCTACTGAGCCACATCCCTCTGCATCCCCTCTGTCTCCAGCAAAGCCTTCTTCAACAACACTTGCCCCTGCCTGGCCTCACCTGGCTGCAACACAGCAGTCTCCTAACTCAACTACTACTGGGTCTCCTCCCCGTCTCTACTCTGATGCTGTCAGGCCTTGTGCTCCCACCGGTGCCCCCCACAACCCCCCTCCGGTGACACGACACAGATCATATCCCTCTTACATGAATTTACCAACCGTATTGAAAGACTCTTTGATACACTCTGTACTGCCATCTCCAACCTACACAGACTACCCCTGCCTCCAGCTGCTACCCAGTCAACCCCCTCTTCTAGTCTGACACAACTTGGCAGCCCCCGTGTGCCCCTCATGCTCACGGCCAACTTCACCGCCACCTGGTACCACTGCTGGCGTCCACACCAAGCCTGCCCGGCTGCCCCCGTCCACCCACCGCGCGCTCATGGACCCGAAGACACCACCCCCCCCCCCCCCGGCTCCCCGTCCCCCACCGGCATGCCGGCACCTGTGGCCCATCCACTCCAGTTCTCCACATCAACTGACCACCATGCGGATATGCTAGTGGACTACGTATCTACGCCAAGAAGGACGTCCCCTACCAACCTCTCGACGTCCCCCTTGAAGCCGACACCACCGACGTACACGCCATCACAATCACACTAAAATGTATGTCCCTCAATATTGTCAATGTCTATGTGCCTCCCTACTCTCACACCCTCTCTCACTACATTCTCACTTGCACTATGACCTCCTCCTACAGAGGTCCCCAACCATTACCAACGCCTCTAACCTCCCTGACCAGATATCCCTCCTCCTAGCGACAGGCCTGGCGCTTGACATTATTAGGGACCTGCCACACTTTGCCATAAACAGATAAATTGTAACGGGAATTTTCCCCCCCACATACTCATCATTCTGTCACTTTATGTAACTTACTGACAAAGCCCATGACCTTTCAGGCTTTTATGCCCTTAATGCATGAGTCATAAAGGCAAACATGAACTCCGCATGCTTTCCAGATGGGCACTGTAAATGCTTCTGCGCTTCACCTTGCACAGGATGTAAGGGGGTGCACAATAAACTAGCCCCCTCGTGGGCAATCTAAAAAAAAAAGTCAAATCTAATCAAGGACAGTGTGGATGATATATAGTAAGTACACTGTTTATTAAACCTTCACAGCCCTTCAGTACTGTACACAATGAGGCAACATGACTGGCACAGCACTTGACTACCTACACTTCCCAAACTATAAAGTCAGGGGCCCATTTAAACTGGAATGACTAAGGTCAGCCTAAGATCAAACCAGCATCCCTCTGGATAAGAAGGGAGTAAAGTACTGCATATACTCAGCCACAGCATCTCCCTCTAACATGTAATAAGTCATTAGATTGAACTTACCCGCAGCTCTCTCTCGTGTAATGTTTCTGTGGCTTTCTTGTCCTCATTCTCCAACTTAATATTTGGTTCTTTCTTTACTTTTCCACTGTCGTCGACGACCTCAAAACTGTCATCGCTCGTGTCATCAACTGCCTTTGTAATTTTCTGATTTTTCTTTGCTTTTGATAAAATCACGTTGTCTGACTTCTTTGTTCCCAGGATCCTAGTCATCACATTTGCAAGCCCAGAGCTGCCATCCTCCTTGTTTTTATCTCCATCACTTTCAACACCACTTTCACTTTCACTGCCACCATAATCATCCTTGTAAACTTTACTTGCATCACTATCATTATCATCATTGTCATTTATGTCACTGGAGTCCATCTCTGATTCATCACTGGGGTCTTCCATTGCACTGATAATTTTTAGAGATTCCCCTGTTGAAACAGATTTATTTCTGACACTCTCATCTTCAATATCACTGACATCCTCTTCCTTTATCTCATCACAGCTACTATGGTCCTGTGCTTTACGCTCTTTATCATCCACTTCAAGTATTTCCTCTACCGTTCCTTTTAAAATACTTTCCCCTTCTTGCTTAATATCTTCTAAGCTATGTAATTCCACTTCAGGTTCCACATCACTTCCATTTCCTGATTCTACATCACTACCACTATCTTCAGACTCCAATATTTCTTCAACAACTTGAGGTTTTTTCAAAAGATTACCATGTGAGATAGCCATGGCTGCTTAACCTGGAAATGAAATAAGAAAATAGCTATTAAATTTCTGGTCCCTGTAATACAGAACAAATCAAGAAATAATAAAATGTCTGACCTGGAGGTAACACATCCATTTACACAAGTACCGTAACTACAGTACATCACACTAGCTTTTGGACTGTACAAGATAAAAATTCACTGCACTGATCATGAAAATGACTGTTGCTACAAACTTGGTTCCAGCTCTCAATTGACTTGAGCCAGAGCCGAGTACTAATAGCCAATGTACAAAACAAACATTTATAACAAACTTAGACCTAACAAAGTAACACTCATACTTTTACAGCAAACACACACAAATTAGACCTAACTCATCCATTCTAACCAAACGGTAAAAACTGATCATATGCCACTAAAATGGTGTCTCTAAGTACTTTGTACATATAGAAATAACCCTAATTATTTAACGTAAATACTCCTCCGAAAAATTACCATTCTCGGCACAAGTAAAGATTTATTTCAGGTCGCACATAGAATTTCATGTTTCTACTTACCGTATATCTCGGCTTATAAGACGGAATTTGAACATTAAAAAAATCTGCCCAAAGTTAGGGGGTCGTCTAAACCACCAAGTATAAAATTCTTACCTCTTAAATATTGTGGTTTAGTTTGTCAAGAGTGGTGATGGAAACATCGTAAGCCACTCACAAGGTCTTACCACTAATTATTTTATACTGAAACTTACGTTTGGCAAGCTGGATTCAAATTAAGATTACCGGTATATTAAAATAATAAAAATGTATTATAAACCTGTCCAACATACCGTAAAAGAGAATTATACCCCTGTAATAAACACAGCTATCATCACATACCCCTCCCCAACCCCCCCCCCCCCCCCTCCATTTGCCAGTGAGGAGACAAGAAAGGGAAAGTGACCGCGAGATTGGGCTATTTTTAGCCGTGGAGGTGGTCAGTAATGCATATCGGTATATTTACTGATAATAATACTTAAAATTTATTTTTTTACAAGGAATATTCAGTAAATGACTGCATTAATTCTTGAAACTACTGACAGTTAAATACAGACGCTTAAGTGACGTCACTAGTGTTTACACTACACCAGCTGGTAACATTTGATGCCATTACTTGAAGTGAATTGGCCTTATTTAAAGTAACTAACCATAAATGAATACAAACAGTAAAAAAAAGATCAAAAGTGAGAAATAATATACTGTATGTATGTTGTGTTGTCAAAGTAAGAGGAACAATTCAAACTGCAATTGTGTGTAAATGAGGCAGAAAGTCAGGTCAGCGCTGAACCTGGGACTTGGTGATGCCATATGGCAGCAGGGTCTACCATTAGACAACACATTATGCTTCCAATATCTTCCCAGGCGGTAGTATCTACCTGTTGGTAGCTGCCTACTACCTACACAATTTTTAGTAATATTACTTTGATACATGATAAATTAGACAATGAAAATAAACATCAAATTTAATTACCAAGACGCTTCCCATTGGCAGCTGTAAGAAGAGGGGGAGATGGGCTATTTTTATCCCGTCTTTGTGTCTGAAGTGGCCAGTAATACCATATATTTACGGTATCTCCTATAAATAATTAATTTAAAGTTTATTTTTTACATAGAATATTCAGTAAATGACTTTTAAATAAATAAACAATTAATTCGGTAAATCTATTTCAAGTAAATGGAAAATAAGCAAACAAATGTTATTTACCACCACCCCTTCCCTCTGGCTCAGGGTGAGATGGAGGGGAGATAAAGAAGGCTATTTATAGCCCGTCTTTGTGTCTGAAGTGACCAGTACTCTAATGCACCATAAATAATTCATTTAACATTTATTTTTTGCACATATATTTTGTTGTATATATATATATATATATATATATATATATATATATATATATATATATATATATATATATATATATATATGTATGTACGTATGTATGTAGGCTATGTATGTAATAATAATTAACGGTTTATTGAAAAAGTTCTGCAGCCCGAAGGCTGAAAATATACATTGGACATAAATGACATATTACATACATTGGTGGTTTAACAAAAGCCTTCATTAGAGAAAGGTAAAGGAACATACAATGAACATTCAGATTAATGTAGGTGTTGAACAGCAAACACGTAGTGTAGTAACTCTCTCCCAGATGGTGTTAGGAGGGACCTGATGTGGTGTAGTAATTCCCTCACAGATGGTGTTATGAGGGGCCTCACGTGTAGTAATTCCCTCACAGATGGTGTTATAAGGGGCCTCACGTGGTGTAGTAGTTCCCTCATAGATGGTGTTACGAGGGGCCTCACGTGGTGTAGTAACTCCCTCACAGATGGTGTTATGAGGGGCATCACGTGGTGTACGAATTCCCTCACAGATGGTGTTATGAGGGACCTGATGTGGTGTAGTAATTCCCTCACAGATGGTGTTATGAGGGGCCTGACGTGGTGTAGTAATTCCCTCACAGATGGTGTTATGAGGGACCTGACGTGGTGTAGTAATTCCCTCACAGATGGTGTTATGAGCGGCATTACGTGGTGTAGTAATTCCCTCACAGATGGTGTTATGAGGGACCTCACGTGGTGTAGTAATTCCCTCACAGATGGTGTTATGAGGGACTTGACGTGGTGTAGTAATTCCCTCACAGATGGTGTTATGTGAGTGAGGTGTGGCCCCAGGCCTTCCTATCGTAGACGGATTAACACATCGCCGGTTGGTGGGTCTCACAGGCTGTTATCACTGGGTACCTGGGACCTCACTGTGTGAAGGTTAACTTGAATACGACTTTTACTGTTGAGTTGTTCTCACTGACTCAAGCACTGTTCACCAATGTTCACCTCTGTTTAACACTGGTTCCATTCCTTTCCCAAATGAAATTGTAACTTCTGGCGAGAACCTGTTGATACTCCGGTGGGGAGAAGTGGTTCAGGGGAGGGGGTTGGTATGGGCCAACTTAACAGTTGACCTGGCTGCTCCGAGAGGAGCGCCAAGTATGTACGTCTTGACCCTTCGGTGGTCAAGGATGTAGTATGTATATATATATATATATATATATATATATATATATATATATATATATATATATATATATATATATATATATATATATATATATATATATATATATATTATATATATATTTATTTCAAGTAAATGGAAAAATTTTACTCGACATAGACATTAGTTCCAGTTACAGGTAAATAGCAGACGCTTCAGTGACGTCACTAGTGTTTACACTACACCAGCGGGTAACATTTGATGACATTACTTGAAGTGAATTGGCCTCATTTTAAAAAACCAAGGATGGTTGGTAAAGGACTACTGAGTCAGTGGGTAAGTGTCACATCTGGGGTACTGGTCTTATACAGCGAATAGTGCTCAAAAGCTACTTTTTAAATGGAAATTTGGGGGGGGCCGTCTTATGCACCCCGACGCCTTATAGGCCGAGATATACGGTATATACTGTACTGTAGTGAGAAGGAGCAAAATATAAAAATAAATAACTAAAATCTATTACGTTTCTGGTGCAAATTTATATTTTCAAGTATTCTCACCAATATGACATCCCAATTACCAATAATATTGGTTGTTCAAAGTGGGCAGGGCTTTGAAGTAGAGGGAAAATGTGGGGTAAAATATTGAAAAGAACCCCAATATTTTTAAACCTTACCTAACGTATAAAAATTAAAAAAATTGCTTTCGAGTTTGTGGGTCCCCTCCTCATCTGAAAACAGAAAACTACACCATCACATACTACATACAGAAAGCATGTACAGCATAAGGTAAGCATTTTACAGTTTTAGGATTTTTATAAGTTAAGTAAGGTTTTCAAAGGTTTGTTTGCTATTTTTCGTATTTTACTCAGCATTTTCCCTCTACTTCAAAGCCCTGCCCACTTTGAACAACCAATATTGTTGGTAACTGGGTTGAGCTTATCAGCTAAAATACTCAAAAAATAAAAATATAAATTTGTGCAGGAATAATAATACTGTACAGTAGAATAAAGTATTTTCTTTTGAGTAAAATTTTAGTTTCGGTCATCCCTGTATTTAGATATCCAAGCTGTACCTATCTAACCTAACCGTAGACCCCCTCCCTTTCTGGCTGAGGGATTTAAAAACCTAAGATTCCCCGGATGACCCAAACTAAAATAACACCTTTTTCTGGTACTTGTAATGTATGAGAACACCGCTATCACCAGAAAGACTCCTGTGATTTTTTTTTTCTACAGAGATGTTCCTATCACTATAGTAAGTATTTTAAAAAATGCATAATTTATTAAAACCTTAAAGAACCTGACCTAACCAACCAAAGAATCCCTCCTAACCTTACCTAACTCCCAAGCCTGGGGGCTCTGCCCCCCCCCACCCCCCACCATAGAAAGTGCTTATTTTGATATCTGGTACAGTAAGTCCTCGCTTAACGTTGTTTCGGTACTACATCGCTAAACTTTATATACCAAAAATTCATTTAAAATCTCAGTGACTGGTACAATGCCGTTTTGCAGCGCCATGGACTGCTTTTTACAGCGCATCACCCTCCCCCGTCTGGCCACGTTACCCCTCACTCGCGGACCGTCACAGTGCCCCCAAGCAGTCTCTGTTAAATTTTTCACATCAGTCGTGTGTGCTTATGTGCTTTTGCTCTAAAACTGTACTCTAACCATTCAAAATAACTTCCTAATGCTCATCAAGTGCTACTGATGCTAGTGTAGTGAAGAGGCAACGTAAGACCATTACCCTTGCTACGAAAATGGATGTATTAACCCAATTCGAAAAGGGGAAATGTGCTGTGGACGTAGCTGCTGTGCTTCGTCTAACCACCACAACAGTGTGTACTATCTGGACCAACGCTGACAAGATTAAGGTTAATGCTGTAAGTGGTACTACTCTGAGTGTAACTATGACGACTCATACTAGAAGTACTTTGATAGAATAGGTGGAAAAGATGCTGGCTATGGATGGAGGACCAGAATCAATGTAATGCGCCTGTGAGCCTTATGGTTATCCAGCATAAGGCCAGATCATTGTTTGACAACATAAATGAAACAGAGGGTGAAGGATCGAAGGAAGAGACCTTTACGGCCAGCCGAGGCTAGTTTCAACGATTTAGGTGTCGTTATAACTTGCACAACATAAAGATGACAGGTGAAGCTGCTAGTTCAGATACGGTTGCTGCCGAGACATTCCCGCCAGAATTCAAACAGATTATCCAGGAAGGAGGCTACTCACCGAAGCAAGTCTTCAATGTGGATGCGACTGGTCTCTTTTGGAAGAGGATGCCTGAGAGGACCTAAATCTCTAAGGAGGAGAAAAGAGCACCAGGTTTTAAAGCAGCAAAAGACCGCTTGACGCTGTTGCGTGGTGCGAACGCTGCCAGTGACTTCAAGCTGAAGCTCAGGGGCTGGATACTCAAAACACCTCATAAGTTATGTATATTAGCAATATACAATACCATATATTGCAGACTCCTTACAGTACCATAAATTTCTCATAATCAAAATTTAATTACCATCCCGTAAGCAGTCCGTAACTCTAGTGTTTACTTTGTAAATTCAGTTCTCTTGTCGGGAGGTAGATGGCAGTGCAGGAACTAGTTGGCCAATCAGCACTCAGTTAACAAAATCATATATATATAACGGTTTCTTCTTTGTAACGGTAGTATAACACAGTAATGGGGAGAACCATATCTCTACCTTTACCAACTGTGTATCTGTTGAGGTGACTGTTACCGTGAATATAACAGTTACTTGTGAAACTGTCATATATGTAATAACCGTCCTGGGTTGTCAGCCACTTGTAACAATCACTTGTGAAGCACGTTACCTTATATTTTGGACATACTAAAATATAGATAAAAGTTTATTGGATCTTCTGTAGTGAAATCCAATGTGTTCCTTTTCTGTTTATATTATAAAAGTTTCTATGTGCACTTTTAAAAAGGAGTATCACTGTAGCTATGGTAAAGTTGAAAACATAAGGACAGCCAATGTTGTTGTGTGTTTTTTTATTCGGATGACAAAGTTGCCAAGTCATCAGGTTCAACTCTAGCTGAAGACGTAGAACATAAAACCTTTTTCTGTGTTGTTTTTAGTTTTTATTTAACTTTGTGTTATTTTCGTTGGTTTATTACAGGAAGTAATTCGCCAAAAAAGTAGGGTAAATAAGGCAAAATTTAGCCAAACATCGAAAGTACCAGACTCAAATTAATTTTCTCCATGGGCAAACTAAAATCATTCCGGACCACGGGAGTTTCCGGACCACAGAATGCCGACTAGAGAGGTACAACCTGTACTGTATACTAACTGATTTGTTTACAAAAAGCTGGAGCTGGAAAATAAATCTGTTTTTATGGAAACACCCCACATCGTCACCAATCCATTTTGTAACCGACCTTGTTCGTCACCACTAACAGTCGCTGGTATTAGTGACAAATTGTAAGTTATTATTTTACACGAATAGAAATTACACATGTATACAGACGACTTGTGAAGTATTGTGTTATTATTATACATGAATATTAATTATTTAATAAAGAAAACGATTAAAACATTGGTAAAGAAACAAAATACAGAACAAATGACGATTTATTGTTATACATACATGAATATTAATTGTTTAATAAAGAAAATGATTCAACATTGGTAAACAAAATACAGAACAAATGAAGGTGATTTGACACCAGCGCATAAATCACCGAGCAGTGAGATGATTGCAGGCGTATGAACAATGTTTTTATTTTTTATTCTTTATTTCTGTCTTTAATAAATTGTCTTAATGTTTTCTACTATGTTCTATCCCAAGCAACAGTTATTTTCGTGTATATATATTCATGGGAACAAACGCGGTGACGAAACGGGTAAGGCAGTGGTTACGAAACGGGTTAGGAAATAGTGGTGACGATATGGGCCGACCCCGTTTTTATGCATGTCTATTTTGGTGGACATATGATCATATAGTGTAGTGTAGTGTGAAATATGCACTCGTAGTGCAATGTTTGTATGACGGAATAACATACTATGTAATGATATGCAACCATTTTATAGCCTGCATTATATTTCCCTATTTCACTGCACTTTCCTACAAGATTTACATAATCTCTTTTTGTAATCATAGATAAAGCTAAAATGCATGGTATATATACTAATAGGAATGGATTATCTCTTGAATTGGGTGTAAGTAATCTTGGGTATGATTTATCTCATGAGTTGGGTACACGTTGTCTTAAGTACGAGATGACCCTAACCAGTATGTATGAGGTTCAAAATGCTCAGAATAGCGAGATCTAAATGTTTCAATAGTTATAACTTTTGGGGGCGCTATGTCCTTAAGTAAAATATTACCAACATTATTATTATTGGTAAATTTACATAAGCGCACCCCACTCTGTTAGAAAGTCAAAAATATATTTTTCTAGTATATTTATGTGTGTTTAGACCGAATATGACCTTCATTTCCGTCGGAAATTGGCCGCATTTTTTTATAATTTTTTTTTTTTTTTTGTGGGACGTTTTCCAAAAAAAATAATGGCTAAGTGAATAAAAAATACACCAAAACACACTACAAAACAAAAACCAAACCAAACCTAACCTAACCTAACTGACTGACTCTCACCATATGATGGAATCACCTATTTCTTACCTTATTGGCCTGGTTCTTGTTCATCGTTGGATTCTGAGATTCTTACACAGCGCCACATATGTTGGTCTTTGCGATATTTACATTCAGTCTTGCTCTTAGTACACTTAACTGAGGTTGGAAGAACACCATGCGATCGAAAAAATGCTGTAGTTTCTTCGTGTTTGTCCCAAAAACTCGCATCAGCTCCATATAATTTAAGTGACACCCATAGCAGTCTTCCATGGTGGGAAATGAATTTGAATTTCGAAATATGAGACCCAAAATAAAAATCGAATTTGATTGGGCCAAAAATACCGTGAATTAAATAAAAAATCAATTTAACTGGTTGCAAAAGAATATAAAAAACGCTTTTGATTGGCCACGTGACGTGTACGGGAACGCATGCGCGTAATGATTTATGAAGGAGAAGCAGGAGACACGCAGTGTTAGAGGAGAGGTAGGTGATAGTGGCGGAAGATTAATGGAAGAAAATAGAGAAAATTTTGGAGAAGCTATCTCCGTTATTATACATTTCCGCCGGTAATGTAATAGATGAAAATTGTCTTATAAGTAGACGTCTTATCGAATGTGATAATGGATTAGTGGTAGGAATGTGCGGTGTGTAAACGCAATAATATCATATTCGGTCTAAACACACACAAATACACTAGAAAAATATATTTTTGACTTTCTAACAGTGGGAGGTGGAAATGCAAATTTACCAGTTGTCTTGGGTACGAGATGACCCTAACCCATGTGGGTGTGGATTGAAACACTAAACTGTATTAACAGGTTTGTCTTAATTGCTTACCAGAAATTTCTCAGCGACTGCCCAGTGTAATAAAAATAAGTCGACCAGGCTCAGCTGTGTTCCTGCGTATTATTTCGGCAGTCCAAGCATTCCTTGCTAATGATTGCAGCTGAGCCGAGTAACGTACAGTACACACGTGTTGCACTACTAGTGAGCACCAGTCGCATAACAATAAACACTGGCCACCAAGGAAGGTCAAGTAAAGAAGCTCAGCTCCCTTCAATGTACATTTATTTTTTCGTGCCGCCGCTCGCTACGCTATCTAGCGTTTACCTACATAACTAAGGCAGTATTCATAGAAAACGTAAGATGCCTATAGTGACCAACTATACTTGGGTGTGTCATAGGAGGGAAGATCAGCTAAAACTAAAGGCCCATCACTTTTTTGGTAGATTTTAGTGTATATAAACAGAAAATAATTTCAGTTTCAATATTTTGCAACCTTTTGCTAGGTAAATTTTAGCGTGAAATTTATCGAAAATCTAACGTACAGCTGCATTAGTGCATTACAATTAAATAGTGAACATTGCTTTCTGACTTCATTCTTTAACAACCCAACTAACAATATTTTTTTCTGTTTCAGATTCTGATGCATTTATAAGTTGATAATATTTGCAATGGCTGCTTGTGTCAGGACGAGGAACCAAAAATCCAGCCATCTCAGTCACTATCTTGGGTCTGGGAGAGAGCTCCTGAAGTCGGAGTTGCCGACATTGAGAGATGCTTTGAGATACGGTGTTTTAATCAGGCAAATCAGTGAAAAGAACCAAAGAACTTACACAAACAAAGACATTGCCAGTGATATGACCAAAGCTGTCTTGGCACAGTACACTCTGGCTAACGCTCAGTTCAAGCCTCCAGTCATAACAAGTCAGAAGAAGATTAGTGAGAGACTGCTAGCCAGTTGGGAAAAGGCAAGAGATATCTCTCTTGGGAGAGGAAAACTTGCAGTTAAGGACAGCTTTGCCAAGCAACTGGACCAGTTATTTGACATAATTACTTGCAAGTGCCCAATTGTTCTCTGTCCTGAGTTTGGATGCGATCGTGACTGTAAATCCGAGGCCCACATCTCCTGTATTTGCAAGCGTGAACTGAAGATTCCTGTGATCGAACTGGCATTTGTCAAAGCACAGAGAGAGAAGACTGGCAGTATAGGGGCTCTCATGATTTCTAGCCAAGATATTCCGGAGTCCAAGAGACAGGAGGCTGCCACAGAGAGACAGAAGAGAAGAGTTGCCGAGGAAAAGAGACTTGAGAAGGCCCAGGGTGAGGTAAAAAAGGCCGATGATTGGAGTCAAGCTGATTCAGAGTTTAATGACTTCCCCATGGCTGATCCGAGTGCTGACCAGGAGAATGGTGACGTTGTCCCTAACCCAGAAAATAATGATCCCAAACCTTCCAGGCATAAGATTCGAAATAGGAAAGATATCCCGAGCATAGCTCTGGCCAGCATGCGACACCACACTGGTCTCAGAGAAACTGCAGAGATAGCAACAGCTGCCTGGATTGACGGTGGTTTGATAACACCTGATGATAGATCATAACAAAGTAAGGAGAGCTCAGGAGAAACTTGTCAGTAACCTAGAAGAGGAGTTTGATAAGGGGATAAGAGAAAATGGAATCAATTGTTTGTTCTTTGATGGGAGAAGGGATGACACTAAAGTGTTCATGAAAGTTGGAGATTCTGACAAGTTGTTCCCTGCCATGGTGAAGGAGGAACACTACTCCTGCTGCAGTGAACCAGGAGGGAAGTATTTGTGGCATTTCACTCCAGAGAAAGATAACATCAGGAAACCAGCTGAGATAGTAGCAGATAACATTGTGAACTGGCTCAGAGAGAGGAACGTAGACCAGACCCTACAGGCCATTGGAGGGGACAGCACCAACACGAACACAGGGTGGCAAGGGGGGGTCATACAGTGGATAGAGCGGAAGAGTGGGAGGAAGCTGGTCTGGATTGTTTGTGACCTCCATACCAACGAGTTGCCACTCAGACATCTGATCCAGGAGCTGGATGGCAAGACTCTTTCAAACAACAGATGGTCTGGTCCTCTTGGCAAGATGCTGGACTCTGCCACTGAGTTAGAAATAAATCCGAGCTTTGAAAAAATCACAGTTGGCCCTCCACTCGTTGAGCTTGCACATACTGTCATTGACGACCTGAGTACTGACCAGTACTATGGTTATATGATTTGCAGTGCCATCAAAATTGGGGTCATGCCTGATAGACTTGCTTACCTGCAGATAGGTCCAGTCTCACATTCTAGGTGGCTCACAACGGCTCTCAGGTTCTGCAGAATTTGGGTCGCTCATCATAAACTGAAAGGGAACCAGCTTCACAACCTGAGACTCATTGTCCAACTCATCGTGAGTGTCTACTTGCCAAATTGGTTCAACACCAAGGTCAAGTCATCGTTCTCCGAAGGTCCGAGGCATGTTCTCTTCCAGCTTGAGCTCCTGAGGAGTCAGCCAAGGAAGGTTGTTCAGATTGTGGAGCAGACTGTGAGGAGATCTTCCTGGTATGCTCATCCCGAGGCAGTTCTGCAGAGAATGCTCTGCAGTAAGGATGAGGAGGAGAGAAGAGTGGCAGTCAAAAAGATCTTGGATATGAGACTTATGAGAGGATCTGGACATGACGAATCAGTTGGTGACGATTCCTTCAGGGTCAGGAAGACTCCTGAAGTCAATCTAGGTGCCAAGACCCTCACTGATCTCATAGATCTAGATAACATCCAAGCTGGCAGTGAGCCCCCTCTTACCTGCAGCCTCACCAATGTTCAAGTCAGAGCTTTCCTGGACAACCCCATGCATGTCCCTGCCTGGCCCTCGCACACCCAGAGTATAGAGCGTTGTGTACAGCAAGTGAGCGAGGCCAGCAGTCACGTGTACAGCCAGGAGAGGAGGGAAGGCTACATCCGAGCTCAGGTGGTCAGCAGGGAGGTGATGAGTAGAAACAGAAGCAAGAAAGACATGTTCTCTATGGTGTGCAGCAACACCGGGTCGTAGTAGTAAAACCGGTTTTTGTATTTGATGATTTTGTTTTCTAAAGGAATATTAAATTTAATAAATGTGTCAAGATCATTCGTTTCACTATTCTGGATCATTTTCATCCTAATAAATTAACCTGATATATTTACTTTACTTTAAATAAGCTATTTAGTGGTGTTGGTAAAAGGGTGGGAATACTGAATTTTCATAAGATTTCAAGTTAAAATTTACCTAGCAAAAAATGAAAACTTTTCAAATCTGAAGACATCACATGATTCTGCACATAGAACTACATCATTAATACTATGGGCCGATTTTTCAAACTCAAAAAAAAAAAATTCGCCTCCGTATGACACACCCTACTACTATACCAACCTTGACTTATTTATAATCTGGTATTTATATATTTATATTTATATATGTATTAATACTTCATTTATTCATTAATGAAGAGAACCTAACCTCATTATCATTTGTGAAGCGTCATTCATTCCATGGTTAAACACATTTTTTACAAGATCACTATTGTCGGATTGTAGTGATATAAAGGTAAACAAGAATGTTATAGTGGACTTTATTATATAAAGTAACAATAAGAACAGAAATACAAAAAGGGTTAATTCACCGTAACAATCTTATCCGTGTACTTAACCTAACATACGTGCAATGCCATTGTAGTGGACTTCTCCCCTACAAGCTGGCACGCACCACCTGTTACCGCCTTCCCTAGCAACCAAGCGTATCCGCATTCCATTGCCCGCCGTATCTTAGCAACGTAACTAGTCACCGGCTACTTCTCGGGTTTTTCCACCATGACTCATAGCCGCTGCTGGGTGTATATAAGCTCTGTCTCTCCATTGAGATGCATTCTGACCAATCTTCTTGAACAAGCAACATCTCCTCCAGCAAGCTCCACGCTGTTAACATTTCATTCAACCAGGAGGCCAGCAACAGGCAACATCTTCTCTAACGGAGCTCCTGCACACATACCTCCTTAGACAAGCTACTCACCGCACGTCTCTACCAAGCAGCCCCTCACCACACAGCACCTCCAGCACCAGACTGTCTATCATATAACTTATATATTATACAAGAAAACCACATTAGAGTTTCCTTCCATCCTGAGTGCTAGACAACTTTAATATCTCGATACCCCTACACCATCAATCATAATATATCAGTTGTGTTGTCAATGTGTACAAGTCATGTACTGTATTGTCAGTTAATAGGCGACTTAAAATATTTTGTTTTATTACTTTAACTGTTAATGACATTTAAATAAAATGTGACTTTTTTCTTGTAACCCTTTTTCCTCGCCAAAATTGTCACATTTTTATGAGACTTTTTTTCCTGTGACTATTTCCTTTCACCACGCCACTAATTTGGAGAAATTTCAAATTATTATTAAAACAAGAGGCCAAATTTCATAATCTTCCTCAAGCTGAGGCCGATGATTCCTTTAAACATTAATGTAATCACTCCTCATAACAAACATGGGACCGAAGCCATGGAAACTTTAACTACACCTAACTCCTTTATCTTCATGACATACTGTAATTATAATTTTCATTGGTCTTTATCCTTAGGAAAGCGATTGAATTTTAAATGTCTGTGGCTTTTCTTGTCCTTCCTACAAACAACACAACCATGACGACCACGTGGAGCCATTTCCTGTCACTGGTTTTGTCACACTGAACGAATCTTAAATGTCCAGCAAGATGACGTCATATAACAAAACAGTCTTTATTACCTAAAAAAGAGCCCAGGTTCTCAACTGGCTCAGCCATGTTAATATTGTTATTATTATCCACTCCGTATCTGTGTTTTTCTGGCTAGATAAACTGTTTCAATTCAATTCAATCTTTGACTGACCCAACTACTACATGCCCAGTTAGTGATTTGATGCTATTTTTGGGCGGTACTCAGCTGTATGGTGGTCGAGCTTCTTAACTCTACCTTCCTTGCTGGCCGCGTTCACAGCTTCACACGCACATTTGATAACTCACGGTACATACAGTATATTTACTGAAATATAAATTAATTTTTTCAATAAAATTGTCATAATGAATTTACAGTAACTCAGCTTATACATAGACAGCATAGGTAAATAAACAATGGTTAACAGTAGATCCATTTAATATAATTGTTATGGGTCCGTGAGATGTTAGTAGTGTCACCAAACATAAGTCTCTTTCAGGTAGTCCGGTCCGGTATTTCCTTTTGTACTAACACTGGACAATAAAAGCTGAATTAAAGAATTGACTCGCAGCTCGAACGACTCGTAAGCTGATAATTGGTGAGAAATAAAGTAATAGACTCATACTCATTGACATAATCTGTTTTTAAATTTGTAATAAGAACACGACCTACAGGTATGATGTTTGTTGTCAACTACAAAGTTGAAACTTGAACTTCAGCAGCTTTGCTTGTCAAGTTGCTGGTCTTTATTCTCTGACGTGAAATACTTCTTAAGTGTAAGTACTAACCTAACCTATCATTCATTTCCTACAAGTAAAAATGGAAAGCCTCTTAATAAGGAGATGTAAATGTTTCAGTTGTTGAAAACTTTGGGGCACACCATGTCTGAAAGTACAATACTGTACTTTAGTTAGAAGTGGAAAGACCAGGGATAGGTTAAGGGTCATCGACCTCCTCCTCGCCGGAATTTACAAGGCAATTTACAGTGCGGGCACTTCACAGACATAGGGAGAACACCATGATTTAGTAGGAATTCGATAGCTTGATCGTCTTTGTCGTAAAACTGCAACAAACTTAAAATAATATCATAGGAGCATGATTTACAACCAGCCTCCATCACGGCCATTGTCACACTGGCCATTGAAATTGAAATCCGTACCCAGGCTGCTCCCTTTGAAAAATTTTTATTTGTGTTTGATTGAAAAAAAAATCGGTGATGAGATCGATACAGCATTGATCACGACTGCACATGCGTATGTAAACACACTCGTAATTAACTCTGTTTCACACCGATAACATCTCCTCACAGATACGAAGACTGAAAAGTACGTAAAATCAATTAAGTTCAATTGTGTTGCTATTATCCATTTCTGCCTGGTATATATTTGGAGTTCAAAATGCTCAGAATAGGGAGATCTAAATGTTTCAGTAGTTTATAACTTTCAGCCACGCTAAGTCCAAAAGTAAAATAAAACATCGATCCATACACTCTAGACAACATGAGACCTATGTGTGAAAAATGTTTCGGTAAAGTTTTAGTTTCGGTTATCCTTGTATTTAAATATCCAAACTATGTGATTTCTGATGCTATGAAGGTCCAAATCTTAAAAAAAAAAATTGGAAAAACATAGTTTGAATACCTACCCTAACTTAATCTAACCTAGCCTCACCTAATCTAACCTAATTTAATTCCTAAGATTTCCTGGATGACCAAAATTAAAATAATACCAGGTAATCTTGTATTTAACTAGCTTAATATTATGAGTGCTTTTTTTTTTATTATCGGTGAGTTTGGGGACTTCCTGTAGTACCAAATAGGGCCACCTAAAAATATTTGTGATTCATAAAATGAACCAAACAGCAGTATTATATGACATAACGAAAAAATATGTGTTTAATATTTAGAAGTTGCCAACACCTACTTATATATTGACTCTTATATATAGGGAGAAACAAAACTAAATAATTTATTCTTTTGCATTTGTCAAATTTTTATTTTTTGAGTACTTTGACTGAAAAAAAAATTACCCGAATTATTAGCTTTTCAAAGTGGGCAGGGCTTTAAAGTAGAGGTAAAATGTGGTGTAAAATACTAAAAAGAACCCCAAACAAACCCTTGAAAACCTTACCTAACCTTTCCTAACTTGTGAATATTTTAAGAATCACTTTTGTGTTTATGGATCCCTGCTCATCTGGGCATCAAAAACAACACCAACACATACTAAAAACCGAAAACATGAATAGATTAATTGGGAATGCTGTGCAGATGCCATAGCTACTTCATTCCTGAGCAGTTGCTTCAAGTATATAAGGGATTCATTCTTCCTAACTTGGAGTACTGCTCTCATATCTGGGGTGGCTACTCTTCTGTCCAATAGGGTGGAATCAAAGGCATTTCGTCTTATTAACTCTCCTCCTTTAGTTGATAAAATCTCTTCCCTTTCTGCAATGTTGCTTCACTCTCTCTCTTTTACAGATACTTTAACGGGCAATGTTCAGTGGATTTGGCATACTGTGTACCGCTGGCAAGGCCGTGGGCTCGTAATACTCATCTGGCCTGTGGTGCCCACCGCTTCTGTGTGGATGTCGGTCACACTAGAATAACCTGTTATAATACATCCTTCTTTCATCGTACAGCAAAACTGTGGAATGCTCTGCCTTCTTTTGTGTTTCCATATTCTTACAATCTGTCTCACTTCAGAAAGTTGGTTTTCCAGCATCTTCGTGGTGTAGATTAATTGAGTCTTTTTCCATTTTATTTTTAATTTCTTTTTGCCCCGTAGGCCCCATTGTGGGTTGATGACCTGTGCCCGGGTGGGTTTATTCCCTGTAAATAAAAAAGAAAATGATCTTTGTTTAATATGCCGTGTGGTCTTGAGGATGGAACCTCATGGCTAGGAAGTTAGGTAAAGTTTGGTAAGTTTCTCTGGTTAGGTTGGTGAGGTCTTATAACAATGCTTTTGCCGCTTGTTTTCTTATTAGCTAAGGTTGTTAAGTTTAATTTAGAAATAACCAGTTTTTAACACATTTGCCAACACTACGACAGTGTCCACTATAAAACAATGAAATTGCAGCATTTCAAAAATCTTTTTCTACGAAAATTCAGGTGGCGAGTCAGTCATCAATAATTACCCTCGAAAAATATAAATTTCCAAAGGAAACGCTATAGAATAATTTTTTTTCTCTCTTTCTCCTTTTATAAGATTCAATATATAAGTAGGAGTTGGCAACTTCTAAATATTTACCAAATATGTATATAACTTTTTTTACTTTTCACCTCTTCGACATTTATCAGCCTGTTAGCCACTTAGACCAACAGTCATCTTGCTCCACTAAGTGTTTACTACACCTGCCAACAGTTATCTTGATCCTCTTATGTTTTTTCTACCAACTAATTTTCACAACCATGAGTACAGAAAGTACTTAGGAATACTGTACTGTACTGGATTCTTTATATATGGTATGCGCATTGCTTCCCCTAACCTTCACATTTTACCTTTATTCGTCTGTAAGCCGTATAAAGAATATTTTTTTCCTTTGTGTTTATAAGTTTGAATTTGTGTATTAGTTTAAATATTTGCTCTTACAAGTGTCGTTCAAGAACTCAGTGTGAAATGTAAGGTATACTTCAGATTCTTTAAGTAAAATTCTTTTACAGATACATCAAGTGTTGCAGCTGTTTTGGCAAGAAAGCTCAAGTATCATGCAAAGAAGTCACTTGAGGTACACAGTAACTCCTTAAAGTACTTTGGAATGAAGTCCCTCAAGTCCTTCACAGAAAATCTCTCAGGTTTCACACAAATCAAGGCATCGCTCATTTAAAGAGAGGGGGGAAGAATTTCAGAAGTCATGGCCTGTATAACTTATGAAGACTTTACAGTGGCCTGCCTGGAATTTGTCAAAATGTCAGAAAAACTTGGAGATAATTGGAAAATCAGAGGTAATGTTCAAGAAGAAGGTGCATTGTACCTTACAAAGACAGTGTTTATTGAAAATGGGTTTGGAGATAAGGAAGAGACATTAAATAGATTACCATTCATAACCGAGAAATGTAATACAGTTATTGCAGAGGATCAGGTTGAAGAAAGTACTAGTCTTTGTGATGAACAACTAGAGATGACAGACCCTTCAGCTGTAGAAATATTAAAACCCAAAATTTTTATTACTTATGAATATCATATTTTGTACAGCCTAAGTCACTCAGTTCCTACATTATATTTTAATGCCTGGCATTCCTCAGGAAAGCTGTTAACATTAGAGGAAATCTGGAAGAGTGTTAATTCTCAGTTTAAGGAACAAATTAACCAAAATAAATGGGAGTCTTTAACACAGAAGGAACATCCTTTGCTTGGCCAACCATTTTTTCAGTTACATCCTTGTTACACTGGAAAACTGATGGATCAGGTAAAGCTTGTTTCTCATGATTCCAGATTTTTGTATAAATATCTTGTAAGCTGGTTAAGTATGTTTGGACCGGTCATTGGACTAGAGCTTTTTTTGAATTATTTTTTAGACTAATTGTATGCTAGTATTTTAATGTTAATACAGTACAATACAGGTTGTACCTCTAGTCCGGCATTCTGTGGTCCAGAAACTCTCATGGTCCGGAACGACGATTCTAGTTTGTCCAATAGGTAGATAGGCAGCTTTTTTTTTTTTCTTTTTTTTTTTTTTTCTTTTTTTTTTCTTTTTTTTTTTTTTATCTGAATTATTATTATTATTACAGGAGTATTAAATTTTTGCTCCTCAGGCCCCAATGTGGGTCAGTGACCTATGCCTGGGTGGGCTAATCCCCTTAAAAAAAAAAAAAGCCGCGGGAAATTAAGGTTTGTTTACATCCGGCAGTTCGGCTGCTCTCTCTCTCTCTGCTTGTCTATGCAGAGTACAACATTTAACCCTTCAATATATATGAGCAGTAAATAATTGTTGCTTTCATATTCTTATGTAGAGTAATGACGATATATTTTCACATGTGCGCACTTACATACGAGCAGTCTCACTTTTTTTTTACCATTAATGGTTAGCTACTTATATTGTTCCATTTATTAACATTAAATAACATTACAGGTACTTCAAGCAACCATATTCATTCTTTACATTAATTTTACTACAGCTAAACTCAGGGTCTTATTTTCTTCAGTTTTATATGTAGAACCAATCAGTCACTGGTTTCGTAAGCTTTAACATAAACAATGCCGGCAGCCGTCTCGTCTCCTCTAATATTCCACGTATTATTAATAAATTGTATTGTTAATTTTGCACACACGTACATTAATTCAATAAAAACAAATTCAGAAACATTAATTAAAATATATACGAACAGTAAATAAGTGTTGCTTTCATATTCTTATGTAAAGTAATGACGGTATGTTTTCACGTGTGCGCACTTACATATGCGATCTCTCTTTTTTCTTTACCATTATCGTTAGCTACTTCTATTGTTCCATTTATTAACATTAAATAACATTACTTAAAACAACCATATTAATTTTACTACAGCTACAACCAAGGTCTTATTTTCTTCAGTTTTATATGTAGAACCAGTCAGTCACTGGTTTTGTAATCAACGAAAACAATGCTGTGTCATTTCCTCATGTGTTTTAATGTTCTACGTATTATTAATGAATTGTATTGCTCATTTTGCACATATAAACATTAATTCAATAAAAAAGACATTCAGTAATAAACAATAATGAATCTTTTGTACATAAGAGAAATGACCCTGTTTACACGATTATGCACGTCGTCTGCACGTTGGCGGGCCGTTCGAACCCGTCGAAATTTTTATTTATTTATTTTTTTGTGTGTTCCAATAAAATACGTTAAGAATTAAAAACTCACGAAATTTGAGAAGCTACTATACGACATTTAACCTGTCAATATGTCTTCAAAGAGACCATGACGCAGAGAAAGTGGTGCTAGTGCTTCCAGGCATAAGCACAAGTCACTATCTAACCAGGAAAAGGGTGAATTTCCATGGTCCGGCAATTTCCATGGTCCGGCACTGGTCAGATCCCGAGGTTGCCGGACTAGAGAGGTACAACCTGTACTTGTATAATTAATTTCTTGTTCCCTATGTCAATAAGAGTAACTTTATTAAATGTTTTATAAATATTTTAAGCAGATAATATTCTTATTATTTATTTTTATATTTTTTATATAGCCTTACCATATTGCTGAATTGTTCCTGGCAATTCATTTGTCTTGAAGAATATTAAGATTTCTGCCACTATTTTTAATTTCTTTCTACAGTAGAAGTCCAAAAATCCGGACTGCTTGGTGATTGGGTCGGTCTGGATTTTCGGATTTTCCGGATTCTCAGGCAGTACTTTTAAAATTCAAATTTAAGGAGGAATAAAGAAGAGATGAACAGGTACATTTTGATAGTTTATTCATTAGCAAATATAGCATGCTTCATTTATCAAAACGAGCAGTTTTAATGAAAAAGCTGTGAATTCTAGAATTTTATTCTTTGCCTTTTTTATATCATAAATTGTAGACTTTCCAATGTTGTATGTTTCCATTAGAACAGTATTGCTCACACCACGTTCTAGTTTCTTAATTATTTCAAGTTTGGCACTCAATTTCAACGTGTTCTTCTTTCTCTTTACACAACGAAGTTTATCTACTTTAGGAGCCATTATTATGGGCTTGTACAGTACTCTGCAAATGGAAAGAGTAGGACTCAAAATATTGTTATATTACAATGGTATTCTATTCATACTGTGCTTGATACAGTGGGGTATGCTATAACGAATATAATTGGTTTTAGAACCTTGTTCGTTATAGCATTCGTTCGTTATAGGATTAATCCGTTCCAGGCCCCCAAATACAACCACTTAACACTGAAAAATATAATATAAAATTGAAAATTTTTTAAAAAAGTGGATAAATATGCATCTAAACCCCTGAAATAAAGAATATCATTAATACTTGTAATAAAAAAAACAACAAATTAGTAAAAAAAAAAAAAAATCGTTGGAGGAGTTTCGTTCGTTATAGCATTCTCAATTTTATAGGTAAAACCGTTCGTTATAGGAATATTCAAAGTAGAATCCATTCGTTATAGCATACCCCACTGTATAATGCATTCACGTAAATGTAATATTTTTGCTGGAGTGACGTATGTATTACAGTGGAAAGTGGGATAAAATCGTGACGAAAACAATGACTTTCGCTTTCTTTCATTCAAAAGATGTTACCGTAATCGCTTTTCGAATGGTTTTCAGTTAAAAAACTGTTGTATTACAATAATATTCTATCCGAATTGACTTGAATAAATACTATGATACCATATTTCTAAATATTTTCATTAGAATCCATCAAAATCATTTTCCTTGTCATCGTCTGCAGCAGCAAACAGCTTCTCCCAGTCCTCTCCTTGAACAGGGCTAGAGGGTACGTGTTTTTCGAATCGTTTTCAGTTAAAAAAACTATTATATCACACGTATATTTTACCTAAACTGCGCCTGAATGAATATATTCTCGGAAATAAATAGTAGTTTTGCTGAAACGTGATGTATTTCAATGTAAAATAGGATAAAATACATGACAAAAACAAAAGACTTTACCTAAGCTTCCGATGTTCTTGAGATGTTCCTCGTTTTTTAATAGTTTTCGATTAAAATTCTGTTACATTACAATGATATTCTATTCATACTGTTCTTGATATAATACATTCACGGAAATGTAATATTTTTTCTGAAATTACGTACGTATTACAGTGGAAAGTGGGATAAAATCTTGACGAAAACAATGACTTTCGCTTTCTTTCGTTCAAAAGATGTTACCGTAATCACTTTTCGAATGGTTTAGTTAAAAAGCTGTTGTATTACAATAATATTCCCTCCTAATTGACTTGAATAAATACTTGAATGGAAATATACAATATTTTTATTGAAACTACCCGCGTTTCAGTGTAAAATGTCGTAATAATAAATGGTAAACAATTTTCCTTCGGCACTCGTGTTTCAGGCACGGTGAGCCTCAGTTTATAGGACGTGGAGTGATTGAAGTAAGATTTAAATTCAATGCAAAATGCTGATGAGGAGGCAAGGTCTTCAATGAACTACAAGTTATTTCACAGTAATCCGGAGCCTTATAATCACCTTTCACAACTCACTGTTTACCACTGTCTTGGCACTTTAAAATGACATTAGTTTCAACAGGAAAGAAAAAATATTGCACATTATGCAGATGCGTATGTAACACAGTTTTTCTAGAAATTGGCCTATAACTACATTGCGTTAGCGCTGTGCTTACGTTAGTTTGTATGACTGCCAACTCACATATCCCTTCTGCAGCAGGAATACATAGGCTGGACATACGTGTAAATGTGAATATGACGATTTACACTGTGATAATACCCTAGGATAATCCAATGCTAGCAAGGTATATTCTTCATCAATTAGCAGAAGTTCTTTTGGTCTATCCAGAGTATACCATGTGTCATTAACATACAAAGGGAAGGGTTCCAAATGCCATGCATTAAATTTGTTGCCCTAGTATTATTGGTATGTGGTTAAGAATAGCATTGTGTGTGAGAGTTGACTCCAACAGAGGGTAATAATATTCTACCTCATGATCTGTAAAAATTGGAGTTAAATGATAAGTCAACTTGGCTATTTATAATGCTTCAAGAAGAGTCTTCACAGTCACAAGTTTTGCATCCACTCGTCCTAACTCTGCATCCACAATGCTTGCGATTAGTTCATTTTTTTAGTACAGCTGCTCCCCGACTTACGACGGGGTTAGGGACCCAAATCCAGGTAGTAAGTCGAAAATGCAGAAATTAATACATAGTAAATCTAAAATGAAATACAGTACATGTACTGTAAAAGTAATCAATACTGAAGAATGGATACAGTGTCACTGTGCACTTACCTTTAATGTAGTCAGCTGAATGCACACAGGGCCCCCATAATTTTCTAATTATACATGGAGACTACATTAACTGGATGAAGCAGAGGAGGAGATAGGGCTGGGTGGGTCATCAATGTCGCTTTCTTCAGACAGGTTAATATACAGGGGAAACTTGCTTGTTGAAGTTATTGGATCCTCTTTAAGGAGTGAAAAGGCAACACTGGTGGGGCATGAGGAGACAGCAATGGGGGACCTCTTAAAATATATGTCCAATTTAGACTGCACAGTTTGCTTTTTCTTTTCATTATAAATCTCCCTGGAGCAAGCAAGCGCATCTTGTACCATTCTGTCAACTTTTGCAAAACGCTCAACATTTTGATCCATTTCGTCAAACATTTGCATCCCCTTATTAATTGTAGCAAATGCTTCTGCCATTTGTTTCACTGAAAAATTTTGGGGGGTGCAGGTTCTTCTACATTTTGACTCTCTTCTTCCTCTGCATTTTTCTGTGCTTCCAGTTCAATAAGATCCTCGTTACTTAGCTCCTCTGCTACACTTTCAACCAACTGCTCAACATCTTCATTATCAATTTCTAACTCAAGCTGTTAACCCAACTCCACTATCGTGTTACTTATCTCAGAAATTACTTTATTTTCATTAAATCCTCTGAAACTGTTCACATATCTATTCAGGACTTTCTTCCATATTCCATTCATGCACTGACCTGTAGCCTCATCCCATGCTGCAGCTATGTTCTTTATACATTTCAAAATGTTGTAGTCCTACCAAAACTGTGTGAGCGCTTTCTCACCTCCAGTAGCAGCAACAGCCTGAGCGAAGGTCGTACATAAATAATTCGCTTTAAAGCAGCGATAGCACCTTGATCCATGGGTTGGATGATAGAGGTAGTGTTAGGTGGAATGTAGACTACCTTAACATCAGGGTGCCATCAGACGCAGCCGGGACTCCCACTGTCACAGCTGACTCAAGGTTGGGGTGAGTAGATAGTAGATCAGGTGATGTCTCCATTGCATAGCAACTGATTGATGCTTCAAGATGGCGACGGGTGAGTCCACTTCAACGGCTGGGAGTCCACTATCCACCAAAATGCTGACCAAGGGTTGCTGGGCACGTCCATCACGGGTGAGAGTCGGGTTCTTCTGTGTGCCAAACCTCTCGTAGCCCTTTATTTAACAGACTCGCTGGGGACACACACCTGCAGTCATGGACAGCCAAAACACTCTGTTTAAACAACTTGTGATGTCTAAATGGTGTAAGGTCCACATGTTGCAAAACCTCAAAGCACGTAGGTATGTGGCAACACTGTAAGATCCAATGGGCTGTCACTGGGGGGGGGGGGGGGTATCTGCTCACAGGATGTTTAATGTTGACGCCACAAAGTCTTCTCCTCCACGCCTTGTTGCTAGACAGGGGTGTTGCCAACCTTCCACAATAGGTAAAAGTTATCAATAACTTATAAATGGTTATTGAGAAAAAGAAATTTGTACATCTCGTTGGTTGACAAAATAAAAATCACTCGATGCATTACGTCCCACTATGGGATATTATAATACATTTTGTAAGAATATAACACGTCAATATTTTTTTTTTCAGATTTCGTAAAACACTTATGACTTGTTATGTAGAATGTATACAGTACAGTATATATAAACCGGAATGTCGTTATCCGTTCCCACTTTGCTGCCACCTATGAATTGGCCCTTTAACCGTTGATTCTTGTTGGGTTAATGGGGCTGGAACATGTAAAAGTATACTCTGTATATGTATAGTGATTTACGGGTGATTTAGGGGAATTTTAGGAGTGTTTCTAACTTTATGCGTTTTTGGCTTTACTTTGTATGTACTTTTCTGTGAGCTGGAACCAATTACCCAATATCCCATTGAAATAATGGATTCAGTTAACGAAATTTTCGGTTAACGAACGACTCTGTGGAACGAATTGTGTTCGTTAACCGAGGGACTTCTGTATAGGGTTTGAGTAGCGAAACCCAACTGTCCTTTCTGTATTTATTAAGAAAATATATTATACAGTAAGTCCCCAAGTTACGTACATAATGGGGACCAAAAGGTTGTACGTAACTCGAAATGTACGTAACTCGAAAATCCCCCAACCCTATAATGTTATCTGGTGGTAATTAATACAACTTATCAAATGCAAACATATTTTATTTAACATAAATGCGGCATAAGTAGCCGCGCGGTGAACTATGTAAACACACTCGCGGCAACACTCGTGACGCAGTCAGCCGTCGCAGTCGTCACTATCATCCATATCACGCGGCACTGGATCAGGTGTAGATGATGTTGATGGCACTGGATCAGGTGTAGATGATGTTGATGGCACTGGATCAGGTGTAGATGATGTTGATGGCACTGGATCAGGTGTAGATGATGTTGGCAATACGGCTGCTGGTTTAAAGAATTTGTGGATGGATGTTTGGGTTGTTATCTTCTTTTTTTCTTCATAAATTATGTGATAGCATTTAATAGCCTCTTGGATCGCTGCTGACACCTTGGCAAGTCTTTCTTCATTTGGATCTTGCTGTTCAAAAAGTGCCAACATTTCCTCCCCCTTTGCAAAAGCCTGCGCCATCAGTTTAGTTTGGAAATGCTTTGTAGGCATTTCAACTTGATCTTCTTCAGCTGTTTCTATTTCCCGTCGTTGCTTCTCCAACTCAATCAACTCGTCATTTGTCAAGTCCTTGCCGTGGGCGTCGAAATACTCAGAGAAGTCATTCTCCTTCAGGTCTAACTCCAGTTTCTCACTTATTTTGATTAAGTTGTTGATCACAGCCTTCTGCTCCTCCTGAACATTCTCAAACCCACTGAAGTCGTTGACAAACTGTGGACAGATTTTCTTCCACACGCCGTTCATGCAGGATGATGTAACCTCCTGCCAGGATGCACCGATGTTTTTAATTGCCTTGTAGATATTATAGGACTTCCAAAATTCCTTGAGAGTCATCCCATTGTCATCAGTTGCCTTCAGTGCTTGGCGGAAGGTGCGCCTAAGATAATATTTTTTAAATGTTGCAATGACGCCCTGATCCATTGGCTGGATGATAGATGTTGTGTTGGGTGGCATGTACACAACCTTTACCTTTGGGTGGAAGTCATCCAGGAAAGGGGGGTGACCAGGTGCATTGTCAAGCAGCAGGAGGATGTTGAAGGGTATACCATTGTCCCTGCAATATTTTTCCACGTCTGGTATAAGATGGTGGTAGAACCAGTCTTGGAAAAGTGCCTGTGTAACCCATGCTTTAGTGTTACTTTTCCATATGACAGGAAGGGATGCCTTTGCAATGTTTTTGAGTGCTCGTGGGTTTTCAGAAATGTACACAAGCAATGGTTTTAATTTAAAATCACCAGCTGCATTACCACCAAGAAGCAGCGTCAGTCTGTCCTTCGCTACTTTAAACCCAGGCATTGACTTCTCCTCTTTGCTTATGTACGTCTTGTCAGGCATTTTTTTCCAATAAAGCCCAGTTTCATCCACATTGAAGATCTGTTGTGGTGTGTAGCCTCCCTCGTCAATAATTTCCGTGAGTTTCTTTGGAAAATCCTGTGCTGTTTTCCAATCAGCACTCGCCGCCTCACCAGTCACTCGAACATTATGCAGCTTATTTCGCACCTTGAATCGGTTAAACCACCCATTGCTAGCATTGAATGTCACAGTATCATCAGGGTGATCTTTCTTTAGGTCGTTGAAAAGACTTAGGGCTTTCTCCTGAATCATACTGAGACACAGAGGCTTACGTTTTTGTGTGCAGTCCTCGATCCACAGCGCAAGATATTTTTCCATTTCTTCCAAAACCTTCCCTCTTCTTTTAGTTATAATCGTAGATTGCATTGGCACTGCAGATTTCACATGTTCCTTGATCTTTTCTTTGCCCTTATCAATTGTATTAACAGTTGACCGACTCAGGTTAAATTTGCGGGCAACATTGGTCAACTTTTCACCACTGTCAAGCAGTTTTATTATGTCCATTTTTACCTCTAGTGAGATTGCTTGACGTTTCGTAGCACTCCCACTGGCTTCACCACTCTTACGCTTTACACCAGTCATTGCACACAGAGTAAAGTGTACAAAATAGGGCAGAAATTCACAGGAGAAGTATGCACAATGACCACACGTGTTCGCACAATGACCACACGTGTTGCTTTGGTGCGTCTAGCGTGTCGTCTGCATGGTCAGTGATAGTGGCGGCGCGGTGCGGCTGGCACGCAAACTATACGCTCGCCCGCCAAATTTAAAAATTGCTCGCCCTTTTAAGACAATATTTTTGCAATTAAAGACTTCAGAAACGATGTACGTATCGGCCGTTTGTACGTAAGTCGGATGTACGTAACTCGGGGACGAACTGTATACAGTTCCAAGTGTATATCACCGTAACTTAATCACTGTAGCTATGAGTGTTAAAATGAGGACGGCGGCTATATTAAATAGCTCTTCTAAATACGTCCTGCTTGTGTGAGAGAATGAGTAAGAATGCTCAAGCAACCGGCTTCTATATGCTGACCTAACACTGTGGGGGCCGTGCCTCAAGGAGCTTACCCATCACGTGATGTGACCATGTCACCTCATAGCCAGTGGAAAGTTACAGGGGGTGATATGATTATATAAACCCAATGTACTGCCCTGACATTTAGTTAAGAACTAAGGGACTAATACACATGACGGGGGTGTTTACGTGAGCACTGTCATCACTAAACACATGCTCAGGATTTAGGGCTCCTAACCCACACCAGAAGGCCTGGCTTCACTTGAGTCTTGCTCTAAAATCGGGCAGACATTGCACAGCACTTCTCACACCCGTGGAACATGAACAATTTCAATGTTACGCCGAAAAGTTATCAAAAATAGCAGTAGAAAGTACACTGAACCGCCTTATGCTATACAATGCGTCAAAACTAACAAGGAGGCAGCATCTGGGCACACAGATTGGCCGAAGAGCTGTGATGTAGCAAGGGAAATCCATTGTGATTTGCTGACTCAGGGGATGTAGTCCACAGGAGGCGCGCTGTCATTGGCTCGCGCTCCTTTCACTGAACGGGATGTAGCCACCTTCATTTACTGAGCACACAGCCAGATACGTAGCTCCCAGCCCGAGGCGAAATGACACCCTATTTTTTAAGGACCTTCAACCATATTTCTAGTCTACCTAGAGGGTTACATCCAATGCCAACGTGTAGAGGAATGGTGAAAATAGTGATATCCATCAAAAAACGCATTTTGCCCGGGGTGGCGCTTTACCCCTTTCTATTGCTGAGCGCCTCGTATCAAAACAGTATTATTACAGTATTAATATGGAAGCTTGTCATTTATTGCAGCATGAATATCATAAGCTCACTGTAAATATACATTCCTTATACTGAAAGCACTGCATACTGTAGTGTCATAAATGGATATTCAATTATTTTTAGCTTTGAAAGTGAGCCCGTAAGCCTGGCTGCCTGTTCGGGATAATGTAGATAAAGTACTTTGAAGACTAATTCCCGGAGTTTATTTTACTGCCACACCACCCTGTTAAGTACTGTACTTCGGTGTCTTTCAGGACTCATTTCTTTTTAACTCGGGTTGAAACACAACGACCCTCCTCAACGGAAGAGGGTGTTTAAAACTCCGGGCGTAAACCTTTGGTACACAAAGAGGTAGTGTGGCTGGCTGGCTGGCACAGTACTCTCCTGCCTTTCACTTCATCAACTGTAAAATTTGGTCCCCACTCTGCAACCTGACCCGGTGGCAGGTCACAAGACTAAAACCAGTAACCATTGGGTATTAGGCAAGTGTTTTATTCACTCGGCCATACTCTTTGTAACACTAAGGACTTATATTTGACATTGGCTTTTGTATGTGTGTGTGCACTGTACACTTGCTACAAAAAGTATCTACACAAATTTTTGCTAGACAATATGACACAACTGACAACATATTTTGACAACTCAATGAGACAACAGGAGTCGCAGTGTTCATTTTGACAACCATTGGACCCCACCTTGCAGATACTTTCCGGAGCTAGTGTACAATACGTGTTTCCATTCTGTACATATTTATTTCCGTATTCATTGCATACATGATTGCATGAATACTTAAGCTGTAATCCTGTGTTACTATGGATTTTTGTGCACAAGAGCACTTAATATAATGTAGTACATTATTCAATAATCATGTGTAAAGGCCCATGTTTGAATAGTATACAAAGAACAGTTTCCCTCAATAACTGTGCTGTTCAGGTGTCTAGTAATTCTCACCACATCTTATCCATAATGTTGGTTCAACACACAGTCTTCATTATTCTTGTCAGTTAAATCATAAATTATTTGGCCAGCTTATTGTAATAATACAGTACTATATATTGATTTTCAGGAGTTGACTTTTGAAGTATTTCTGTGAGCTCAAGGTATTGTAATGTTGATACTGATACCATACAATACAGTCTCTTAATATCTGGTGGGTTTATTGTGAATGAAAATTATAATTAATTTATACAGCAGACATCTTACAGTATTGTTCAGGTGTTATAGAACTAGTTGTGAATGTTATAATATTCTTAATCTATCCTCTACAAGTCTACATTATTCATGTTGAATACATAAAGCTAGTGTATCAAATATACATTGTACCCTCGTTAATATGGTTCATTATTTGGATTTCAGCCTAATTCATATGTTTATTCTAAAAATTAATTAAACAATTTGAATTCGGAATGAACATGAAATAACCGAGCGGTTCCGAAAAGTAGATTACCCTGTATTATTATCGGAATATATTATGAAATAGATCAAGATTAATAAAATATGAATTATATTAAGATACAGGCAAAACCAGGGTTACGGAAATTTGCCCTTGGGCTTTTTTTTTTTCAAACATAAAATTGACGATATATAACAAAGAAATTCACCAAAATTTAAAAATTTATTTTCTGTGGATTCTGGATGGTTGCTATAAGACAGTTGGAGGGCATGGAGGCCCTGGACGGTAGCTCACTTACCCAACACAACAACAATGGTGCTGCTCAGTTTGAATTCGTTCTCCGACTTGTGTTCAGTTTTGCGACTGTGTTACTTTGTACACTTATTCAAGATGAGTGGAAAAAGGCCATCAAGTTCAAGTGACAGCAATGGTGCTTAAATATATCATAAAGGAATTACATTGGACATTAAACTTAATGTTTTAAGGAGATAACTCCCAATAACTCCTGCAGCACTCAACATTGTTTCTGGTAAATCAAATTCAAATTGTTTATTTTCATTCATATACTGTACAGTATGTGCTTGTATTAAGTCTTTTTTGGCTGAAAAAATTCCTTGGGAACACATCTCCAATTATATAATGGAAGTCAGTAGAAAAAATTATCCCACATTATGTATTTTCTTGATACATAAAAATTTTCAGAAACGGAAACCATCCGTTACCAGGGGATATCTGTATTGTCTGTATCTGTAAAACTACATATGGGTGGGTAGCAGTGGAGAGGAGGGAGGGGAAAACAACTCGCCACCCCTGCTCGGCATAACAACAGCGTGCAGTTTCCCCCTTAATTCCCATAATATTGAAAGTAGGTTCAATTGGTGCCAAGTTAATAAAACATAAAAAAAAACAATAAATTTCCCCCAAAATCCCACTCTTAATCCTAGGTGAGCTGTTGTGCTGCAGTATATTCCTCTCTTGTTTACAGAGGGGGTGTAGTGGATCCCTCCCCTACAAACGCTTTTGTCGCTGAGTAGCCGACCCCTCAAATTCCCCAGTGTATGCCTCATGGTCTAGGTCAACCAGCGCCACCTTACATGACGGAGGTCAACTACTAAGCCATGCCTACCTCCGCTATTTAAGACCTGACCTCGTGGTGACCTCTCTCTTTGCTACCTACACCAACCAGCAAGCAACACCTCCTCCTCCTCTGCCGCTGCCTGGCGGCCCTCGCTCCCGCCGGCGAGCATGGCGACCCACAAGCTGTCCTCTGAGCATCCTCACCAACCAGCTCTCTCTACATCACGCTTGTAACCACGCTGCCACTTCCCAGCACCAAGCTGCATTGTACATCCAATACAACATGTATACAGAGAGCACATTGTGAGTTTCCTTTCTCCATCCCATCCTGAGTGTGAACCAAACATCCCATTACCCCACAAATGGTGACCCTGGAGATTCACACTCACACAGGATAGAGGAGAAACCGATTACTCTCCCAGCCTTCAAGCAACATGGAAGACTGGCTTACCCACGCAGAGGCAGCTCTCATCGGCTCTACAGCTACTGTCTCTACACCGCAGGTTAGACACCCTAGAGCAGCTCTGCTTCTCTAAGCAGACAGCCGCTCCTCTTCCTGCCCCAAGCACCACGTCCTACCGACCCCAACACACCCGTCCTGCCTCAGACGCCGCACCAGCCCAGCAGTACCCCCTGCCGCTCCTACCGACGCGGCCCATGCGCCTGAGTGCGGACCCACACACCCCTCTTTTCTCCCTCAGGTACCCCCTGCTACTGTCCTGCACCCTGCTGCTGTCACGAGCCCTCATTCGCTCCTGCTGACGCAGCCCCTGCTCCTGACCCAGGCCCACACACCCCAGCAGGCGCATCTGACGACTCTGTACCTGCCGTGAGGGAAGCTCAACATTCATCACCTCCACACACTATTTTTCTCCCTCTCTACTCCCACAGATATTGTGTATCTAGACAGTTGTCTCCTCTAGCGGCTGGCTCATCCGTGCCCTCGCTGTTATGGCTAACATGTGGCATGCACCGCCCGTTCTGCCTCGCATGTGCCATGCAACCCTGCAGACAACAAGTCTCCTACACCGCCTGGAGGGAAGGAGGGAGTATTGTAGTGGATCCCTCCCCTACAAACGCTTTTGTCGCTGAGTAGCCGACCCCGCAAATTCCCCAGTGTATGCCTCGTGGTCTAGGTCAACCAGCGCCGCCTTACATGACGGAGGTCAACTATTAAGCCACGCCTACCTCCGCTATTTAAGACCTGACCTCGTGGTAACCGCTCTCTTTTCTACCTACACCAACCAGCAAGCAACACCTCCTCCTCCTCTGCCGCTGCCTGGCGGCCCTCGCTCCCGCCGGCGAGCATGGCGACCCACAAGCTGTCCTCTGAGCATCCTCACCAACCAGCTCTCTCTACATCACGCTTGTAACCACGCTGCCACTTCCCAGCACCAAGCTGCATTGTACATTTAATACAACATGTATACAGAGAGCACATTGTGAGTTCCCTTTCTCCATCCCATCCTGAGTGTGAACCAAACAACTCATTACCCCACAGGGGTAACAGCTAATCGTTACTGTTGTCCCTAACAATGCTGCCATCTCTCAACCACCATTGTTGTCACTGCTCAAGAGGGTTGGTGTTTACCACAGGATCTGTCTTGAGCACGTAGTAAATAATATAGCATAAATATTACTGTAGTGTATGCAGTAATGCATTCATGCACCCTGGTTTAGTCACTGACCAATTGTCAAAGTGCAAAAGTAGCCTATTGAAGCCATCATGTATCAGTTAATTTTAAAATGTAAATCATAAATTAAAATGTTATAAGACAATGGTTTAGTAGTGCTGTTAATGTGTGCGTGCTTTGTAAGTGCCTTGTCATCTCACCTCGTCGTCTCACCTCTTGGCTCGTCGCCTCACACCTTGCATCGTCAGCTCACCTCACAATGTTACTTTTATTTATTATTGTGTTACAGTACAGTATTTGCTTTATTATTACTGCATGTACTGTATATTTAAAAAAAATATTTGTTTGCACAATAATTATAAATAGATTATTTTATGTAATAGCCAAGGCATGGCCAGGTGCGAAAACTGAACAGAAAATGAACAAATAATTAAATACAAGAAATAAAAAATTGTCGAATAATGTCAATATATTCTGAACTCAGTTAATTCAGATTTTCGGTAATTCAAGTGACCCAGAGCCCCCTTTTTGTCGAATAAACGAGGGTACAGTGTAATGAAATGCTTCACAAGACCATACAGTACAGTCATACTTACCATTAGATGATCATTTGAGCATAACCCTTCTCATTTTCTGTCATACTCATCTTTGGTTCATGGTTCAATTATTTCAGTAACTTAAAAAGAATTATGCATAACATTACATTAAAGCCACTTAACTATGGCTTTGTTGACAGGTAGTAGGTAGTAAGCAGCTACCAAACAGGGAGGTACTATCGCCTGGGAAGATATTGGAAGCATAATGTGTTGTCTAATGGTAGACCCTGCTGCCATATGGCATCACGAAAATTGTGACCAAGTCCCAGGTTGCTGATCTGACTTCTGTCTCATTTACACACAATTGCTGGGTCTCAATTGTTTCTCTTATTATTGACAACACAACATACATACAGTATACAGGGTATTGTTTCTCACTTTTGATTTTTTTTTTTCATTATTGAATTTCCTTATGGTTCTATATTATTATTATTATTATTATTATTATTATTATTATTATTATTATTATTATCATCATTATTTTTATTACATTTTTGCCCCCCAGGCCCCGATGTAGGTCAATGACCTGTGTCCGGGTGGGCTAATCTGTTAAAAAAAAAATAAAAAAATAAATAATAGGACTACGTATTATGTTATGGGTAACTAAATAAATATAATACAGTGTTTTATCATAAATACAGTATAGTCTATGATTGACTTATTAAAAGTACAGTATGGGACTTGTAGCATATATTGAGGGTGTATGCTGTATACAGTAGTAATATATACTGTATGCAGCAAATAGTCAGGCATTTATAGAAATTCATTAACTATTATCACATGAGAGAAGGTTCACATAGCTAATAGCCAAGTACAGGTATACCTAAAAAACAGACGCTCCAATAACTGCCGCTTCGCGTAACCGACGATTACATTCGGTATAGGGGAAATACCCCACAAGTTTCGGTGATACCTCGGAAATCCAACAATCAGGAAAGGAGCAGCAGAGCTGTTTTGAAGTTGGTGGGCGATGGCATGGTGCAAATTCTTTGCTCTTGTTTACACTTACCATGTGTTTCTGGCTTCATGTTTTTTCGTTATTTCCGACTTCGTGTGTTCGGCAATCATGCCTAAATGCCCCAGTGATAGTGCCTCTTGTGCTGCCCCTCTTAGGAGCAGCTTGATGTGATGTGATAAGGCATAATAAGTGGTGATGGACCAGAAAAGATTGGTACTACAGTAGAGACTTGAAATTGGCACCCTAGACTCTCCTTACCATCATTAAGACATGTAAATAAGTCAAAATTTTTGGTTTACATTGCTTATTTAAGGCTTATTATGCTTGCTTTATGTCTTCTTTATTTTCTTGCTTGGCAGTGTGTACAACAGAGATATATCAAGGGTAGATGGGAGTTTTGGGGAGGTGGCCGGTTCCTACCCCCCCCCCCCCCCGGAATTCGTTATGTTCTTATGGGATTAACTGCTTCAAGAACTGTGGATTAAATAACCAAAGACTTTCCTGGCCCCTATATGTGTCGGTTATTGGGGTACACCTGTATAATACGTATACAAAAAATTCGCAGAATTGGTGGGTCCTGCTGTTGTTGTATACATGTTAACAGCAGAGGACAAAGATGTGTACACATTAACAGTACAGGATAAAGGTGTGTACACATTAACAACATACAGGACAAAGATGTGTACATATTTTTTTTGTATTATTATTATTTATTGGGCACCCCCCTACATCCTTGTGTAAGGTGAAGCGCAGAAGCGTTTACTGTGCCCAACAGGGAAGCATGCTAAGTTCATGCTTGCCTTTATGTCTCATGAGCTCAGGGCGTAGAAGCCTGAAGAGTCAAGGGCATAGAAGCCTGAAGAGCCAATGGTTTATGTCATCAAGTTATTGGAAGCTCCAACAACTTGTCCTTGAATAAGAATTTGCAACTTTCGATTTACACCAGGTACCTACTTTACTGCTAGGTGAACAGGCACTAATCGGGGCTAGGAAGTATGTCCACACAACTTCCACCGGCCCGGGAATCGAACCCGTGACATCTTGCTTGCGAAGGCAAGAGCAGTACCACTCTACCACCAGAACCCCCATGTGTACATATTAACAGTATAGGACAAAGATGTGTACACATTAACAACATACAGGACAAAGATGTGTACACATTAACAGTACAGGACAAAGATGTGTACACATTAACAGAACAGGACAAAAATGTGTACACATTAACAGTATACAGGACAAATATGTGTACACATTAACAGTAAACAGGACAAAGATGTGTAAACATTAACAGTACAGGACAAAGATGTGTACACATTACCAGTACAGGACAAAGATGTGTACACATTAACAGTAAACAGGACAAAGATGTGTACACATTAACAACAGGACAAAGGTGTGTACACATTAACAGTGCAGGACAAAGATGTGTACTCATTAACAGTACAGGACAAAGATGTGTACACAACAGTATACAGGACAAAATGTGTGTACTCATTAACAGTATGCAGGACAAAGATGTGTACACATTAACAACATACAGGACAAAGATGTGTACACATTGACAACATACAGGACACAGATGTGTACACATTAACATCATACAGGACAAAGATGTACTTGTATACACATTTAACAACACAAGGACACACCTTGACATAAGATCATTTTCTGTTTCATTACAACAGTTACTTGGCAGTAAGTTATTGATGTATCACGGAAAAAAAAATAGAGGAGTGACAGTGCATGGGAACAAACAAACTTGTAACTTAATGTGTAAGACTTTTTTAGAAATCAGAAACTACAAAGGATGTACAGTTATAAACATACTTAAGCACTAACTTACTGTATGGTTATTATCACATTCTTATTTCATGATATTTGAAACTGACACGTGGAATAATAGTACAGCACAGTAATTAATATTTACATTTAACAACTTCATGTTATGTTACCTGTATCAAAAGTTCGTGGTAACAGAATACAGAATGACTACATCTACAATTCATAACTTGGAGGGCCAGAATACAGAAAATTTAGATGGCAGTATATCTGCTGCCTGTTCAACAAGCTCAGATCAAGATCTGTGTGCCTACCTTACAGTATAAAACACGTGTGAGTGTGTAGTATAAATGTACATATATGCATTTGTTTTATGATTTAAAATGTAAAAAATGCTCATGTGCAATATACACTGCATAAATACCCTGTATGTAATATACAGCACAGTATTGTCCATTATTCATAATAAGCAAATAAGATATTTATTTTCTATTCATTATGTTAAGTTGCTGACTGGCTTTGATTATCTATCAGGGATTCACCTATGGGTAGTAGAACAGTGTCTGCTGGTTAAAGCAGACGATCCCATAAAACCAAATTTTTAGACTGTTCCCTTCCTCCCACACCTCAAACACTTTTATTAAACTGAAAACATGAAATCTAAATACATCTTCTCAGGGTTACTGCATCAAGTACAGTACAATAAAAATTTTCCCATCTACATCCCACTTAAATGTTTCCTCTGAATTATGTACTCACTTGCTCCATCCCAGTATTAAAGACAACCACCTGCTGGGAGAATAATTGGTTACGTATTTTCATGCCTCATTATTGGAAAAAATACTGTAATAACTTGAGTGGAATGATAAAATATGGTTTTATTAAGCTTACTTCTTGTTACCCCTCTGTAAAATCACATTCCACAAAAGTACCCCCTTGTGTTGTACCTGTACTGAATATCAAAATACTGCACTTACAATCTTACATGTCTTTATGACCAGCTTGGTTCATCTTGGCTACCGTACACTATAATTCAACTTGTTTTTTATAATGGGTATATTGACATGAAATATGAAGCAAGAAATAAGATACTATATGTACACTGTACAGTACAACAATACAATACTTAATATACTGATCAGTCTTATAAACTTCCCCAAGCTTGCTCATTCTCCCTTAGTCACCTGGGATGGAAGAGAAATTACCCCAATGAGTCTCTGCCTCTGTCATGGTTATAACAATGACGTAATAGAGGTCAGTCAATTTACAGCATCTTACTATACTGTTTTAATGTACTCTTCTACCTGTATGGCATTAATGACAATGAAAATGCCAGATTATGTGCTCATCAAGAGTAATTAAAAACTGCTTTAATTCTCATAAAGGTTTCACATAATCAGTGAGATTAACAAACATTGAACAGGATGTGTGAAGGATTTGTATGAAAGTGTCAATCAGCGGTACATGAGTAAGGTAACCCATTAAATTTCTGTTCTGTGATTGTATAGTCTCATGCTTTTGTCTAACCATTGAAATGTATTTAATGACAATGGATGTACAAGGGTAATTTTATTTATACAAGTATAAACACATTACTGTAGCATATACTGACAATGCTTTATAAGATTATTATGCTTTCAACTTAAGGCATTTTGTAGCTTCTCAGTATTTTTACTTTAAATTTATGCAAGGACGGAAAACTGTGGTTGGATTTGTAGTGATGTGAGCAAGTTTCCAGAAAGTTCTTATATACAGTACTGTACTTATATATCCAAACAAGAAAGTACAGTAATGTTGTCCACATACACAATAAATGTAGTTATATAGTGACTTCACCACCATCAACCGACACACCAACACTCACTCTGGGCACAATTTTAGAATTAAAACAAATTTGTCTGATATTATTTGCCTTGATTAAAAAATTTTGTTATCCAAGCAAAGTACTGTTAGACCAGCTAGTCATTCATTATTAGTAGTATTACCGGTATTTATTACTGGAATTTATGAGAGGAGACTTGACAATACTTGACCTATTACTGTACTTGAGAAGGCGATGGAACTGCCTTGTCCCTGATTGACAGCTCATGGTCATATGGATTTGAAATGTAACATCTGTAGGTGGCTCAATCACAAACCCACAAGAAATAAATGTGGGTGGGGCTTATTTTATTTTTCAATGATAAACAGATTTTAGATACTGTATACACTTCGTCACCATTTGATATGTTTTGTATGTATTGGCCAGTCAGTAGATGGGAAGTTCTTATGTAAATTTTTTTCCTCATATAAACAATAGGACAACTTCAATTTTACATTTAAATTAATTAAATCAGCTGGATTGTACAGTTGCAGGCAATGATGCTTCACAGTCCTCTGCATTCCTATTCTCATAGGAAGGATCAACATTAGCTTGTGTCACTAAGTTAGCCGGGTGAAGAACTACACCTTCCTGTCTACCATCAGGAGCTTCTGGTACTTTTTGGTCCTGATTATCACTTATTGGAGTGGATGATGTAGGAATAGATGGTTTCGGTGCATCTACGTCACTTTCTGACTGTTGAACATGTTGACCTTCCGGAGGTTCTGGAGTGGGCTCTGGGTTTTGATGTCCTTGTTGTTCTCTTGCAAGATCATTCAAAATAGTCTGCCACAATTTATCTGAATTAGGTGCAGATAAACAGTCATTATAAGAAGGAGGAAGATCTGGAAGATTAGTCCTTGTTTCTGGCAGAACATTAGGTGTATTTGGTGCTGGACTTTCAGATGTGGAATTATCTGCTGCATATGGGGGAGGAGGTCCACCGCTGATTGCCTCCGTGTAAGCAGGGGGTTTGTCTTGATTAAGAGGAATCTGATATATGCGGCGAGACTCTGGGTCACCCACATATATCATATTATTAATTGGTACTATGACCATGTGCGTGCCTCTTACAACCTGTTGTCCTTGTTGCTGAGCAACAACTGTTCCCTCTTCAGCTGTGGCAGTGGATTCATCTTGGTGGGTACAGGAGAAGGTTCCCCAGCAACAGTACACCAAAATGAACAGTAAAACAATTATCATGACAATCAGCGCGAAGAGTGCCTGTGTTGTTGATGGGTAGTTCATGGCCCCTGTGGAAATGAATACAGTATTGATTAATTCAACTAAAATCGCTACAGGTATGTCACATTTCTTAATTATATTATATTTAAATGCTCTAGTAGTTGTACAGTCACCCAAAAATGTTCTGTCGCGAACCACGAACCCCGAGATTCAGACTCGTGAACCCAAAGCAGTAGACACTGATACATTATTCTGTCCATAAGTGCTTCGGATTCAAGAGTCTGAATGTCGGGGTTCATGGTTCGCGACAGGACTCTTTTGGGTGACTGTACATATCAGTTGATCTCTGTTTTTTTAATTTATATTTAACTATACTGTATACAATTTATTACATTAAAGATCTTTTGTACTGTATCGCAAAAGTAAAAATATAATTGATAACTGCAAGATATGTTAACTGCTGGATCAACAAATAAGGTAAACGTGAAATGCATTAAAAAAATATAAATCTTGGATAGAAAACTAATGTACAAAGTTCATACTATACACAGTATTATTATAACATGAAAGTACTGTACAGTACTGCGAAGTTTATCTTGAGTAAATAGATGAAGAGGGAGAAACATGAGTGAAGTGAAGAACAAACAAACTGGGGCTGTGTATGGTATAGACGTGAGTATGGGGTGTAACAGTGAGGTGAGTTTGGGTGTATGAGTGAGAAGAGTACAGTACTGTATAAGGTGATTTATTGTGTAGTGAGTATGGGGTGTATGATTGAGAAGATAATAATAAAAATAACTGATATTTCAGTGAATTTTACCAAGGACAGCTGACAAAGCCACCAAATGCTTGATTCCATATGAGTCCTTATGCCAGCAGCATCTGGTATTCTTAGGGCTAACAGGTCACCCATCCAAGTACTAACCAAACCCAACATTGCTTAACTTCATTGATTGCACAAGAAGTGGGTATATGAACAATCAGAATTCAGCCAATTCATTGTCATTAAAATAACTAGAAGCACTCAGCCGCATGTCAATCAGATCTTCTTTCCTAAATAGGTCCTAACCTAACCTAAACATAATCACTGGGATCAGGTCAGTTTACCTCAAGTTATGTCAAAGACTATGCACTGAAGTATATCTTTCAACTAAGGGTTACAGGGCACAAATTTTATAACATTTTAGTGGTGTAAGAAGCATAGACATGATACCGGTCAGATAATGTACAGAGACTCACTCCTCCCACACCTTGGACAAAAGGAGTTCAATTTATTTCCACGTTCTCATTTTTTATTCCTTTCTTTTTTCTTGTGAGTCTTTTGCCAGTAACAGTCCAACTGGATAAAGTATTAGTTTATGACCGAAGCTGACCCAGTTTAATGAAAACCAAACACTCTTTAACAGTGTATTTACCTGTTGTGGTGTGGTTACTAATCCTCTCATTTAATGTAAATTTTGTGGGAAAATTGTGTTTTATGACTACTTGTGTTGGTTACTGTACAGCTGTCCCCGTAGCTGTTGTTGGCTACCGAGTAGTGTATTGTACTGTACTTGTGTAACTGCCCCATGATTACTGGACACTAATATAACTGCCCCATGACTACTGGGTACTTGTATAACTGTCCCAGGACTAATGGGTACGACTAGTATAACTGCCCCATGGCTACTGGGCACTAGTATAACTGTCCCATGACTACTGGGTACTAGTATAACTGTCCCAGGACTAATGGGTACTACTAGTATAACTGCCCCATGGCTACTGGGCACTAGTATAACTGTCCCATGACTACTGGGTACTAGAATACAGGTGCTCCTCTACTTAAGAACGTTCAACTTACAAATTTTCAGAGATACAAACATCATCACTGAAGGGGGTTACCTGCCAGAACAGGTGTTTAATGTGGATGAGACTGGATTATTCTGAAGAAAATTCCAGATAGAACACACGTTACCTAAGAGGAGAAGAGTGAGCCAGGTTATAAGGCAGTATTAAAGGGTATAGCTGTACTAAATATCCATAATCTTTTCATTTTTTACAATGTTTGGTATCTACAAGAGTATAGTTGGACTTACAAACAAGCCTCAGGAACGTATCTCGTTCGTAAGTAGAGGAGCACCTCTACATTTACTTTTACCTTTTTCCTCTTCACCACTGATCGGCTCGTTAGCCGCTTGGGCGATCGGTCACGTCTCTGTTACGAGCTGTTGGCAAGTACTGGGCATGCACCGGCTCCTGAATGTACCTGAACCTGCTCCAGTGTTGATCAAGTCTGGTCTTGAAAGAGCTCACACTGGGTGCCGTCACAACACTTTCTGGTAGATTGTGCCAAGAGTTCACAACTCTCACTCCGAAAAAGTTTACCCTCACACTTTTCTGGACTTGCGGCTTCTTCAATCTTGAGCTGTGACCCCTTGTGGGGCGAGCGTCCGCCAGCTCCAAGTAAGGAGACTTGATTGAGTAGTGCCCCTTGAGATGCTTGTACACCTCAATTTGGTCACCCCTTGCCCGTCTGTAGTATAAGCTAGACAAGTTCAGGCGCTCCAATCTCTCAGGGTAGCTAGCTGAGGTGCTGAAGTGCAGGCACCAGAACAGGTACAGAACAGCTGCACCTACTTTATTACTGCTAGGTAAAGTACAGCTCCCCTATTACTGCTAAGTAGAGTACAGCTGCCCCAATTACTGTTAGTTACGGTCCAGCTGCCCCTATTACTGCTAGGTACAGTGCAGCTGCCCCTATTACTGCTAGGTACAGTCCAGCTGCCCCTATTACTGCTAAGTACAGTACAGCTTCCCCTATTACTGCTCAGTACAGTACAGCTGCCCCTAATACTACTAGGTACAGAACAGATGCACCTACTTTATTACTGCTAGGAAGAGTACAACTGCCCCTATTACTGCTAGGTATAGTACAGCTGCCGCTGTTACTGTTAGGTACAGTACAGCTGCCCATACTTTACAACTGCTAGGTAGAATACAGCTGCCCCTATTACTGCTAGGTACAGTACAGCTGCCTCTATTACTGCTAGGTACAGTACAGCTGCCCCTATTACTGCTAGGTTTAGTACAGCTGCCGCTGTTACTGTTAGGTACAGTACAGCTGCCCCAACTTTATTACTGCTCGGTATAGTACAGCTGCCTCTATGACCTATAGGTACAGTACAGCTGTCCCTATTATTGCTAGGTAGAGTACAGCTGCCCCTATTAATACTAGGTACAGAACAGCTGTCCCTACTCTATTACTGCTAGGTACAGTTCATCTGCCCCTATTACTGATAGGTAGAGTACAGCTGCCCCTATTACTGCTCGGTATAGTACAGCTGCCTCTACTGTATTACTGCTAGGCACAGTACATCTGCCCCTGTTACTGATAGGTACAGTACAGCTGCCCTATTACTGCTAGGTACAGTACAGCTGCCCCTATTACTACTAGGTAGAGTACAGCTGCCCCTATTACTACTAGGTAGAGGACAGCTGCCTGTATTACTGCTAGGTACAGAACAGCTGCCCCTACTCTATTACTGCTAGGTACAGTACAGCTGCCCCCATTACTACTAGATAGAGTACAGCTGCCCCTATTACTGCTAGGTACAGTACAGCTGCCCCTATTACTACTAGGTACATTACAGCTGCCCCTATTACTGTTAGCTGTCCGTTACTTTTAGGTAGAGTACAGCTGCTCCTACTTTATTACAGCTAGGTTGAGCAAAGCTGCCCCTATTACTGCTAGGTAGAGTACAGCTGCTCATACTTTATTACTACTCGGTAGAGTACAGCTGCCCCTATTACTACTAGGCAGAGTACAGCTGCCCCTATTACTGTTAGGTACAGTACAGCTGCCCATATTTTATTACTGCCAGGTACAGTACATCTGCCCTTATTACTGCTAGGTACAGTACAGCTGCCCCTATTACTGTTAGGTATAGGACAGATGCACATATTACTGCTAGGTATAGTACAGCAGCCCCTATGACTGTTAGGTACAGTACAGCTGCGCCTATGATCCATAGGTAGAGTACAGCTGCCCCTATTACTGCTAGGTAGAGTACAGCTGCCCCTATTACTACTAGGTAGAGTACAGCTGCCCCTATTACTGCTAGGTAGAGTACAGTTGCCCCTATTACTGCTAGGTAGAGTACAGCTGCCCCTATTACTGCTAGGTAGAGTACAGCTGCCCCTATTACTGCTAGGTAGAGTACAGCTGCCCCTATTACTACTTGGTAGAGTACAGCGGCCCCTATTACTACTAGGTAGAGTACAGTTGCCCCTATTACTACTAGGTAGAGTACAGTTGCCCCTATTACTACTAGGTAGAGTACAGTTGCCCCTATTACTACTAGGTAGAGTACAGCTGCCCCTATTACTGCTAGGTAGAGTACAGCGGCCCCTATTACTACTAGGTAGAGTACAGCTGCCCCTATTACTGCTAGGTAGAGTACAGCTACCCTTATTACTACTAAGTAGAGTACAGTTCCCCTATTACTGCTAGGTAGAGTACAGCTGCCCCTATTACTGCTAGGTACAGAACAGCTGTAACTACTTTATTACTGCTAGGTACAGTACAGCTGCCCCTATGACCCATAGGTACAGTATAGCTGCCGCTATTACTACTAGTTACAGTACAGCTGTCTCCATCACTGCTAGGTAGAGTTCAGCTGCCTCTATTAATACTAGGTAGAATACAGCTGCCCGTATTACTGCTAGGTACAGAACAGCTGCCCCTACTTTATTACTGCTAGGTACAGTACATCTGCCCCTATTACTGCTAGGTACAGTACAGCTGCCCCTACTTTATTTCTGCTAGGTACAGTACATGTGCCCCTATTACTGCTAGGTACAGTACAGCTGCCCCTACTTTATTTCTGCTAGGTACAGCACATCTGCCCCTATTACTGCTAGGTACAGTGCATCTGCCCCTATTACTGCTAGGTACAGTGCATCTGCCCCTATTACTGCTAGGTACAGTACAGCTGCCCCTATTACTGCTAGGTACAGTACAGCGGACCCTCATACTGCTAGGTACAGTACAGCTGACCCTACTATATTACTGCTAGGTACGGTGCAGCTGCCCTTATTACTGCTAGTTACAGTACAGCTGTCTCCATTACTGCTAGGTAGAGTACAGCTGCCCCTATTGCTGCTAGGTACAGTACAGATGCACATATTACTGTTAGGTACAGTACAGCTGACCCTCATGCTGCTAGGTACAGTACAGTTTCCCCTACTGTGTTACTGCTAGGTACGGTGCAGCTGCCCTCATGACTGCTAGGTACAGTACAGCTGCCCCTGTTACTGCTAGCTGCCCGTTACTTCTAGGTACAGTACAACCACCCCTACTGTATTACTCCTAGGTACAGTGCAGCTGCCCATATTACTGCTAGGTACAGTACAGATGCCCCTACTGTATTACTGCAAGGTAGAATACAGCTGACCCTATTATTGCCAGAGTACAGCTTCCCAAACGACTACTAGGTACAGTACCGGTGCCCTTATTACTACTTGGTACGGTACAGCTGCCCTCACTATTACTGCAGAAGCACTGAGGTATTGCAATTGTCCAGCATGAGTGCTGATTGTACTGTGATGCCTCTAACTGCCACAGGCCATTAAGGAATGCAAAACTACCCTTTTATTGTTACATCTCCATGAGCCATGTGGAGGTTCAGGCGCCGTAAGCAGTAGAAATCAGAGCCACCATACCTAAGTTACTAGGCCATACTTACCCATCTCAGTATTCTCTTTCAGAACCTGGCCTCCTCTTCTCTTACAGTAACAGGGAACAATCTGTAATGGGATACGCAAAAAGTCATCGATGGAATGGACCATCATTTATTTTGTTACAAGCTTCTTTTACTTTATCTAGTGAAAAAGAGATTCAATTTTAGACAGGTATTTTCAGCGACTCGCTGCTAGGCTTTTCTAGCATTGCCTTCGGGGGTTAAAGAACTACTAGTGAACCTGTGTTGTTACGTCATGTGTTGAGGAAAATGCTGGTTATTTGCATTGTTAGTTATGTATTTTAACCCTTTCAGTAAAAATAATATACCTTTTATGAATGATGACATAGAACAACACAAACGCTTCATAGGTGAAGTTGCGCATGGCAGTCTTTCATTTTTATCACTTAAAACCTTGCTTGATGCTATGCCAGTTAAGAGACAGTTGGTGTAATTGGGATCTTCACGTCCAGATGTCGGATCTAGACCAATGATGGGCAACCTGGGCTCGTGAGTAACCTTCCTCAATCTCCGTGGGCGTACATGAGTGGCTTTCTTTCATCTCAATGGGCCAATTTAGTGACCTTCCATCATCTCAGAGGGTGACAAGTTTAAAATCGGGCATGTGGGTATGAGAGTTTGGTGACCAAACTGGAGTGGTCCACTGAAGAATTGGCGAAGGTCAAGTTGGAGAACTTGAAATTAAGGGAAGAGCTGGCGATGTTAAAAGGAGAGGCTGGACGAGTAAAGCCAGTGGCTGACGAAAAATCAAGCGAGTGGAAAATTGTGAGTAGTGGGAAGACAAAGCTTTTGGTGAAGAAGCACACCAAGGATACGACAACAACGACAACAACAGCTAAGTGTACCAACCCGTTCAGTCCCTTGATAGACGAATTGGACGTTAGTACAGTCAGGGACAGGGATGACAAGGAAGGTATAAAAACTTTAATTGTTGGTGACTCACAGGTAAGGTACATGGACAGGGCCTTTTGTGGTAAAAACAAAAATAGGATGAGGGTGTGTTTGCCAGGAGCTGGGGTGGGGGATATAATTGACAGGATGGACAATATCTTGTCTGGTAATGGGAACAAACCCATTATCTGCCTCAGTGCAGGAGGCAATGATATTGGCCGGTGTAGGAGCGAGGAACTTCTTGATAAGTTCAAGGCAGCCATAGATCGTATTAGGACTAAGGGAGGGATCCCTATCATATGCGGTGTCCTGCCTAGAAGGAGAGTTGGCAGTGAATGGTTGTCAAGGGCAGTTGGTGTTAACGACCGTCTTGACAGATATTGCAAGTCAATATCAGTCCCATTCATTGACAACTGGGACAACTTCTATGGCAGAAGGGACCTTTATGTTAGGGATGGGGTGCACCTGTCTAGGGATGGAGTAGCAACCCTGGCTGGGGCTCTAGAGGGGGCAGTTCAAAAGATATCGAAGTCTTTAAACTGCTAAGAGAACATAGGGGCACGGGGGTGGAGGAGACTGCAGTGGGAGCGGGTAAACAAGGCGAAAGATTACAGGGAAATAGTGTTAGGAATGATGACATAACTAAATTAGACAGGGAGTTTAAAACTAAACGCGGTAAGGGAAGGACTCAGAACACGACTAACTTAAATGTATATTACGCGAACAGTAGAAGTATGAGAAACAAAATGGATGATATTAGGGCCTTGGTATGTACAGAAGAAATCGATATAATTGCATTCACTGAAACATGGATCAACCTAGACACACGTGAATTACCAGTCGAATACCAAATTGCGGGTTACAAACTGTTCCATACCGATAGGCAGACCAGGAAAGGAGGCGGAGTAGCAATCTATGTTAGGGATAATCTGAAGTGTGAAATAAATAAGGAAATAAAAACTGAGAGGAATACAGAAACAATTTGGATAGAATTAAGCGACGGTCGGGAAAAATTAATCACAGGAGTAATATATAGACCCCCCAATCTTGACAGAGTCAATGAGCGACTTATTTGGGATGAAATGCGCAGGGCTTCCATACACAACAAAGTCTGTATAGTAGGCGACTTTAACCTTGGCCAAATAGATTGGACCGACCTTACGGGAAACTCAGAATCAGAGGATTTTCTCGAGACGATCCAGGACTGTTTCCTAAGTCAACATATAACCGAACCCACACGGGGTAATAATATATTGGATTTAGTTTTGTCAAACAGAGAAAACCTCATTAGCAATGTCGAGGTAGGGAACGAACTTGCAAACAGCGATCACAAAGAAATTCGATTCCAGTTAGATTTTCAGGGCAGACGTAAGGAAAATTCCACTAAAGTACCAGATTTCAGAAGGGCAAACTTTGACAGTTTAAAGACCCTAAATGGATAAATAATTATTTAAAGAACATCATTGGCCAAAGGAAGGCTATAGGTAGAAGGATAAATCGTGGCGAAATTCACCTCCGGGACTATTATAGGGTATTGGCGAGTAGGGTTAAAACCGAGATAAGGAAAGCAAAGAGGAATAATGAGGTAAGGATAGCAAGGGAGGCAAAGACAAACCCCAAAGGATTCTACCAAATGTACCAAACTAAAGCACGAGAAAAGATTGGACCATTACGGTCAGACTCCGGCGAGCTCACTGATAACGACGGAGAAATGAGCAATAATTTGAATAAATATTTTTCAACAGTTTTCACCAGCGAAAATTTAAACATGATACCCGAGGCACCGACTCTATTCAGAGATAGTGAAGAAAACAAATTAAGTGAGATAGTAGTGACTAGTAACGATGTTAGTAAGCAAGTAGACAAACTAAAGCCTAATAAGTCACCTGGTCCCGATGAGATATTTGCCAGAGTATTAAAGGAATGTAAGGAAGAGCTTAGTATGCCCTTAGCAAAGTTGTTTAACATGTCCTTAAAAACAGGTGTAGTACCAGAATCCTGGAGGATAGCGAATGTAATACCGATCTTCAAGAAGGGGGATAGATCACTATCCTCTAACTACTGCCCAATCAGTCTAACATCAATAGTAGGCAAATTACTGGAAGCAATCATTTCAAACTCTATTCGAAATCACCTGGAGAAGCACAGATTGATCAATGATTCCCAGCATGGCTTCACAAGCGGACGTTCTTGCCTAACTAATCTATTAACATTCTTTTCATCAGTTTTCGAATCAGTGGACGAGGGGCACAATTATGATGTGGTATATCTCGACTTTAGCAAAGCCTTCGACAGAGTACCCCACGAAAGACTAATTAGAAAGGTAGAAGCTCATGGCATCAAAGGTGACATCCTTAAATGGATTAGGGCGTGGTTACAGGACAGGAAACAGCGAGTTAGCATTAACGGCACTAAGTCCCATTGGAGCAACGTCACAAGTGGAGTTCCCCAAGGCTCAGTACTTGGACCATTATTGTTTATTATATACATAAACGACATAGATATCGGCATAGACAGCAACATAAGTAAATTTGCTGATGATACTAAAATAGGACGTGTTATCAAATCTGACGAGGACTCGGCAAAACTACAGGAGGATCTAAACAAATTTTTCGAATGGTCTGAAAAATGGCAGATGAAATTCAACATTGACAAATGTAAAGTACTCAGTATAGGGAGTGTAAACAGGGAAACCAGATACCAGATGAACAACGATGCCATAGAGAAATCCGACTGCGAGAGAGATTTAGGAGTAATGATAAGTAGGAACCTTAAGCCAAGTAAACAATGTGTTTTTGCTCGTAACAAGGCTAATAAAGTACTTGGGTTCATACAAAGGAGTGTTAGTTACAAGACTAGCGAGGTCATCCTAAAACTGTATCTTGCTCTTGTGAGACCACACCTGGATTACGCAGTCCAGTTCTGGTCACCGTATTACAGAATGGATATAGAATCCTTGGAAAGAATCCAGAGGAGAATGACAAGACTAATCCCGGGTATCAGGAACCTTGAGTATAGAGACAGGTTAAAGCATCTTAATTTGCACTCCCTTGAGAGACGTAGAGCGAGGGGCGACCTGATAGAGGTGTATAAATGGAAGGCAGGGCTAAACAAAGGGGACATTACAAAGGTACTCAAATTATCCAACCAGGAGCGAACTCGTAACAATGGTTTTAAATTGGACAAATTTAGATTTAGGCGTGAAATAGGTAAACACTGGTTTGGAAACAGAGTAGTGGATGAATGGAACAAGTTACCAAATATCATCATTAACTCGAATACGCTGAATTGCTTCAAACATAGGTTGGATGCTCATATGAGCAATAGGGGTTGGGTGTAAACGGGACTGCCCAGTATGGGCCAATAGGCCCGCTGCAGTTTCCTCCATTCTTATGTTCTTATGTGCACTCACCAATGCCACCATCATGAATCATGGCCCCACGAAAAAGCTTAAATACATTTAATACAGGCCGAATGTTGTGTGAGAGCCACGGTCAAACAAAATGTCTCATGGGCCACAGGTTACCCACCAGTGATCTAGACTGTTCAACCCAGCGCTCCTGTAATTAAGAGGTTATATCCATGGTTCTAAGGTGGCACAAACCTTTTTTGGAACCTCATTTTTGTGTGAAGAGGACCATTAAAGTGTCTATGGACCTTAAATGAGTTCACCTCAGTGTGTCACAACTATTTTCTTCTGGCAGATAATTCCCAAAGTCCACAACCCTCCAAAAAACTTAGCTCTAACAATTTTCTGAACATGTGCCTCCTTTAACCTAAAGCTATGACCTCGAGTAGGGCGGACATCTGCTAGTTCTAAGCATGAACGCTCGACCAAGTACTGTATGTTCTCTGAGGTGTCAGTGCTCTAATCTCTTTGGGAAACTGAGGTGCCTGCAGTACGGTACCAGTCTGGTGGCCCTCTTTTGGACTTTCTCAATCAACTGATGGTTTCTAGCATATCTTGAGGACCAGACAGGATGACAGTTCCCCAAACAGGGAAGCACCTCACTTTTGAAGAGCGTTATGAGAGGCGGGCCATCTATTGTAGGCATGTGAACGATCTTTGCATAAGGCCTACAAATTTATTTGCTTGATCTACTTTCTTCTCACAATAGTCCGAGAACTTAAGTTTCATTGTCAACATACACGTCTGGTCTCGGTTATTGTTTCTTCATCACGTCGGGACACACTATACTAATTATTGGTATGATCTAGGTACAGTCACCCAAAAAAGTCCTGTCGCGAACCATGAACCCCGAGATTCAGACTCTTGAATCCGAAGCATTTATGGACAGAATAATGTATCAGTGTCTACTGCTTCGGGTTTACGAGTCTGAATCGTGGTTCGCGACAGGACTTTTTTGGGTGATGTAGCCTACATCGATTTGCACATCATAATGTTGAATCATAACAGCCACTCCAGAAGTCAACAGAGATTTTAGCTTAACACTTCACAGTCCGTTTGGTTCTCAGTTTCCCTGGAAAACTCAGCGTTGTCTGCAAACATTTTCATGGGTGAGTGAATAAAATCTGGCATACAATTTATGAAGCACATAAACAACAGTCTCAGCACACTACCCTGTGATAGCCCGATTATCACAAGTACACGTGTTGATTTCGTGCCATTTTATCACCACGTACGGCTTGCTGTTATGAAGAAAGTATCTGATCCACGCCACGGCCATCTTTCGAATTTTGCTCTTCCAATTTCATTTTCAAACTGGGTACCATGCATGCAGAACAAAATTTTAAGGGGCTCTGTGAGCTTATTGCACAACTCTCTTAGCACTCTAGGATGCACACTATCAAGACCAAGGCTCTTATGAACTTTGAGCTTTGACAATTGCATTCTTAGTTGTACACTCTTCTGAGAGCTCAATATGCGTCAGTGCTATCAAACCGTTTTTCTCAAAACAAAGAGGTTATTCGCACCCCCTCTTGTGAACAGCTAGGAAAATAATTTATATAACGCCTTCGCCTTATTTTGATACGAGTCCGCGTTGTTACCATCTTCATGTGTCAAGTCTGATACGCTCAATTTTACGTCACACTGGATAACATCCTTCTCAGGTACGACCATGGGACTCAAAACATGCGTCCGCAATGATGATTTTGTTTATAACTGTATATTAATCTCAAAGGTTCAAAGCTAGTGACACAAGCACGCTGTGTTCCCTTTACACACACACACACACACACACAAGAAGCTCTAAAATTCTAAACTCGGATAATCTGTTAGTTTAGCTACAGCGTGAGGTGATGTTAATGAGTAAGTCCTGTACAAAAGAGCAAGTACAGAGTTAATGTAAAGGCCGCACTAAGATATTAGACAAAGATAAACTCCTACGTTTGTAGCAACCAAACCCAAGATGATTTGATACATCTAATAAAAACATAAAATAGAGAAATGAGATTGACGAGGACAGGAGAGAGAAGGGAGTACCAGGCAATGGTGTTTCATAACTGGAGGCTGTATTAATAGAACCTCGAAAGCACTGTTTTCCCCGAGGAACTGACAGGACTAAAAGCTGCACTATTACTGCTTTGGTTGTTATCTCACGAAAAAGTTTACTTTAGGTAAGATAGAGTTAAAAGCATCTTCCTATCTCTCGGTCGGTTACTCTATTTAACTTACCTGGGTGAAAAACGTTGTAGAACAAGCGACTATAGACCCTTGTATGTACTGTCTAACTTACCCGAGATCTGGCGGAGCTAGAGGTTAGAGTATTAATAACACTTACAGGCAATATCTACCTTACCAGATTGGAGGGAACTCACCTGCAATATGGGAGGTGGAGACGAGGGTGTTTTCGGCTTCGTCCATTCCAAAGTGTAACGCAGCTGCCATAAGCAATAATGGGAGGTGGACCTTAATAGGGTCTTCTTACTTTCTATTACAGCCGCCTCTCCTTTGGCATCATTCACGCCAGATTTTTAATTCTACTTTGAGACCAAGTGGAATTTTTGTGTGTTTCAGGCATTCCTGAAAAAAAATAGAATGCATATATATATATATATATATATATATATATATATATATATATATATATATATATATATATATANATATATATATATGAATTTCATGAGATCATTTACTTCAATACTTTTAATATATATATATATATATATATATATATATATATATATATATATATATATATATATATATATATATATATATGCTGATAACCACCAGGAAAGAAGAAAACACGAAGTTCCCAAGCGCTTTCGTGTAATTCACATCTTCAGGGGTGAGTACAGACTAGATAGAGTAATGCAGAACAAGATGAATATATACAGAGGAGGGTGAGACCAGGTCCACAATGGTCAGGTAATGACCCTACTAATCTTTAAATGGCACACAACGGTTGGTGGTTGGGTCAGATGGGACAGTGACCCGCCCTCTCACCTGATCACAAATCTTCTTAATTACAAAGTTGTCCAGCTTGTACAAGCCGTTACTCAAATTCATGTTGAATGCTTCGGTATATATATATAATATTGGCTCAAACCTTAAATACCCTAGATCTTTCATAGACAAATGCTTAAACATTACTAAGAAAACTTTTTATGGAACTGATCCCAAGCCCACCCATGACCATAAGAATATCTTAATATTACCATTTCACAAAAATTTCTCACACATTCAGGCACAGCTAAAATCTTGGAACGTCAATGTGGCATTTAAAAACTCATGCACTGTTAAACAAATGTTAATCAAGAACTCCCCCAACAACACAATTGGTTGCATTTATAAAGTTCCTTGCAAGGAATGTAATATGTTTTACTTAGGCCAGACAGGTAAAGATCTTGTAACTAGAATTAAACAACACAAATACAGTGTCAGGACAGGCCAGGAATCCAATGCTCTGTTTGTTCATTTGAGGGATAACAAGCATTGCATTGACTGGGATAATGCCTCCTCAATATTACCATGTAATTCAATTGATAGTAGGAACATCATAGAATCTAGTCTTATTAAACATACCGAAGCATTCAACATGAATTTGAGTAACGGCTTGTACAAGTTGGACAACTTTGTAATTAAGAAGATTTGTGATCAGGTGAGAGGGCGGGTCACTGTCCCATCTGACCCAACCACCAACCGTTGTGTGCCATTTAAAGATTAGTAGGGTCATTACCTGACCATTGTGGACCTGGTCTCACCCTCCTCTGTATATATTCATCTTGTTCTGCATTACTCTATCTAGTCTGTACTCACCCCTGAAGATGTGAATTACACGAAAGCGCTTGGGAACTTCGTGTTTTCTTCTTTCCTGGTGGTTATCAGCATATACCTAGATCACGCGCACCTACAGTGATTTACTTGCATATATATATATATATATATATATATATATATATATATATATATATATATATATATATATATATATATATATATGCAAGTAAATCACTGTCGGTGCGCGTGATCTAGGTATATGCTCACCCCTGAAGATGTGAATTACACGAAAGCGCTTGGGAACTTCGTGTTTTCTTCTTTCCTTGTGGTTATCAGCATATATATATATATATATATATATATATATATATATATATATATATATATATATATATATATATATATATATACAGCGTGACTACACATGCTCTTTCTGATTTCAAATATTTATTATAAAGAAACTAACAATAGGTGTTTGGACTCAAATTCTGGAACAAGGCGATAATTTTTTTTACTTTTATCCTCTTCGCCACTGATCGGTTTGTTAGCCGCTTGGGCGATCGGTCACGTCTCTTTTCCTTTATATTCTTCACCAAAAGGTCGGCTCGCTAGCCGCCCGGGCGATCGGCCACGTCTCTGTCACGCACTGTTGGCAAATATTGGGCATGCACCGGCTCCTGAATGTACCTGAACCCGCTCCAGTGTTGGTCAAGTCTTCTCTTGAAAGAGCTCACACTCGGTGCCGTCACAACACTCTCTGGTAGATTGTTCCAAGAGTTTACAACCCTCACTCCGAAAAAGTTTGCCCTCACGGTTTTCTGGACTTGCGGCTTCTTCAATCTTGAGCTGTGACCCCTTGTGGGGCGAGCGTCCGCCAGCTCCAAGTAAGGACGCTCAACTGAGTAGTGCCCCTTGAGATGCTTATACAATATACACATCAATTAGGTCACCCCTTGCCCGTCTGTACCTTCTCCTGCAAGTTTTGATACACAGTGCACCTTTATCCTCACCTGAATGAAGTATTTTGACTTTTGTGTGTGTATATTTAGTGTTTAAATCTAAACGACATTGTGGTAATATATACACAAAGTCTTCATGAGTGAGTGTTATATATTTATTATTATGTGAATTTGGCCGATGACCAAGAAATTTATTGATTTAAAAAAATAACTAAAATTACTTAAAATGTTATCCTTGGACTTTCAAACAATTTGGTAAATGGAATGATGTCGCCTCCTTCAAGAGTGATCGAAGAAATGGCTGTTAAGATTCAATGTTACGAAGTGTAAGAGGATGAACCTAGGTCGTACCAACGGTAAAGAGGCGTATCATATGTCTCAATGGGACGAAGAAACTGCATTAATAGAAACCAATGTTAAAAGGACCTCGGTGTGTATGTTGACAATGAATTGAAGTTCTCGGGCCATTGTGAGAAGGTGAATCAAGGTCGTTCAGATATCTAGACGGTCCGTCCTCGTAATGATCTTTAAGAGTGAGGTGCTTGTCCGTCTGGAGTACTGTCACCCCGACTGGTCCCCAAGATACGTTAGAGACTGTCAGTTGATTGAAAATGTCCAAAGGAGGGCCGCCAGACTGGTGCCTGCACCACGGCTTCTCAGTTATCCAAAGCTAGCTTATACTATAGACTGGCAAGGGGTGACCCAATTGAAGTTTATAAACGAGGGAATTACTCAGTCGAGTGTCCATACCTGGAACTGGCGGACGTAGCAGTCACAGCTCAAAGTTGAAGAAGTCATAAGTACCGAAAACTGTGAGGGCAAACTTTTTTCGGAGTGAGAATTGTAAACTCTTGGAACAATCTGCCAGAGAGTGTTGTGACGGCACCGAGTGTGGGCTCTGTCAAGACCAGACTTGACTAACACAAGCAGGTATAGACACATTCAGGAGCCAGTGCATGCCCAGTACTTGCCAACAGTGCGTAACAGAGACCTGACCGACCACCCAAGCGGCTAACGAGCCTATCAGTGGTGAAGAGAATAAAACTAAAACGTAAAAGACGACCTGTGGCCCAGGTGGGTGTTGATGATCCTTCATTAACGTGTTGGAATATGAAAATTACAGCTCATGTTAATTATTTAAGGGATATTCAATTTGGTTATAAACCAGAAAATTTCACGAATTGAAAGTGATTACAATAAATTTGACGAAGTAGTGAATGTTACGATATAATGGAACGTTATGCTGGTAAAAACGTGAAATTTTGCTTGTAGCTCTAATTGATTAACATTCCGATAACATAAATTTTATGCAGGTACTGAAATGTTTGCTCTTGCAATTGGCAACACGATGAGTTAAAGGCATATAAAATAAAAGAGAGTTGCAAACGTCTGATATTTCAGTATAGCGTTTAGATTTTGTCATCCAAAAGATATTATTAGTGTAATAATAACAATAACAATGATTGTAATATTAATAACAATACCAAAACTAATAATATAATTTAATAAGAAACTATTGTTGATACTCGTGCGGTTGTGATAACTTTTCACTGTATCTTCTCACTACTATGGCGCTGAGTGACTGGAATAATCATAGTTATAGATCTTGTAAATTTTAATTGTTGATAAAAAGTGTAATTGATAACCTAGTTACAGAAGCGTAGTAATACCATTAGAACATGAAACGACTGGGATTAACGACAGACCCTCCCATTATGTGCTGTCATTTATTCTTTCTAAATGCTTTAATAAGTGTATTCTGCAATGGTGTTCTCTTCGACAGTTCAGCTTCAGCAATGATAATCCTCGTCACCCACTAAAAGTGGACAAGTTTTAGTGATCAGAAAATTGTCGGGATAAAAGAGGTTGTTAACTTTACGTACCGCCACAGTACAAGATGACGTGCGAGTAATGTATAGTTTGTGTGTTAAAGTGGTCTAAGTATAATTATGTCGTTATGACGGTTGTATGTTTACCACAGTACAGTACATTCTGCGGCAAGGGCGGAGTCGTTTTTGCGGAGAGTGGTGTTAGAGGGGCGATTTTAAAGTGTTTTCTGATCGAAAACAACGAAATCGATGTCCAAAGACGGTGGCTTATATGTAACGGGTTTCATGCAGGGAAGAACGAGTCGAAAGCTAGTTTAATAAGAAGGTAAGCCACCCAAATATGAACCCTCGCTAGCCGATCCAAAATGTCAACAAAGCCAGGACACTGATGACAGCTCTAATGACAGCTCGCAGTGAACTGCCCTAATATACCTGGAGGCTATAGCCTACTACTATATAGTATAATAATTTGATAATTCATGATACATTTCATCACTTACCTAAGCTTAGCAAATTTTTAATTTAAACCTTCCAGAGGCCGACATACGTTATTCTTGTGGTCATACCTTGATTGTTATATTGATTTTTTCTTATTCTGGGTGTTCCTAAATGTAAAAAGGAAACATCCAGTCATGCTACACTGTATATACCCTGTACAGATATTTATTACCCTGCTCTACAGACTTGATGTTATTATGCTTAGCGGTTCACTCCATGCAGCACAAATCACCCAAATGACTTTTTAAAAAAATTAAAATGAATTATTAAAAATACAACATAACCACAGAAAACATCACTGCACACCAATGTTTGGGTTACAGTACAGTATTTGGGTGATGGAGTGATCTTGGATCGAAACCTTGAACAATCACCTTATCTTTCTACCTATTTTGTTATTCTAGTTACAGCAAACTACCCCCTTGGAAGATATTGGAAGCATAATGTGTTGTCTAATGGTAGACCCTGCTGCCATATGGCATCACAAAAATTGTGACCAAGTCCCAGGTTGCTGATCAGACTTTCTGCCTCATTTACACACAATTGCAGGGACTCAATTGTTTCTCTTATTTTGACAACACAACATACATACAGTATATCGATTTTCATTGTTTGTTTTTTTTATTATTATTACAGTGTTATTATTGTTATCATTATTATTTTACTTTTAATTTTGTATTTTTATTATTGTTTTTATTTACTATGAATTATTATTATTATTATTATTATTACTAATACATTTTCGCCCTCAGGCCCTGATGTGGGTCAGTGACCTGTGCCCGGGTGGGCTAGTCCCCGCAAAAATAAATAAATAAATAAAAAATATTGAAGTCACACTAAGTACAAATTATTTTCTTTTTCTTTGATGCAGGGTAATAATATGGTGAAAGAGAATGGACGATATGGGAATACTGCTATCAAACTTTTCATAATTTTCCTTTTTTAATTATCGATTGGTAGCAAATAAAAAAATAAAGAAACCCTTTGCCTTGTCGTTGAAATACTACTGACATTTTAGCAGCAAATAATTCAAGTGGGATAAAAACCACGATGGCCGACCCAACCTTCTTTATTTCAAAATGCATTGCGATAAACAACGATGATGTTATGGGTTGAAGTATTACGTGGGCGCTTGACAGTATCTGGCATCTCCCTATGAGTCATATTTGGAAAGAAAAAAAACTACGAAATGATACACAAATACAAGTACAGACAAATGTACTTATATAAGCTAGCAATTCTACGTTGCCTCAGCCTGTGCTTTTGACTATTTATTGACTTATATATTTATCAAAACTATGTAATTACTACAATTCAACACTGTATTGCTGATGTTCATTTTGCTGCGAGCTGGACTTTTCATAAGTTTGTAGACAGAAACAACATTTTTATTCCCCTAATCATCCGTGCCGAAAAGTTCTAGATGGTCATACGATGTGGTCGTGTGGGTCAGTGACCTTCATAATGAAAGTTGACCTTGGAACTCTTGGGGATATCTATTTATGTCAAATGTAAACGTGTTAGCCCACATGGTTCTCCCTATAAAATACGGATAGACACACAAACAGACGAATTTGGATGGGTATTTTGTTTCTTGGGAAAAAAATGCGAGGTATAAAAGTAGTGGACGTTGTGAAGCTGAAAATACCACAGCTCGTACAGAGGAGAGGTTTGGCTGGTGCCCTCTGCTGCTCCGCCACCAGTAGCAGTGTTTCTTTGTCATGAAAGTTGATAAGTCGTAATAATTTAACAATGATGAAGGGTTTCAACATTTATTACATCTTTACATTAAAAAATAAATTTTCTGAAAGTTGCCAACATTGATATACTTACCTTAAACACGCGGTACAAACAACACTATCACAAATACACTTATGTAATGGTTTTTTTTTTCATTATAGATTCTATACCACTTACAGATTCCCTGTCACACTTGGTTATCGCATAGTGTAATGTAGATGATGTGTTGTTTCTCCAGCAACACTAACGCTTGACACATTACACAGTACGGTAGAACTAGGCTGGGGGTGTCACCGCACCAACACGCAACGCCTACTATTATTTCCGTTTTCCTATGAGACGAATCCTCACTCGCTCACACATATAATTTTCCTTGTTCTCATTATCGCTACATACTACAACAACATTGAGCACCTCCGAGTATAAATAGAGTTCACTGTAGAAGCAATAACGTTGGGAGGGTGTGTATAGTGTCACTGTTGTCAGTAGTAACTGTGGAGGAGGTGGTGGACGTGGTGTTGGCATTGGCAGGGTTTTACTGGATGTCGCGTGACCAAACCGGACGACTTCGAACAATTAAATTTCCGTCTTTTACCCGGGTATTTTGTTCATCTCGCTCTAGTGACACTGAATATTCATAAACGTAAGCCTATACTATGCTATCGAGGGAGAGGGTAAGGCGTATGGTGGGCGGAGATGATAGAAATGATGGTAAAAGCTGGGAAGTGTAACACCTCCGCAAACGAGTTGTTTTGGCCCGAGGTCTCTACGTCCCTGCGCCTCAACATTGTACTTGGTCTTTTGCCACTGACTGCCCACCTCTTGCCCATTATTGTTTTAATCTTATTCTTTTCCCTTACCTTGTTTCCTTTATGAGATGACGTTTGCTCAAACTTAACCTAACCTAACCTAACCATATTTGAGTTAACCTAACCTAACCAAACATAACCTAAACAAAACTTAACTGACCTAATCAGCTTTAAGCTACGTTAACTTAACATACCCAGACGAAGCAAAGCTAACCCAATATAATCAAACTCTAACTCAATATAGTACAACCTAATCTATTCAAACCTAATCTAACATTACCTGACCCTAATGAAACCAAATATAATCTAACCGATACAGTATAACCAAAACCTAGCTAACCAAACATATGTAACGTAAACATGGCAAATCTATTTTTAACTTCACCTAACAATATCCAAATCTAATTTTAACTTCACCTAACAATATCCAAATCTAATTTTATTTTACAATTTCCCTCGGATTAACATCAAGTACGAAAATTGCTGAGCCTTGATTATTATTACTACAACTACTACTACTACTACTATTACTACTACTGCTGCTACTACTACTACTGCTGCTACTACTACTACTTTTTTTTTTTTTTTTTTTTAAACGTGGCCTCCAGCCTCCCCCAATAGCCACACCTTCGCCACCATTTATTTACCTTAATATTAAATATCCTAATACATAAGAAGCTATCCTATCTGTGTTAAATTAGTTGAGCCGCAGATCTATGCGGCATTCAGTGACTGTAGCCTCATAGTCAACATCTGCAGCAGTTGTCGGAGTAGGGGCAGAAGCTCTCGTTCCCCTGAGGCAGAGCAAAGCCGACCGAAGGAGAGAGAAAGACAGTCGACATCTCATCCAGGCTGTAACATAACTTCTGGGCTGCTGCTTCTGTTAGGAGATCAATTCCGCGAGTCTGGCGTAGAAACATCTTGCACTTGGGCCCATCCCACCAGAGGTTGTGAACACTAGAGGAGTGAAGCTGCCTTGATCAACGTTTTGAATTCTCTCCCTATATGCCCTTCTTTTGTCGTTATCGTTCCTCCTATGTGCAGCATCGAGAGCTAGGTTACGGTGACATGCGGCCATGGGATAAAAAATCCTGATGTCGAAGAAAGCTCGCTGTCCTCGCGTCCAGAATCCTCGAGCACTGACGTCCACACGGGCTTCGTTAGATGTGTTTGAAGTCCTGTGTTGGAAGATCTCGCCATCCAATGGAAGGAGGGTCGGTTCTACCATGACTTCCCGGCAGATTTCCTTCAACATATTTGCTGTGAGATCCCTTACCTCGTCATGCCTCATGCATATGAAGCCCCCCTTCTTGCAGACCATGGCGTGACCGCCATCATAGGAAGAGCCACACACGCATTGGGAGGGCAAACCTTTTACTGGCGAACCGTACCTTAGAGCAATGGCATCTGTAAATTCTTGTTTTATTAAGACTGAAACCATTTGCCCTTATCGGTAACGTAGTTAACCAGATCGAGGCGCCCACCTCCTGCGCTATAGCTACTTTTTTTTTCAAATTTTCTGGAACCTGCAGCAATACTACTACTACTACTACTACTACTACTAAGTGGCCTCCAGCCTCCCCCAACAGCCACACCTTCGTCACCACTTTATTACCTTAATATTAAATCTCTAATACAAATCAGCCACCCTAGCTGAGTTAGTTAAGCCGCAGATCTATGCAGCATTCAGTGACTGTTGCCTCATCGTCAATATCTGCGACTGTTGTTGGCTTTGGGCCGAAAATATCGTTCCCCTGAGGCAAAGCAATGCAGACCTAAGCAGAGAGAAAGGACAGTCGACATCTCAGCCAGGTTGTAACGTAATTTCTTGGCTGCTGCTTCTCTTCAAATAACACCTCGGCCAGTTTTGTATAAAAGCATCTTGCACTTGGTCCCATCTCGCCAGAGGTTGTGAACACCAGAGAAGGGAAGCTGCATTGATCCACATTTTTAATTATCTCTGCTACGCCCTATTTTTGTCGTTCTCGTTCCTCTTGTGTGCAGCCTCGAGAAATAGGTTACGGTGTTTTGCGGCCACGGGGTCGAATATCCTGATGTCAAAAAGGCTCGCTGTCCCCGTGTCCAAAATCCTCAAGCAATGACATCCACACGGGCTTCGTTGGATGTGTTGGAAGTCCTGTGATGGAGATACTCCTGTCCAAACGAAGGAGGGTCGGTTCCACTGTGACGTCGTGGTAGATCACCTTCAACATATTCGCTGTGAGATCCCTTACTTCTTCATGCCTCATGCATACGAACCCATCCTTCTTGCTCACCATGGCGTGGTCGATGTTGTAGGGTGACTCTGGATGAGTCACATACATTGGGAGGGTATACCTTCTACTGGGTAAACATACCTTAGAGCAGGGGTTCTCAACCGGGGGGAAATTTCCACCCCCCTCAGGTTTTTAGGGGGGGGGGGGGGAAACTGATACTAATATGGAAAATATAAAGGATTTTCAGTATTATATGCATATTATTTGGAATGCACTTTTTGAGGCAGACAATCTTGGAAAGGAGGGGGGAATGACATTCTGACATATGGTGAAAGGGGTGCATGGGGCAAAAAGGTTGAGAACCACTGCCTTAGAGCAATGGTGTCTGTGGATACTTGTTACGGGTGATGCCCATTTATCTTATCGGTAACGTTGTAAGTCAGTTTGAGCTACGTTTTTTCTCAAGTATACTGGCAGTTGTTGCATCAGTTGTTGAAGTTTATCACTTTGGGTGTGCTGCCGCTCTGTCGTAATGAATCATTGAATCTTATGTATTTCGTTGAGCTACTATTGGCTCAGTGAGGGCTGCCGTGAGCTTGGCAGAGTTCTGATGTTCAGCGGCAGCAAGCTCCTCTGGATTAGTAATTCTCATTCCTCCCAGTCTCGGTGGTAGTGCAAAGAGTGATCTTTCTGCTGAGGTTAATTGTTGGCTTTTCACTAGTGTTGGGATAAAAGCATCCTTAATGACCTCTTCTAGAGGGTGGAGGTGGGGTCTGATATCAGGGATAGTGCGCATCAGGTAATTCCAGCGATGCTTGACTCCGTGAGTGAAAGCCGCAAACGCCGCATGTGGCCCAGTTTTAGCAATATCATACAACTTGGATTTCCTTCGCCCACTCATTTACCTTTCCCGTTACGTACTCGGTCTTGAAGTCATTCGTGCCGACTATCGCACCTAGATGTCTTTGGCCCTCCTTTGTTATTTTGACCTCACATCCGTTGAACACCTTTTTGTCCGGTCTTGGTATTCTGGCTTCACAATGAGGAAGGACTTGCTGGCATTTGGGTGGTACCCTATTTGTGGACCACGTGATGTTACCAGGTCCCACCACTTTTTGATGTCCTCCACATTTCCTGCTCCTGTAAGGTCGTCAGCATATACCACTTGCTTGACCTTGGTTGTTTCATAGATTACTGTATGTTGGAGCACAGATAGGCCTAGAGCGTATATTGCCAGGGCGACAGGGTCCCTCTGCATTGTTCCCTCAGTTGACTGTATGGTGGTATCACCTCTTAGGGCCTTGAAGCATGTTATATAGAGGTCTGTTGGGTTCCTATAGGTGTATTCAACCTACGTTGCAAAGCTTTGACACTTGATCTTGATGTTATGCAGTGTAGCTTTGCGGTCGATTATTTTGAATACATTGGAAGCTTCAACCAGGAGTACTGCCTCACAATCACGCTGCTCAGATATCTTTCGCATGGCGTTAATGGCAGCTTCACCCCCAGCCTGGTGGCCAGTACATACTTGCAGGTTCCCTGCAGCTGCCCTGACATCATCATTAACCACCTCTCTAATGCATTCCGAATGATCCGTCTCAGCACTTCCCCCACCCCTATAGGCCTACATCATGGATTTTTATCTATGGGAAATGAGGTGACAGGCCGTCAGAGCTTGTAGGTGATGGGAGCAAGAGGTTGCCATTTTTTTTGCAAGGGCGGCGGTGGCATTGCAGAGATCACGTGCTGCGTCGCCAAACTTGTTAGTGCTGAGGATGACTCTCCACCCGTCTGAATCTAGGTTTGAAGGGCCTGCTCTTCCCTGTGTCTTCACTGCTTCTTTCTACACCATCCCTCCTGTTATTTTCTTGAACCTTACTACTGTTACTACTACTACTACTGTTGTTACCACTACTACAACTGCTGATCAGATGCAAACCCTTCCTGCAAACCTTTACCATGGCAAAATAGATATTAAACTATACTCCGTCACGTGAGCTTTGTAACCTGGGCCTAGAACAGATTTTGTCAATACAGCTGGCTGAAGGAGGTGCGTTGGGTTAGGTTTGGTCAGGTCACCCTGTTCATAGAGTTTCTAATTCATAATTCCTCGCATTAGACACAGTTATTCAATAAGTAAATTAAATTTGAGTTTGTGGTGCACATTTGCAGTGAGGAGGTGCAATAAATAAAGAAGCGTAAATTATTTTATGTTAGTGTCTGGCAGCTCTGATTGCGTAACGTTATGCATGACGTTATCTGCATGAAGACACGGCCAATCAGGACGCCGATGTAAGTGTTAAGAAGACTTTGTAAAAATGCCACCCGGTGTGACTCAACTAATCACGAGCTTCCTTTGATTTGTCCCAATTCAAAGGTTGGAGTGAAGAGAAGCAGTTCTTATATATTAACGTAATCATCGCTGGGAACTGTCCCTTGTCATTGTTTTCTTTATACTCGAAAAGCCTTATACATACTATATAGTGTTATCGGCAAGGGGGTGGGTGACTGACCTAGTGTTATCGGCAAGGGGGTGGGTGACTGACCTATATAGTGTTATCGGCAAGGGGGTGGGAGACTGACCTAGTGTTATCGGCAAGGGGGTGGGTGACTGACCTATATTGTGTTATCGGCAAGGGGGTGGGAGACTGACCTAGTGTTATCGGCAAGGGGGTGGGTGACTGACCTATATAGTGTTATCGGCAAGGGGGTGGGAGACTGACCTAGTGTTATCGGCAAGGGGGTGGGTGACTGACCTATATAGTGTTATCGGCAAGGGGGTGGGTGACTGACCTATATAGTGTTATCGGCAAGGGGGTGGGAGACTGACCTATGTAGTGTTATCGGCAAGGGGGTGGGTGACTGACCTATATAGTGTTATCGGCAAGGGGGTGGGAGACTGACCTAGTGTTATCGGCAAGGGGGTGGGAGACTGACCTAGTGTTATCGGCAAGGGGGTAGGAGACTGACCTAGTGTTATCGGCAAGGGGGTGGGAGACTGACCTATATAGTGTTATCGGCAAGGGGGTGGGAGACTGACCTATATAGTGTTATCGGCAAGGGGGTGGGAGACTGACCTAGTGTTATCGGCAAGGGGGTGAGAGACTGACCTATATAGTGTTATCGGCAAGGGGGTGGGTGACTGACCGAGTGTTATCGGCAAGGGGGTGAGAGACTGACCTATATAGTGTTATCGGCAAGGGGGTGGGTGACTGACCTAGTGTTATCGGCAAGGGGGTGAGAGACTGACCTATATAGTGTTATCGGCAAGGGGGTGGGACAAGAGGGTAGGGAGGCGGGGGAGAGTGTGGGAGGGGAGAGCTTTGTGTGACTCGCTAAAAATACCAGATACTTGTATGACTGCCAGACCCACACCACCACCACTACCACCACCACCACTACCACTACTACCACCACTACCAACACCACCACACCACCACTACTACCACCACTACCACCACTACCACCACTATCACTACTACCCACACCACCACCACTACCACTGCTACCACCAATACCACCACTATCACTACTACCACCACTACCCACACCACCACCACTACCACTACTACCACCACTACTACCACCACTACCAACACCACCACACCACCACCACTACCACCACTATCACTACTACCACCACTACCCACACCACCACCACTACCACTACTACCACCACTACCAACACCACCACACCACCACTACTACCACCACTATCACTGCTACCACCTCTACCCACACCACCACCACTACCACTACTACCACCACTACCAACACCACCACACCACCACTACTACCACCACTATCACTACTACCACCACTACCCACACCACCACACCACCACTACTACCACCACCACCACCACCACGACCACTACCACTACCGCCACCACTACTACCACCACCACCACTACTATCACCACTACCATTACTACCACCATTACTACCACTACTACTACCACCACTACCACCACTACCACTATTACCACCACTAACACTATTACCACCACTACCAACACCACCACACCACCACTACTACCGCCATTACCACTACTACTACTACTACTACCACCACTACCAACACCACCACGCCACACTACCACCGCCATTACCACTACTACTATTACTACCACCACTACTACTACACCTACCACCACTACCACCACCACTACCACCATTACCACTACTACTACTACTATCACCACCATTACCACCACCACTATGGGAACAATAGTATGGTAACAATGGGGAGTAGGAACAGTAGAGTGTAGGAACAATGGGGTGTAGGAACAATGGGGTGTAGGAACAGTGGAGTGTGGGAAGAATAGTGTGGGAACAATGGGGTGTGGGAACAATGGAGTGTAGTAACAATTGGGTGTAGGAACAATTGGGTGTAGGTACAATTTTGTGTGAGAAGAGCTACATGTGAGAACAATTGTGTGTTATAATGTTTTTAAAACTATGAGTTGCCATCACTGCATATGGGCCATTGTTGCCCATTTGCAACACGGAAAAAATTTAACGTAAGATTGCAAAAATTTGGTTTAAATTATATACAGTACGTATTTAGGGTAGCCGAAGTCACCTGATCCAACCTAAGCTTACCTTAAACCAAAGAGACCCTAAGATCTTGACATCTAATCTAACTATTTCAAATCTAATGTAACTTATTCTGAGTGTTACTAACACCTTTTACCGCTTACCCAGCTTCCACTACTGGTTACCAGCGGCTAGGGTCGGATGTGCAGAGCACATATATATCTCACAAGAGTTGTTGAATTGCCACTGGCTGTCCCGCCAGTTTCCCGTAATTTCCCGACGATCGGGATCAGTGTACAGAAAAAACAACAGGCAGGTAGATTTCCACCAGGTCACAGAAACACACTTGTGAACTGTAGTCCTCTTTAATAATCACTAACACTTCCCAAATACTACCCACATGGTAAGTCTTCACAACTGGACTTCTCACTTCGAATCTATACAGTCAGCACACTACCAGTGTACAATTCCTTGGTCTTTTCGCTCTATATCGCTCATAGCAGTTCCCTAATGCTAAGACAAATATATTTAGCTGTCACTAGGGTTGTACTTTACACCCTAAGCAGAAACGGGCGATTACTTGACATACACCTCGCTGGGTGTTCATATACCTCTCGTCAGACGCCCCTAGAACATTCAACCACTATCCAGGCGTTGCACGCTGGAACGAGATACGTCTGGGAAGTTCTAGAGCTTTCTACTCTGATCGAGGCATACAATTCATAAGTAAATTATAACAAGAAAATCTCCCCCAATTGGCCAAAATAGCTGCTGCTCGGGATAAAAAATAATCAAAACACCTAGTTCACAAAAATTATAATGCTAAATTATGCCTCGGCATAACATAACAAATTTAAATCTAATGTAACAAAATATAACTTATTAAAATCTAATGTAGCAAAATATAACTAATTAAAATCTAATATAACATTCTAACATTCAAATCTAATGTAATAAATTCTAACTAATTCAGATCCAATGTAGGAAAATCTAACTAATTCAAACCTAAATAAACCGAACGTTAGGACCCAGCAGGGGCCACGGCCGTCGCCTGGGACCAGCAATACCCTACTTTGTATGCAGCACCTCTTCGTGTGCTACTTGTGTTGGAGGTCCGTTAATAGCCCTACCCTTCTGGGAAAACAACTGCTTGCGTGTCTGATTGACTAACGGTTGGTTGTTCTCGCGGTCATAGAGCAATACAACGAATCGTTCCAAAGTTTATAGCCAGTTTTTATGAAGTCAGGAGTGATAGCTAAGGCACAAAATGCTCTTTTGACAGCATCAACCCCCGTCCACGTGTTCCACGCAGTATTTTGCCTCTGCCTCCATACGAAGACACAGTATTACATCCATTAAAGGTGTAGAACATAGGCAAGGCCTTTGCCATCTCATGAGTTGCCAGATAACGGTCGAAGTTCTTCCCGACATCCAGTATTACCAAATCCGTGCTGCTTATTCTCGGTGCAGGATGATTTGGGTGTCGACCTCCTCACGTGTGCAGGGAATAAAGCCAGACATCTCTCGGGGTTGAGTGCACAAGACTTCGGTGTGATGTATGCTGATTATTTGTTTGACAGACTCGGTGTCAATGGCTGCCACCGTCGTTGACAGGAAGGAGAACAGTTCAGTCTTGTTGCCCTAAATGCGATGAAACTCCTGCCAGTTTCGAGGAACTGAACTGGACGGCTCAACCCGTATACGGCCTCCCTTCTCTCTCTCTTGCTGCCTTCAAACTTCCAGAAAAGTATTTGTCTTTCACATCATCCTCTCTGCTCACATGCTGCAGTTGGGACATGATGCATGGTGAGAACACTTGTTGTGCGTGCTCGGAGAATGTCTTGGCAGCACCAGGTCGTAGTATGTTCACAATATCTGCTCCAACAAGGGTGATGACTTGTACTGTGGGTTAGGGAGCATTCTCCTGAAAAGGAACATGATCCTCCAGGCAACACACCAAGTCTAACTTGGTGCCAATTCTCAGCTTGCCCAAGTGTGACAGACAGCCCTAGTGGTTATGCCTGGTTTTATCTACAATGTTGGAGAAGAGGGAACTGCCGTTGTTCAGGAATGCGAACTGTTGTCGGACTGGACGCTGGCTGAACAGGTACAGGTTCTTCTTGCTGGGGTCCGTGTTTGGTTGTCCAGGCGCTCACTGATGGATTGTCGGTGTCATACTGACCTTGTCCAAGTTTCTCAATCTGGCGCACAGTGTTGATGACAGCAGCGTCTGCAAGGTCTCTCCCGTCCAGCACGAGAAGACCGTTGCCGTCCTCATAGAATAGATTGCCCACGTCTGTTTTGACAACAGTTAGTGCTTTGACATCTCTTGCAAATGCCATTTGTGCCGGAAATCTTTCTTTTTTCTCTTCTCAATGGAAGTCTCAAACTCTTCAACCACACGTGCCATCTCAGGACCAGACACCATCCAGAGTGGCAAAGCTGCAGAGTTCTCTGTCAGCCCCATCGTCACATATTGATCTGCTCGTGGACCTGGTCATTGGTAATAGCTTAGAACATGCGGGTCGTCTTCTTCACGGCAAAATTTCCTTTTAAAAACTGGGCGTGGATATCAGGAGCAGTTTCTTCTAAAATAATAATGTCACATAAAAGAACTGGAATCCATATAGCATATTGAATGTGACTCAGGGCGAAGAAACAAGACACAATCTTAGTTAGGGCATCGGTATATAGTAGGATATCTGCTCCCAGTATTGCTGTGAACAGATGCCTAACTTAACCTAACCTGGCCTAAACTTAATCTAGTGTGCACGTGTGGCAAAGGACTTTCATAAGCTCGTACATGTCATGGAAAGAACATCCAAGTACTGATTGGCAGCCATTTTGGAAAATGGCCGATATTGTTTTCACATTGTGAATATACAATGGCCTTTCATCCAAAAATCTTCCTTGTGATACATCTTAACTGTGTGCCAAAGCTGATCCTTTATAATCAAAGGCACAATATCGCCCAAAATACGTCCCACTCACTCATACACCTACAGTGACGTCACAGTTCGTCACACCATCTCGGGATGTGTAGAGTAAGCCAGAATTTAAAAAAATATTATATATATATATATATATATATATATATATATATATATATATATATATATATATATATATATATATATATATATATATATATATATATATGCTGATATACCTAGATCACGCGCACCTACAGTGATTTACTTGCACATATATATATATATATATATATATATATATATATATATATATATATATAAATATATATATATATATATATATATGCAAGTAAATCACTGTAGGTGCGCGTGATCTAGGTATATGCTGATAACCACCAGGAAAGAAGAAAACACGAAGTTCCCAAGCGCTTTCGTGTAATTCACATCTTCAGGGGTGAGTACAGACTAGATAGAGTAATGCAAAACACGATGAATATATACAGAGGAGGGTGAGACCAGGTCCACAATGGTCAGGTAATTAGGTAATGACCCTACTTATCTTTAAATGGCACACAACGGTTGGTGGTTGGGTCAGATGGGACAGTGACCCGCCCTCTCACCTGATCACAAATCTTCTTAATTACAAAGTTGTCCAGCTTGTACATGCCGTTACTCAAATTCATGTTGAATTCAACATGAATTTGAGTAACGGCATGTACAAGCTGGACAACTTTGTAATTAAGAAGATTTGTGATCAGGTGAGAGGGCGGGTCACTGTCCCATCTGACCCAACCACCAACCGTTGTGTGCCATTTAAAGATTAGTAGGGTCATTACCTAATTACCTGACCATTGTGGACCTGGTCTCACCCTCCTCTGTATATATTCATCGTGTTTTGCATTACTCTTTCTAGTCTGTACTCACCCCTGAAGATGTGAATTACACGAAAGCCGCTTGGGAACTTCGTGTTTTCTTCTTTCCTGGTGGTTATCAGCATATATATATATATATATATATGTGTGTGTGTGTGTGTGTGCAAGTAAATCACTGTCGGTGAAGGAGTGGCCTTGGAAAAGTTGTCTGCCTCTGAAGCTGTTCTTTAAAGAATAAAACTAGAACTGGTCAGTCCTGTTCGTGGTCCTTTTCCAACACTGTGCATTTTACATGCAGCTGCTGGTTACCAGCGTGGACTATGCAGCGGCCATGTTGACCCGGTGCCTCCCTCCTTAACTAATGCATAGTTCCCTGGTCAGGTCAGGTCAGGTCAGGCCAGGCCAAGTTAAGTTAGGATTGTCTGATTATGCTAGGTTAGGCCTGGCTGTAAGCATAGTTTGGATAAACTAGGCTTGGTTTAGTTAGGTTGAGTCTTGTTTGGTTAGGGTGTGTGTGAATTGGTTAAGTGAGAATAAACTCAGTTAAGTTAGGTCAGGTTAAGATAGGGTCGATTACGATTGATACTGTAAGGGTAAACTGGGTAACGTTTACTTTAGGTAGGTTAGATTTAGTTTAGTCAGGTTTAGTTTAGTTGGGAGAAAATTAGTTTAGTTTGGTTTGGTTAAAATCGGTTATGTTAGTTTAGGTTAGATTAGATATGATGAGATTAGGTTTGATTAAATTATTTTAGGTTGGACTTGGTTAAGAAAGGTTATTTTGGGTCGACTAGCTTAGATTTGAGTACTAAGTTAGATTTCGTTGGGTTAAATTAAATTTGGGTAGACTCGGTTAAATCTGGTTTGGCTGTGTTAGATTTGCTTGGGTTTTAAGTTAAATTGAGTTAAGTTAGATTAAACTAGGTTAAGTTAAATTTGGTTACGATAGGTTAGATTTGGTTAGGTTAGGTTAGGTTAGACTGGGGCGTTTTGAGGCTGGGCTGCCCTTAGCCCGTCAGGTTGACCCTACAGATCCGGTGTCTCCCTCTTTAACTACTGTATTATTCCTGGAGGTTCATGTGCTCCCTGCTTCATTCACTCCCTTTCCCCTTCACCCTGTTCTCCCTTCCCCTCTCCCCTCCTCTTTCACTCCCTTCTCTCCGTCCCCCAACACCAGATCTTGGAATACATCAGGAGTCAATTTCAAGGTTCTGTGAAACGTGTTGACATGGTGTTTGGTGTATACATAACAGATAGTCTGAAATCAGTCACAAGAGAAAAAAGTGGACATGGTACCAGACGACGAGTTGAGGGAAGACAAAGGCTCCCAGGGAATTGGCCGGACTTTCTGCGAGAGTGAAAATAAGAAAGAGCTCTTCCATCTTATCAGTACCCAGGTCAACCGGGAAGAGTTTCCAGGTAGTGTATTGGTCACCTCTCTAAATCATGTGAAATGCTCGGAACTAACCTATCCAACTGAAGGGCTATCCTCATGTTGAGATGAGGAGGCAGACACCCGTATGGTTCTGCTTGCTGCAGACGGAGCACATCGAGGATACAGAAAAATATTCACCAGGGCCGTTGACACGAATGTTGTGGTGCTCTACATAGTCTTCGCTACAAAGATAGGCTGTGAATGCCTTTGGGTAGGATCTGGTACGGGATGGTCCTGCTATCTTTATGTTACACGGATGGCTGAAGTATTAGGTGAGGAAAGATGTTCAGCTCTGCCTGCTTTCCATGCACTAACCTCATCATTTGCAGAAAAGGGTAAGCGTACAGCCTGGATTGCTTGACAAGCTTACAATGAACTGACATCTGCCATATGTTTCCAGGCCCAAACTCCAACACCAGATAGCATTGCAGCTATCCTTCCATCCATCGAAAGATATATCGCGATAACGTACGACTGCATTAGCTCAGAGAAGGATATCAATAATGCTAGGCAGGTTCTGTTCACACAAAAGCGACGAGAAATTGAATACTTACCACCTACGTGGATGCACTCACTCAGCACTTGCTAAGAAGCTAGTAATGTATGGGGCCCATCGTTGTTGAAGCAGCCGTTGTTACCAGCCCAGCAAAATTTAAATGGACAAGAGACTCGGTGTCAAATACGTGGAAACCTAAATGGATGACACTACCGCCTGCAGGGGAAGCCTGTCGTGCAGTGAGGGAGTGTTGGTTTATCAAAGGATGTAAAGGACAGTGCCGCTGCTTGAAGGCTGAGTTGCCTTGTACTCAACTTTGTGTTTGTGGTTGTTGTGCATGAAGAGATCAAATGAAGTAAATTTCCAGAACCAGGCTGTGGTGCGTGTGTGTGTAAGTGTACCTTAGTGAGGCTGTGTGTGTGTGTGTGTGTCGAAGAGGCTGTGGTGGTGTGTGTGTCAGGGAGGCTGTGGTGGTGGTGCGTGTGTCGGGGAGGCTGTGGTGGTGTGTGTGTCGGGGAGGCTGTTGTGGTGTGTGTGTCGGGGAGGCTGTGGTGGTGTGGCAGTGAAGGTCATCAGGGGAGTCAGATCAACGACTGAAGATAGAAAGTTGGCCTAAATGTTTTTCTCTCGGGTGTTGGGAGAGGAACACAGGCACCGTTGTTTCGTGTCTGCTTGTGTCCAATCACGTGAATTTCAGCTGATTTTGTGTGTGTGGTATATCACAAAGTTGCCATAGAATAGTAACAATTGATGTTATCTGTCATAAGTGCTTAGAATTGTGGCTGTTGGAGTTTGTTATGGCGTGAGTTGGAATGCCCTCACCTTTGTTCTGAAATAATGGTGTCAGCTTGTGGCCTCATAACCTAGTCGACATCACCGTCTTTCATACAGTCTCACTAAGCTTCACCACAACACAGACCTGTGATGATGTATCTCTGAACACTTATGAATCGTATAAATTGTTCACTCACATACTCAGGGAGAGTAGTGATCCGCGTAAGGCCACGTCATGCCCTCTGATCAACTTCAAATTATTTTAAAGTTCACTTAAGAGGTGCAGTCCTTGTTGAATCCTTCCTCTGCGGGACACTAATACAGAGAGCTCAGCCGAGTGACTGTCAGGGTCTCACTGGTGTGTACAGAGAATGAGATCAATGGGCTGCTGTACCTCAGTTGCAGGGAAATATCCCCAAACAATTACTGGAGAATTATGGGTCCTTCTCTCACTCTCTCTCGTAAAATTGTGGTTCCATGTGTAGGAGTTGCATTGTTTGTGTACTAGAGAAAATGTTGCTGAAATTAAAACTGTTTATCTTACTTCATCCGCACTTCCACTTTTTGGGGGGCAACCTATCCACATAAGTTATTCCCTGAAAGACCCCCCCCCCCCCCCCTCCACACACACAGTTAAAACCGCTACTGCTCTTACCACATCACTACCGCGCGAGAAAATAAAGAAGTAATAGATATACTTTTATAAAAGAATAAAAATTTTCCACTTTGTAACTTTACTTAATCAATTTACGTGCAGCGAGGACCAAAGTTATACCCTTACACGTCCAGCCTTCATCTGCTTCCCTGACGTTACTCGACACCACAGCGGACGGACAAGTGGCTCTGCGACCGACATTCAAGGTTCTGTAGTCGGACATGACATCTTGACCTGGCCAGTGCTTGTCCAATCAATCACTTAGGTGTATGGGTGACCAGGTGGCTGCAGCCAAATAAATGAAGACGATGAGCGAGTGACCCAGGCAGTTAGTGAGACACACAGGAACTCTAGTTAACAGTGACCATTTAAGACAAATTCATTGCAGTTAAGAAAGATTACAGGAATGTTTGGAGTGTCATTGTACACCTCCACACACACACACACACTGCTATTACTACTTTGCTGTCACTCGGAATGAAATATAACGATCATCAAGCTATGATACAATGGTATGAGTTATTAAAAATGTCACCTTTGTTGGTGAGCTCGGTATGAAGTAGGAACTCGAAAGTATTGACACCTTCTTGTGTGGTGATCATCCAAGCGTTACGGTGTGGAGTAATCGTCTCCCAGGTGAGGAGGTCGATTTGGCACTTTCAGGTTTGTCTTAAGACTATCCTTATACCTTATAACGTTTTGCTTCTTAGTAACAGATGTAACAGTATGCCACAGTAATGGGGAGAACATAATATCTCTCCTTTTACCAACTTTGTATCTGTTGAGGTGATTGTTACCGTGAATATAACAGTTACTTGTAAAACTGTCATATATTTAGTAACCGTCCTGGGTTGTCACCACTTGTAACAATCACTTGTGAAGCACGCTACCTTATATTTTAGACAGACTAAAATATAGATCTAAGTATATTGGATCTTCTGTAGTGAAATCCAATATGTTCCTTTGTTTGTATTTATTATAAAAGGTTAATATGTACACTGTCAAAAAGGATTATCACCGTAACTTAACCACTGAAGCTATGAGTGTTAAATGAGGACGGAGGCTGTGTTAAATAGCTCTGCTAAGTACGTCCTGTTGATGAAATAGTTGAGTGAGGTGAGTAGGGACCCATCGAGGGAAGAACGGAAATATATCCGACGTCCTCCCTCGAGGGAAGACGGAACCATCCACGATGGCTCTCAATAACGTCTTCCTCTAGTGAGTGATATCTAACTACTGCCCGCAGTAGGTGGCCAGAGAGCCGGTTACTTAATGCTTAACTTAGCACCAAGTGACGCGACTTCCCGTGAGCACACCTTATCATGTGCTCTGAACATGCTACCTCATAGCTAGTGAAAAGTCACAGAGGGTGATAGAGTATATAAGTCTAATGTAATTACAACCTTTTCAGTTTCCCGCCAACGTTACGCTTACCATTTATTAGGTAACTGTAAAGTAGCTGCTTTCTCAATCTGCTTTCGCACATGCGGATAACACGACCAGTCCAACGTAGTTGTTCATGTATAATTGCAACCTCGATGCTCCTACAGTTGGTGTCAGCGAGAATACTGGCATTTGTTCTCTTGTCTTCCCAGCGAACTCGGAGAATGGAACGTAGACTACGTTGGTGGAAGTTGTCAAGTGCCTTGAGGTGTCTCCTGTATGTGACCCATGTCTCGTTGCCATACAGCAGGGTGCGGAGGACCACTGCTTGATATACGTGCAACTTTGTAGATAATTTCAGCTCCCTGCAGCTGAAGAATTGGGTACGGAGTCTGTCAAAGGCTTGAGATGCGCATCTGATCCGGTGTTGAATCTCTTCATCGATGTCCGCCGTGGTGGAGAGGTGGGAGCCGAGATACTGAAAGTGGGTAACATTAGAGAAGGTACTGCCGTTAAACTGGATGGACGGTGGAGGTGTGGTTGAACCAGGGGCAGGCTGAAAGAGAATCTGAGTCTTACGTACATTCACCTCGAGGCCGAAGTGTGCATACGCACAAGGGTGAGGTAGTTTGAATACTGAAGTTCATTAATGGAAGCTGTCGACACCTTTGCTTCTGCCTGGAGTCGTCTTATGTTGAAAAGATCCTTCATCCGGTACTCGAATTCCACCCCGCCGGCTAAATTGGCACTGACACGAGTAAGGAAGGCAGCCAAGAAAATGGAAAAGAGAGTTGGTGCCAGTACACATCCCCATTTGGATGGACGAGTCAGCCGAATACTGCATGAATTTTTATTTTAAGTTAGGGAGGTGAGGGAGTGAATCCCTGCTCTTGGGTCTGTATGGAGTTTTTATCACCTAGTTTGGGCGTGGCATGCGGATGACGCAACTTTTCATTCCTAATAAATGATTGGCCGAATTTTCTCGCCTGGTGAATCACTGAATCAAGCGAGGCTAGGACGGGGGGAGGGGGGAGGGTGATAAGCGGAACAGCCATGGGACACCGTGACCCTTTCCCACGGGGAGGTTCCATGTGCTCTTGAAATTTTAACCAGCGATATGAATAAGGCTTTCTGAATACGTGACAATACTCAGTCTCGCGTGTTCTTATAAACTAATTTCACATGTCTGCAGAAGGCACAATTATTACTGGAACAAACCTGTGACAAGAATGTGTTTCAGCATTAACTTTTAATTAATAGTGAGAGTTATACTGCGGAGGTACAAGGCATGCTGGAGTAACACGGTAAATGTGTTACTCATGAACTACAGTATCTGGTCAAAATATGTTTATTTATAAGACTCCTGTGGTTATGGGTGACCTGATTTATTACTGCACTGTGCTGTTGAAAAAAAATACTGTGCTGCAGTGCTGCATATAAAATTCTGCTGTGGTGCTAATTAGTTCTGTGCTGTGGTGCTGATTTCATACCGTGCTGTGGAAATGATTATAACATCGTGCTGTGGTGCTCATTGTAGCATCGTGCTGTGGCGCTCATTATAGCATCGTGCTGTGGTGCTGATTATATAACTGTGCTGTGGAAATGAGTATAGCACTGTGCTGTGGTGCTGATTATAGCACTGTGCTGTGGTGCTGATTATAGCACTGCGCTGAAGTGCTGGGTATAACATTGTACTGCGGTGCTGATTATGGCACTGTGCTGTGGTGCTGATTATGGCACTGCTATGGTGCTGATTTATTACCGTGCTGTGGTGCTGATTATAGCCCGGGTGGGCTAATCCCAGTTAAAAAAAAAATAAAAAAATAGCGTTAGGGTGTTTAATCATCATGTGATCTAAACGAGGGTGCCTTATCTTTACGTGATCTTCGAGGTCTTTAATTACGAACGCTAAACAAGACGCTCACGACAATAACAACTCCGATAGCGATAGATATATACATTTATTTTATTGAGCTATCCAATAATAATTATAATGATACTAATAATATTATTAGTATTATTATTATCATTATTTAATTTCTTATTAGTGTTATTATTATGTTTTAGCTATTTGTAGTTAGTATTAATTTCCGTTTTCTCAAAATGGGCTTAAGAGAAAATGTAGAGTAAAATTATTGGGGAACCACAACAAAATTATGCACACGATACACGAGGTTCAATAAGTATCTGGAAACGGACTGTAAATCTCCTTATATTTTAGAGTTTATACGACAGTCTAACCTAACCTAAACTAACACATCCAGGTTTGGTTTTAATTGTGGCCGTGTAGGTTTGGTTCATGTCCACTTTCCCAAGGTGAACTATTTTCCAGGTACAATAATTCTTGGTTGGTGGTCACCTCACCATGCGTTAGGTCACACTTGGGTCATTGAGAGAATACAGGTCATATTTTATACATGCATATTAGTTATTAGTTCTGACTTGTATATTTTTCTGTTTTGTGCTGTAGAATTATGCAGTGTATTCTAGCATACAACAAACTCTTATAAATAACGTTTCTTGCCCTATAACGGCACACATCGTCATGCCTCAAGTAATACCAAAATTTAATAAGCAGTGTTTTATGTCCACATAATACAGCGTGTTATTAGTGTTTCCCAACATAAACAAACACCAAAAATTATAAAGTATCTGCATTCACATAATGAGGATTGCTTACTAAACACGGTGCACCCCACCTCACCGTCCAGGAGACAGCACACAGTAATCTGTATTCAAACTAAAAAAAAAACAAAGTACAAAAAAACACTAAATACACATGGAACTTTTGCTCACTGGTTTATTATTTTCATGGTATTATTATTTAAAATAATTGTGTTTAACAACTTCCTGGGTACGTTTTTATTGTTCAATAAACTATTACTGTGACGATGCCTGCGGAATTAAATTAAAATACATCCGTTATTCATTGGGTCATAAATGCAACCCCATGTGTAGAAGCCCCAGTCCATCCCCCTCTCACCCGTGGAGTAAGTGACAGTTGCTTAGGTTCCACCAGGAGGAGGGAAGTTCATGGAGGGAAACTGCGTGACTGATGCATGTGTGTTTGGGACTTGGGGGAGGGGGGGGGGATGGTTATGTTATCACAGTGGCCAATGATCTCGTAAATTCTGGAGAGTTGTGTTTTGTCCTACGTATTTATATCCTTTGCTTAATATATTCTGCGTTGTAACTGCTTAACTCCCCCCCCCCCCCCCCCACACTCTGACCCTCCTCAACACCTGCATTACCCCGCCACCCACTCACACACACCGGCTCCAGTCCTCCCCGGCCTCCCCCTCTCTCTTGCTGGTAAATGCTTCTGATTCAAGAGTCTTTACTGACGGGGTTCACACCACTCAGAGAGGATGCATTGACAACACTGATTGTACCAGTTGGAATTGAAAGAGGCTGCACGAGTTCCACCTCTTACGTCTGGCTACCCCCCCCCCCCCCCCTGCCATAAACTTCTGTTAACACGATTAAGACGGCCGGAAACAGTCGTTTGCAAGTTTACCGACACTGTTTTTTAACCTATCAGGACAAGGGTGCAGTGAACCTGCCAAAGTGTTTTATAGTGTAATAGACATTGTAAAGGCCTGGCCTGTAGGATAAAAATCCCTTGCCAGCCTTATGAGGATCCTTTCAAAGAACCATGGGTTTCCAAGGGGTAACAAACAACCGTGAGAGAGGACATCTCTTTACTCAGAAAAAAATCATATGAATCTTCCTTCTAACCAGCACTGTAGAATGTTCTGGTAACGTGGTGATCAGCTCTCAGGGGGAAGGTCCAGGGCAGCTTCCTCACTTGGCGCCGGCGTTGGTGGGCGATATCCTGCCACACAGGAGACACCAGGGCATGGACGGTGGATAGGGCGTGGAGGAAGTGGCGATCACGTGGCAGCCGCGGCAGTAGCTGGAGTAGGTGACCGGAGTTGACAGCTGAATAGTGAAGGACTGGGGAATCAGCCCACGAGCCCCAGGAACCTCAGATGAGTACACAACCCGAGTTGGACTCGAACAGCAGGGTGAAGTAACAGCTGTGGTGAAGACTGAATCGTGTCTCCCATGCCATGAGGCAGCAGCGACCTACTCACCTCCGTCTCTCCATCTGGTGGGGCCGCGAACAAGCAAACGAGTGGCGGACAACCACCCCTCTCGTTACAGCCCAAACACACATGATACCCAGGAACAGAAGAGTCGGCGGCCCTTAACCTAGTGTGTGGTCTCTTCAGGGATTCTTCCCCCACTGAAAGCTGCCCTACGTATCTGTCGTGAGTATTAAGTGTTCGTGAAGTACGATATTGAAGGTGTCAAATAGTTTATTCCTGCCACATAACATTGGAGCCGAGTTAGTGGAGCTGAGTATAAAGTCGTTACTGTTGTCCAGAAAGTTAAAACTACGAGTCCTCGAGGAGACTGAACAAACATTACAGTGCATCTTGACATATTATCTACCACCCACACGACCATAGTTATAATATACTGTAGTGTTTCAAGCGACTACGTGCCACGTATTTACAGTACCTTTCATAATCAGGCCTACAGTCTAGTTTGTTTTATCGCATATCTACTCAAAGTGTCCTGATAGTTTCTTACTCTCAAGTATCTGACTTGCCCTCAGCCTACGCCTGGATTATTATTATAACTTATAACTAAAGTTATGACTCATTTGTCGTATTACTTAAGTACATATACAGTGATATCCCGAACCTTATAGGACTTATATTATATTCTCGTGACTAATGAATTGTTTTATCTGGGCACAAAACCAATCTAAAGTCCACCCTGCTTTCTTGTGTTTTTACCTGACTAAGTGTTAGCATAGTTACAATAGTAACACAGTCAGTGGCAGACAAAAAAACAAAAATACACTTAAAACCACTAAAAAAAAGCGATCTATGTAGCCTTAGACTACCAGGCTATCAACCAGTGACGGCTGAATAGCCACTGTGTATACTGTATTAGTTGTCGGAACACCTGAAGATTAACCCCCCTACTTAACCTCGCCTCACCTCACTCCACTTCAGCTAACCCAATATAATCAATTCTAAGCTAACTTAGCGTAACCTAATCTAACCTAATGTTATATAACCTAATCTAACCTAACCTGACGCAATCTAACCTAATCTAAATTAGCCTCTTCTCGATCACCAACATCCCTTACTCCTTTCTCTACCCATTCCTAACTTCCCAACCCTTCACTGCTGTTAACCGACCTTTTACTGTATATATAGTTATGAAACACAAAAAAAGAAGACGAAGTGAAACAGGTAAAAGAATATTTTTGATAGCTTAACGATCATCCAAATAAGGGGTCGAAAAAGTATAAATTTGAGTTGATAGCGTTAATGTAATTTTTATAGTTATTCTAGGTACAGTTTGCATATATTAATTATTTATCTGGGAGGCCAGACAATCAAACAAGCATCTGGGAGGAAAATCAGCCCAGAAGAGAGTTGTGCGGGCAATGGGGTACACTTGAAGAAAACTGATATTAATACTTACTGATATGTTATATGTGTTTATAAATCATTTGACTGAGAATGATTATTTCCTGTTCTGGACAAACTAAAGGTACGATAATTAAGACACCCAGACCAGTGGCGTAGTGAAGGCTCGTGGCGCCAGGGAGCAGCTCGGGATATGTTTTACTACCAAGAGTCGGTTCTTGCATTCTGTTCCATATTTTTAATTATTTTCAAGGAGCTTAATAACATTATCGGTTACTTTAACATATTTTATTTTACTAAATAAGTCACCGTTTTCATGAAAAAATAAAATAGTTTTACATAGTAATGAAAAACTTCAAGAATCAAATTTTGCCGTTGTCTTTACGTTATTATTTTATCAACAAAACAAACATGTGCTAAGAAAATCACATTTGAAGTGTCCGAGCTTTTGCCGCAGCAAAATGGTTAATGGCATCATCAAAATTGATGTTTTCCGCCTCTTCAACGCACTAGAAGCCTCGCTTGCCCCAGAGTGGCTCTTTGGTATGCCAAGATGAGCTTTAACTTAAGGAACGAGTGCCCACAACTAGCGACTGAAATAACTCTGATCAACATCATTTGAATTGTAACTCTCAAATTTGGAAATACAGTTTGATCGTTGTACTGCACCATGAACTGAAGAAGATTGGGAGCGATAGCGCTATTTCCCGGTAGATGGCAGTAGCGGCATCGTAAGTGGAACCTTCACTGTCTTCACACAGTAACCTTCAGTACACCGTCAGGGCTGGAAGGAAGAGTGTTGTCATCACCCAGGCCAGCCATTAAGTGTGTGCAGCCCGCGGTTTGTCTACCTGTTAACTTTTTTTATCTACTTGAGATAACTGAAACGGAGATAAATTACCCAAGAAACTATATCTATATATTCTGGTCCCTAGGGATCCCTGGTGAAATCAGTGAAGGCCACAATTGGAGGTCAAAGGTCAAAACCATGTATATACAACTTAGAACATAAGGAGTCCGCAATAGGCCGGTTGGCCTGTGCATAGCAGCTCTTGTCGAGAGTTACTACCACTCTCCATCGTCCATGAATCTATGTAGCCTCCTTTTAAAACTTTCCAGCGTTCCAGCACTTACTACAAAGTTGCTAAGCATGTTCCACTCGTCCACCACCCTATTTGTGAACCAGTTCCTTCCTATCTCCCTCCTAAACCTAAACTTATCCAACTTAAATCTGTTGGTACGAGTCCTATCCTTCTCAGATATTACAAGAACTTTCTCTATATCGCCTTTATTGATTCCTTTCACCCACTTAAATACTTCTATCATATCTCCCCGCACTCTTCGTAACACTAAACAGCTGATATTTGGTAATTTTTATAGCTGTTTTAATTCGAAGAAATAAAACGATTTTATTTTTAGTCAGACAAAGTTTGATCACGACTCCGAAGACAAAAAAAAAAAAAAAATAAAAATAAAAATCTAACTTATGCTGTTTAAGAAGGAACGATTTTGAATTTATTTTTGTTTTTAATCTCAAAGAAAAAAAAGGATTAATGGCGTTAGTTCAATTATCAGCCCAAATCATCCTGAAACTGTCAGTCTCGCATATTCACATCCCACACTGACACGTCTGTTGTGGGTGTATTGTTTGGCGCTGGGAGAGAGTGTGGAAGGGGTGTGTCAGAGAGTGAAAGAAGGTGAGAGGGTGTGGGTGGGTGAGAGGGTGTGGGAACGTGAGAGGGTGTGGAGAGTCAGAGGCGCTGTGGGAGAGTGAGAGGGACTGGAGAGTGAAAATCAAGGGTGGGGAGAGGAAGTGGAAGAGGGGGGGGGGGGTGGGAAGGAAAGTCAGGATAAGGGAGATAAAAGGTGAGAGGTGCGGGGTGAAAGAGAGTTAAAAAGAGAGAATTGAATTGCAAAAGAGGGAGAATGAGGAAGAGAGAAAGAGAAATGAGGAATTATAGTGATGAAACGAAACAGAGAATTGGGGGGGGAGAGGAAGAGAATGTGGTGAAGGCAGCGAGAGAAATAGACAGACGGAGAGACAGGCGCTGACGAGCTTTAAATACATACTAAATACTGTATATATATAAATAACTCAGATAAGCTAATAGATTAATAAATAATGGAAGGGTGAATAAAAGTAGACGTGATGAGGATTTTTTATTAAACATATATAAAATATCAATACAAATTCTACACACAGCCTAACGCACATGGAAACACCTTTGGAAAGCCAATTCTCGAAAATCATGTGAAGGAATCATAAATTCTTGGAGATTGAAGTTGAACCTCCTCATATGATCTCTTACAAACATTAAAGTCTTTATTTTTTGTTTATTTTTATCATGAAAATTAGTTGTGGGTTTATAAATGGCACAAGTTAAAAAGTTTGTAAACCTAATACAGAAATCTTGCAGGGTTTATGTGTTATATTTATTGGGATTTTAATCTCCTCAAGATAGCAAGCTGTTTGTTCTCAAGTGACAGACACAAGTGGACTTCTCCTTCCTCCACCACCACCACTACTTGCAAGTTACACTACATACATACTGACATTTGCATAATGAACATGTTAGATTATATAAAGTGAGGGAGAAATACTTAACACATTCACAAGGCTGTAGAGACCCATCCATGTGACACTTGTTTCTCGCTCACCCTCTATAAGTTTATAAATAAATTGTTAAATTACATTAAAACAAAATAATTGGCATACAAAACAAAAACTGAATATTAAGGGTATCATTTATTTACATTGACTGTTGCTGTGTTGCACCTGCCTCTCTGCCTACTGGGAGTTGGTACTGAACATAGAAATTGTGTTTAGTTTAGTTCATCCTATATTTTTTCTCCGTTTTCTGTAATGTGTCTCCGTTTTCTGTATCGTCTCCCAATTTTATGTAACCTGTCTCCATGTTTTCTTTTAAAGTGTCTCCCCATTACCTGTAACATCGCTATCCATTTTGACTCGTCTTCCCATTTTCTCTCAGTGTACCTCGAGTCACCCACCACCCATTTTCTTTATATTTTTAGTCGTTCTCCTTGAAAAAGTTGAAGCGACAGAGGGAAGAGGTGTGCAAGTGATAAGTTTCCCGTGGCCAGTATGAATGAGACTGGGTGGAGTGTATGACCAGTATGAATGAGACTGGGTGGAGTGTATGACCAGTATGAATGAGACTGGGTGGAGTGTATGGCCAGTATGAATGAGACTGGGTGGAGTGTATAACCAGTATGAATGAGACTGGGTGGAGTGTATGGCCAGTATGAATGAGACTGGGTGGAGTGTATGACCAGTATGAATGAGACTGGGTGGAGTGTATGGCCAGTATGAATGAGACTGGGTGGAGTGTATGACCAGTATGAATGAGACTGGGTGGAGTGTATGACCAGTATGAATGTTACTGGGTGGAGTGTATGACCAGTATGAATGAGACTGGGTGGAGTGTATGACCAGTATGAATGAGACTGGGTGGAATGTATGACCAGTATGAATGAGACTGGGTGGAGTGTATGATCAGTATGAATGAGACTGGGTGGAGTGTATGGCCAGTATGAATGAGACGGGGTGGAGTGTATGACCAGTATGAATGAGACTGGGTGGAGTGTATGACCAGTATGAATGAGACTGGGTGGAGTGTATGGCCAGTATGAATGAGACTGGGTGGAGTGTATGACCAGTATGAATGAGACTGGGTGGAGTGTATGGCCAGTATGAATGAGACGGGGTGGAGTGTATGGCCAGTATGAATGAGACTGGGTGGAGTGTATGGCCAGTATGAATGAGACGGGGTGGAGTGTATGGCCAGTATGAATGAGACTGGGTGGAGTGTATGACCAGTATGAATGAGACTGGGTGGAGTGTATGGCCAGTATGAATGAGACTGGGTGGAGTGTATGGCCAGTATGAATGAGACGGGGTGGAGTGTATGGCCAGTATGAATGAGACTGGGTGGAGTGTATGACCAGTATGAATGAGACTGGGTGGAGTGTATGACCAGTATGAATGAGGCGGGGTGGAGTGTATGACCAGTATGAATGATACTGGGTGGAGTGTATGACCAGTGATGGCTCCCGTAGCCAGTATGAATGAGGCGGGGTCGTGTGTGTGTGTGTGTGTGTGTGACTATTGTATGCGCTCATGAATCACTTACAGGTGTGGGACGTGTGGTTGAGCTTGCCTGTGTATGCCGTGTGGGGGATGTGTATTATTGACGAGTGGGTGTCTTGTGTACGGGTGTATTATGTATGATCTGCGGATGTACCTGGATGGAGACGTGTGTGTGTGTGTGTAACTGATCGATGACTTGCATGTTTTGTTTAATTATTTATCTTTATTTTGATTTAGCAGATTCGACCCCCCCCCCACACACACACACCCTCCGCCCAACACACACCCTCTGCCATCCCCCCCCCCCCACACACACCCTCTGCCATCCCCCCCCCCCACACACACACGAAAAGCATGTAACTTTAGTAGAGTCTCGGTGCTGTTTCGACGCCATTTTGCGTCGTAATTTAAGGCTGAGCCAGTGTAATGTTCCCTCGTGTCTCCACAGTGTGATGTTCCCTCGTGTCTCCACAGTGTGATGTTCCCTCGTGTCTCCACAGTGTGATGTTCTCTCGTGTCTCCACAGTGTGATGTTCTCTCGTGTCTCCACAGTGTGATGTTCTCTCGTGTCTCCCATACCTTTTACATACAGTATCTCTTAAATATCTCTCATTCTTAGTATTGGGGCATTTACGACTGGGGCCCATTAGTACTGGTACCCATTAGAGTCGGTGTTCATTAGAACTGGGGACCATTAATACTGGGGGGTCAGTAGTCTTAGGGGCCATTAGTACTGGGCCCATTAGTACTGGGGTCCATTAATACAGTAAAGTTAGTAAACCATTAGAACTGGTGGCTATAAGTACTGGGGCCCATAAGTACTAGGACCGTCAGAACTGGGGGCCATAAGGACTAGGAGTCATTAGTATTGGGGGCCATAAGATTGGCGCCCATAAGTACTAGGCCATTAGAAATAGGGCCCATAAGTACTGGGGGCCATAAGTACAAAGGACCATTATTATTGAGAGCCATTTACACCAAATCCCATAATGATGGCCCAACACGTCTGACTAGTGGTCATAAGCGTCAGTCTTCATACACTCTAGCAGTCGTGTACGTCAGTGATCATGCACTCTACTGGTCGTGCACCCGAGTGGACGTGCACTAATATGGTCGTGTACACAGACAGTCCATCTATGTCCTTACCAACACCGTAATTTTCACTTGTGATTAATAAACGAAAATTATATAGTGTACATAAAAAGCCAAAAGTATGCAAATGAAACGAGGTGCGTCGCATCCAGTGGAATACACAATATATATATATATATATATATATATATATATATATATATATATATATATTATATATATATATATATATATATATATATATATATATAGTGTATTGGTATACCTATTAACATATACAATATTAAGGAGAAGTTTAAGCCATCAAATGGAATGTTCATCTTCAATAGACGGGTGTGTTGTGTGGTGGAGCTCCCAAAGAAAATGGTTTGGGGATAATTGAAAATATTTTCTTAACACGGGTGAGGGAGAGAGAAATTGATTGGGTGAGGTTGAGGACTGAATAAAGGAGACTGGAATGAATTAGATGTAATAGAAAATAATAAATAAAATGGTGACAGGGAGAGAGAGAAAGAGGAGGGGGGGGGTGATAAGAGGGCCACCAACATGGCCTTGGAGTCATGTTCAATAACGTTTTAACTTGTGTACAACACCCAATGTTCTTAATGACACACACACACAATAATAGTAATGACACCTTGAAGCAACACCCACGGTCCGGTGTCACAAGGGGTCACATGATCAGTATTCCTTTTAACTCATAGCGTACCTAATGACGTATTAAACTGCTTGACTTAACACAAAATATCCTCAAAATTATGCCGAGACTCGATCCTACGTGCCCTTAACACCAGGCAAAACTAAGATATAAAATGTTTTCAAGAGGATTATTTTGCCTTGACACTGTCCTATCTAGTGTTCAGGGAAGGTCGAGTCTAATGTCGATGTTATTTTTGTTACATGTTAAGTCGAGCAGTTAGGAATATCATTATATAAGTCATGAGTTAAAGGGAATATTCATCGTGTGATCTTCGTAAAATCCTGGCCCAAAACAGCAAGTCAAGAGTACTTACGCCTCACTCTGGCAGCGCTGAGTACCAGACCAGTTGGTAAGAGTACTTACACTTGTACTCGTGACATAGATTCAAGTTAACTTTCACAGTATTGACTGTGAGTTAGTGGTGGTACTCAGAGATATATTTAAAGTTAATACTCAGAATACTGACGCAGTGAGTACTTTAGAGTTGCTCAGAGTACTAATGAACAATCAGTTTAATAACCAGAGTACTAACGCACTTAATACTCGGGTTAATGCCCTGAACTCAAAGGCAATGACTAATTAATTTAATGTTTTAATTATTTACTTAGTGATTTGATTGTTAGTACTCGAAGATGTAGTACGCGTGAATTACAAGTTTAATATTCAGTGAGCTGGTACTAGTACTCAGGAATGTACGCAAGGAAGCGCTCAGAGTACGACTGGAGACAACACAGTGAGGGGTTTCAAGAAGTACCATTAACACATGGGGACTCTTGACAGCACTGACAGGAAGCATGGTGTAGGGCCTGACCTCCTCTGCCCTCACCCGCTGAACACTTGCACCATGAAAACAGCGCCAGCACGAGCAATCAACAGTGTTTGGCGATACCTTCCACCTCAGTGACACTTATGGAAGTTATGACAGACGAACGATCGCCCACTATATGCCTACATTGACGCTCTTTTGTATGGCATGAAGAAATTTCTCCTGTGGGTGACATAAGCAGGCAGCAGGTGGTCCCTGTCAGCGGCGCCAGGTCACAGAGGGAGCGACACCTGGACTCGGATTCACAAAGGTTCGGGCCATGAGTATTCCTCGTAACTAAAGGTGTAATTATGTATCTGACAGATTGACTAATGATTAACACGAAAATAACCTCCCAATGTAACTTCAAAACTACAATAAGACTCTACCTTAACTAGATACATTCATAAAACACAAGAAGTAGGGGAGGGAATCTCTGGAAAACCCTCTACTTTAAGTTTGTCTCTTATTTGATGTTAAGTGAGTGTATCTAGTTAATGTACAATCTTAATGTTATTTTTGGATCTAATTTGTGGGTTGTATCTTAAATTAGTCAATTGGGATGTGTTGTTCTTCAGCTATGAGGAATATTTAACGAACGTACCTGTGTGAATCAGGAACCTTGATTAACACAGTAATAACACACTCATGGACGGAGGCGCCAGTATGGTGAAGTAACAGAACTGTGGCGGCCAGGTGGGGTGTGTCTGTCTCTGTCTCCTGGGGTACGGCAGGTGAGTTGATCCGGGGCACAGTCATGGTCCACCAGAGCCCATGGGAGGAGGCGTTGGTCGTGGGCCCTCTGGTAGGTGGCAGACTGACGACCCAATGGTGATGATCGACTTGGAGTGGTGGTACTCGACGCGTGTACGATGGTGATTAGTCGGCTAGTAGCAGTGTTTGGTCGGTTAACAGTATTCGTTGATCGGCTAGTAGGAGTGGTTGGTCGGTTAGGAGTAATGGTTGGTCCGCTAGAAGTGGTGGTTGGTCGGCTAGGGGTGGTGGTTGGTCGTTTAGCAGTATTCGTTGGTCGGCTAGCAGTAGTGGCAGTCGACGAGGGATTGATGGGTTGGGGACCTCAGTTCTGAGTGGGTGTACAAAGCCTGGAAGATGACACCCAACCTCGTTCTGTACACAGTGGTCTGAGTCTCCTGCCGTCACCAGAGGAAGCCATTGTAAAGGACTGTCATAACCTGAGATTTACACTTCAGCGCCCTGGCCAATTGGTAACTGGTCCATATAGGCTTTTGAAAGACCTATATAATTATAAGGGTAAATGGTCCGTGGGCATCTAATCTAAGTAATGTCATAGAACCTATTTTATTTTCTGAAGGGAGTCGAGTAGGAATGTATTACGTCATTCAATAATAAAGTTGGAGAAGTTTTTGTTCTCCACCAGTGGCCAATATTTTGATACTTCACCATAAACGTTGCAGTTTTTGTTATCCTATAAATTAATCCAGAGTTACTTCAACCTACGGGTGATGATTGACGAAGCTTAGGTAATGGTTCCATAGTATGGTATACACACTAATTTAGAACTAATACTATCGTTCACCGACAGAGAGAAAGGAGTGAGATAAGGAAATAAAAGATTGATCTTTGTGATTGTGGTCACAACTTATCACTGATTGTCTTCTTTTCTTCTGCTTCCATCGTGAGAATATAACCGCAAGCTCTCGTACGCAGGGGGGGAGGGCGTTGCCTGTCCTCCATACACTGCAGAAGGCACTGTAGCGGGTGCCGTCGACGATGCCACGTAAGCAGCCGTTGATGGATGACAGTGGGAGTTGGTGGATGATGGATACTGTTGGTGTGAGGTGAAGATGGGTGAGGGCGGTCTGTCGAACACCCCTAACAACTTTCCCTCCTGGTGCACCGTTGGAGTGAGACTTCTGGGAGAGTCGCAGAAGGGGGGGCTGAAGAGGGGCGTGGTGCAGAGAGGCGAGGAGGACCTGGGTTGGCTGGAGGAGGAAGTGGTGGGGTTGTGAGGTGACTGAGTGGTGGTGGTGTTGGTGCTGACCAGCTCCTGTAGGGTCTTGGCGTCCATAATGAGCTCTGGGGACAGGCTGTTGTAGTCCGGGGGACTCTCGTAGGGCGGCGGTGAGTCCTTCATCCATTTCTTCACCACGATGCCGTGAGTCTCCGTCAGGTACGTGATGTGCGCCGCCTGTTGGGAGTAAGATAAGAGTTAACGACTCATGTACTTACGACACCGCTACAAGAATGAACAGAAAACGACGTAAAGTACATTATGTCTGGAAGGGTCATGAATTATTGACATAATTTAGACTCACCGTGCAATGGCTCATGCACCTATAAGAGAAACAAGAGTATTAGGAATCATGCGAGTACACCACACGTCATCACAGAACCCTCTAGTAACTATCCACTGGAGGAACTATAACATCGTCCTCTCCTGTCTGTCTGTCTGTCTGTTTGTTCGTTTGTTTGTTTCCATGGTGTACAGGAGGGCCCGTGAGAGCTGAACTGATCACATTGGCCACGAGTATCGCCCTTAGGGATGCCAAGGTCAAATACCAACTTGAACTCACTCATCTTATACCGACAATAATAGAAAGGCTCAGGATCACCGTAACATTGACCTCAGCTTGTTTCACCATAAGATTAAACACCTTAACACTTATCCAACACAAAATAAACCTAACTTAAACCTAAAGTTATGGCCCCCCCTAGTAGTTGTGGCCCCCAAGTAGTTGTGGCCCCCTAGTAATTGGTACCCCTAGTAGTTGTGGCCCCCTAGTAGTTGTGGCCCCCTAGTAGTTGTGGCCCCCTAGTAGTTGGCGCCCCCTCTAGTAGTTGTAGCCCCCTAGTACAGTAGTTGGCGCACCCTAGTTGACATGGTCCCGCCCCCCTAATAAATAAATATGACCCCCTAGTGTGACCCCCCTCACCCTTAGTAACCATTCCACCCCTTCCCCATCGCTTAGTGTGGCTAGACGCAATCACCGAGATGTGATGTCCTTCGCAGCGTGACGTCAAACATCCCCCCTCCCCCCTCCCCCCCTCCCCTCCCCCCCGAAAAAAAGAATTGATATTGTCAACAAGTTTCAAGTCAATTAGTTGATTATCTTGTTGTGTTCTCTTCACTATGTTGCGTATGTTCCTCTGTATATCTGTTTCCTCTTTCTTTCGTGTATTTCTCCTTCTTGTTCTTCTTTCTCCCTTACTTCTCCTCCTACCTCTTCTTCCTCTTCCGTTTTTTTGTTGTTGTTCTTCGTTATCTTTTGTTTTTCGTCATTGTTCTCCTCCTACTCTTTCCTTCTTTTTTTTCTTTCATGGGTTGTATCGATGAGACACAGGCCGTGGTGGAGACACAGGCCGTGGTGGAGACACAGGCCGTGGTGGAGACACAGGCCGTGATGGAGACACAGGCCGTGGTGGAGACACAGGCCGTGGTGGAGACACAGGCCGTGGTGGAGACACAGGCCGTGGTGGAGACACAGGCCGTGGTGGAGACACAGGCCGTGGTGGAGACACAGGCCGTGATGGAGACACAGGCCGTGGTGGAGACACAGGCCGTGGTGGAGACACAGGCCGTGGTGGAGACACAGGCCGTGGCGGAGACACAGGCCGTGGCGGAGACACAGGCCGTGTTGGAGACACAGGCCGTGGTGGAGACACAGGCCGTGGTGGAGACACAGGCCGTGGTGGAGACACAGGCCGTGGTGGAGACACAGGCCGTGATGGAGACACAGGCCGTGGTGGAGACACAGGCCGTGGTGGAGACACAGGCCGTGGTGGAGACACAGGCCGTGGTGGAGACACAGGCCGTGGTGGAGACACAGGCCGTGGTAGAGACACAGGCCGTGGTGGAGACACAGGCCGTGGTGGAGACACAGGCCGTGGTGGAGACACAGGCCGTGGTGGAGACACAGGCCGTGATGGAGACAGGCCGTGGTGAAGACACAGGCCGTGGTGGAGACACAGGCCGTGGTGGAGACACAGGCCGTGGTGGAGACACAGGCCGAGGTGGAGACACAGGCCGTGGCGGAGACACAGGCCGTGGTGGAGACACAGGCCGTGGTGGAGACACAGGCCGTGGTGGAGACACAGGCCGTGATGGAGACACAGGCCGTGGTGGAGACACAGGCCGTGGTGGGGACACAGGCCGTGGTGGAGACACAGGCCGTGGTGGAGACACAGGCCGTGGTGGAGACACAGGCCGTGGTGGAGACACAGGCCGTGTTGGAGACACAGGCCGTGGTGGAGACACAGGCCGTGGTGGAGACACAGGCCGTGGTGGAGACACAGGCCGTGGTGGAGACACAGGCCGTGGTGGAGACACAGGCCGTGGTGGAGACACAGGCCGTGGTGGAGACACAGGCCGTGGTGGAGACACAGGCCGAGGTGGAGACACAGGCCGTGGTGGAGACACAGGCCGTGGTGGAGACACAGGCCGTGGTGGAGACACAGGCCGTGGTGGAGACACAGGCCGTGGTGGAGACACAGGCCGTGGTGGAGACACAGGCCGTGGTGGAGACACAGGCCGTGGTGGAGACACAGGCCGTGGTGGAGACACAGGCCGTGGTGGAGACACAGGCCGAGGTGGAGACACAGGCCGTGGTGGAGACACAGGCCGTGGTGGAGACACAGGCCGTGGTGGAGACACAGGCCGAGGTGGAGACACAGGCCGTGGTGGAGACACAGGCCGTGGTGGAGACACAGGCCGTGGTGGAGACACAGGCCGTGGTGGAGACACAGGCCGTGGTGGAGACACAGGCCGTGGTGGAGACACAGGCCGTGGTGGAGACACAGGCCGTGGTGGAGACACAGGCCGTGGTGGAGACACAGGCCGAGGTGGAGACACAGGCCGTGGTGGAGACACAGGCCGTGGTGGAGACACAGGCCGTGGTGGAGACACAGGCCGTGGTGGAGACACAGGCCGTGGTGGAGACACAGGCCGTGGTGGAGACACAGGCCGTGGTGGAGACACAGGCCGTGGTGGAGACACAGGCCGTGCACGATCTCTTTATTTATTGTCACTATCAAGAAGGGTGTTGACTCTCTCTCTCTCTCTCTCTCTCTCTCTCTCTCTCTCTCTCTCTCTCTCTCTCTCCTACTCTCCCGATCTCCTAACCTGCTCTCCCACGGCTTTCATCTCCTCTTCCTGTACCCATTCCAGATTCTCTCCTTCATCCTCCCTCCCACCTCTCCCTCTCCTTCATCCTCCCTCCCACCTCTCCCTCTCCTTCATCCTCCCTCCCACCTCTCCCTCTCCTTCATCCTCCCTCCCACCTCTCCCTCTCCTTCATCCTCCCTCCCACCTCTCCCTCCTTCATCCTCCCTCCCACCTCTCCCTCCTTCATTGTCCCTCCCAGCCTCCCTCCCTCCCTCCCTCCCAGCCTCCCTCCTTCCCTCCTTTCCTCCCTCCCTCCCTCCCTCCCAGCCTCCCTCCCTCCCTCCCTCTCTCTCCTCCCTCCCTACCTCCCTTCCTCCCTCCCTTTGTCCCTTCTTCCCTCCCTCCCTCCCTCCCTTCCTCCCTCCCTCCCAGCCTCCCTCCCTCCCTCCCTCCCACCCATGTTTGACCTAATTTCGGGCGTAGTGGGCGTATGACCCTGGTGACCTGGTGACCTGGTTTACTCTCACGACGATAGAAACCTCCAACTTTAAATACCATTCGTCAGCCCCCTCCCTAGTACTTTACCAGCCCCCTCCCTAGTACTTCGTCAGCCCCCTCCCTAGTACTTTACCAGCCCCCTCCCTAGTACTTCGTCAGCTCCCTCCCTAGTACTTCGCCAGCCCCCTCCCTAGTACTTCGTCAGCCCCCTCCCTAGTACTTTACCAGCCCCCCGCCCTAGTACTTTACCAGCCCCCCTCCCTAGTACTTCGTCAGCCCCCTCCCTAGTACTTTACCAGCCCCCTCCCTAGTACCTCGTCAGCTCCCTCCCTAGTACTTCGTCAGCCCCCTCCCTAGTAGTTCGTTAGCCCCCTCCCTAGTATTTTACCAGCCCCCCTCCCTAGTACTTCGTCAGCCCCCTCCCTAGTACTTTACCAGCCCCCTCCCTAGTACATCGTCAGTCCCCTCCCTAGTACTTTACCAGTGATAGTAGTAGTGGTGATGGTAGTGGAAGATAGTGGTTATTGTGGTGGTAGTTGTAGTGCTTGTGGTGGTAGTTGTGGTGATAGTGGTTGGAGCTGTGGTGGGATGGCTGATGGTAATTGTGGTGGTGGTGTGGTACCTTACTCAAAAAACTAAGTTATGGTACTCAGTAGGTTAAGTCTTTGTACTCAGGGGGTTAACTCTTTGTACTCACGGGGGTTAAGTCTCAGTACACAAGGGGTTAAGTCTCTGTACTCAGGGGGTTAAGTCTCTGTACTCAGGGGGTTAAGTCTCTGTACTCAGATGGTTAAGTCTCTGCACTCAGGGGGCTAAGTCTCTGTACTCAGGGGGTTTAGTCTGTGTACTCAGGGGGTTAAGTCTCTGTACTCAGGGGGCTAAATCTCTGTACTCAGGGGGTTAAGTCTCTGTACTCAGGAGGTTAAGTCTCAGTACACAAGGGGTTAAGTCTCTGTACTCAGGGGGTTAAGTCTCTGTACTCAGGGGGTTAAGTCTCTGTACTCAGATGGTTAAGTCTCTGCACTCAGGGGGCTAAGTCTCTGTACTCAGGGGGTTAAGTCTCTGTACTCAGATGGTTAAGTCTCTGTACTCAGGGGGCTAAATCTCTGTACTCAGGGGGTTAAGTCTCTGTACTCAGGAGGTTAAGTCTCAGTACACAAGGGGCTAAATCTCTGTACTCAGGGGGTTAAGTCTCTGTACTCAGGAGGTTAAGTCTCAGTACACAAGGGGCTAAATCTCTGTACTCAGGGGGTTAAGTCTCTGTACTCAGGAGGTTAAGTCTCAGTACACAAGGGGTTAAGTCTCTGTACTCAGGGGGTTAAGTCTCTGTACTCAGGAGGTTAAGTCTCTGTACTCAGGGGTTAACTCTCTGTACTCAGGAGGTTAAGTCTCTGTACTCAGGGGTTAACTCTCTGTACTCAGGGGGATAACACACACACACACACACACACACACACCTGGTGACGGGGGGGGGGGGGAAGGTGTTACCTGAGAACCATTGCTTCCTGTAGCCGAAGCAGAGGTGTCGTAAGGGTCCTGGCAGCAGGGGCAGCAGGGAGGTCGTCTCATAAGCAGGAAGATGAGCAGGGCCACAGTGGTCAGCACAAACAGCAGGAAGAGCGTGGTAATGAGCATGTTATACACCTGTGGGTAGAGAGACACGTGTTAACAGGCGCTTGATGGAGAGAGACAAACTGATAGACAGAGGGAGTGAGAGAGGGATTACTTTTTAAACTTTTTTTTTACACAGGTAACAAGCGAACACACACACACGTGCATATATATATATATATATATATATATATATATATATATATATATATATATATATATATATATATATATATTTATAATCAGCAAATGATATCATTTAACTTTATCTTAATCAAACCTAACCTAACTTAACGTAAGAGAGAGAGAGAGAGAACAAAGTAACAGTTTCGTGAACATCTTGTTTTTTTATTCATCTATGAATGTATGCAAAGAACACCCCCACCCCCCTCGTGCCCTCCCACCCCCACCTCCCTATGGCGATGCATACATTTAACAGCACTGAGTCTGCAGGTCACTGGCGGTGCTGTAAGTAGGTTGGTAGGTAGGTAGGTAGGTAGGTAAGCAGGTAGGTAGGTAGGTAAGTAGGTAGGTAGGTAGGTAAGCAGGTAGGAAAGTTAGTAGGCAGAGGCTGGCCTTTACCGCAATGGTCAGGACGTGTCGAGCTTTGGCACTCAGCTCAGCGTGTGTGTGATGATGATGATCTCTCTCTCTCTCTCTCTCTCTCTCTCTCTCTCTCTCTCTCTCTCTCGTGTCTGCCATGAAGCTACAATATATAACACTATTGTCACCCTCACCAGTCCCAGCTCTGAGTGTCTCCTGTCATATAGTTCATCATATTCTCCTGCTGCCACACGCCCATAACATGTGTACCTATCACACGCCCATAGCATGTGTACCTATCATACGCCCATAACATGTGTACCTACCACACGCCCACAACATGTGTACCTACCACACGCCCATAACATATGTACCTACCACACGCCCACAACATGTGTACCTACCACACGCCCACAACATGTGTACCTACCACACGCCCACAACATGTGTACCTACCACACGCCCATAACATGTGTACCTTTCGCACGCCCATAACATGTGTACCTATCATACGCCCATAACATGTGTACCTACCACACGCCCACAACATGTGTACCTACCACACGCCCATAACATGTGTACCTACCACACGCCCACAACATGTGTACCTACCACACGCCCACAACATGCGTAACCTATCACACGCCCTTAACATGTGTACCTATCATACGCCCATAACATGTGAACCTACCACACGCCCACAACATGTGTACCTACCACACGCCCCAACATGTGAACCTACCACACGCCCACAACATGTGTACCTACCACACGCCCCAACATGTGTACCTACCACACGCCCACAACATGTGTACCTACCACACGCCCACAACATGTGTACCTACCACACGCCCATAACATGTGTACCTATCACACGCCCATAACATGTGTACCTACCACACGCCCATAACATGTGTACCTATCACACGCCCACAACATGTGTACCTACCACACGCCCATAACATGTGTACCTTTCGCACGCCCATAACATGTGTACCTATCATACGCCCATAACATGTGTACCTACCACACGCCCACAACATGTGTACCTACCACACGCCCATAACATGTGTACCTACCACACGCCCACAACATGTGTACCTACCACACGCCCACAACATGCGTAACCTATCACACGCCCTTAACATGTGTACCTATCATACGCCCATAACATGTGAACCTACCACACGCCCACAACATGTGTACCTACCACACGCCCCAACATGTGTACCTACCACACGCCCACAACATGTGTACCTACCACACGCCCACAACATGTGTACCTACCACACGCCCATAACATGTGTACCTATCACACGCCCATAACATGTGTTCCTATCATACGCCCATAGCATGTGTACCTACCACACGCCCATAACATGTGTACCTATCACACGCCCATAACATGTGTACCTATCATACGCCCATAACATGTGTACCTACCACACGCCCACAACATGTGTACTTACCACACGCCCATAACATATGTACCTACCACACGCCCACAACATGTGTACCTACCACACGCCCACAACATGTGTACCTACCACACGCCCATAACATGCGTATCTATCACACGCCCACAGCATGTTTACCTACCACACGCCCATAACATGTGTACCTACCACACGCCCATAACATGTGTACCTACCACACGCCCACAACATGTGTACCTACCACACGCCCACAACATGCGTACCTATCACACGCCCTTAACATGTGTACCTACCACACGCCCATAACATGTGTACCTACCACACGCCCACAACATGTGTACCTACCACACGCCCACAACATGTGTACCTACCACACGCCCACAACATGCATACCTATCACACGCCCTTAACATGTGTACCTACCACACGCCCATAACATGTGTACCTACCACACGCCCACAACATGTGTACCTACCGCACACCCATAACATATGTACCTACCACACTCCCATAACATGTGTACCTACCACACGCCCACAACGTGTGTACCTACCACACGCCCACAACATGCGTACCTATCACACACCCTTAACATGTGTACCTACCACACGCCCATAATATGTGTACCTACCACACGCCCATAACATGTGTACCTACCACACGCCCATAACATGTGTACCTACCACACGCCCATAACATGTGTACCTACCACACGCCCATAACATGCGTACCTATCACACGCCCTTAACATGTGTACCTACCACACGCCCATAACATGTTTACCTACCACACGCCCACAACATGTGTACCTACCACACGCCCATAACATGTGTACCTACCACACGCCCATAACATGTGTACCTACCACACGCCCACAACATGCGTACCTATCACACGCCCTTAACATGTGTACCTACCATACGCCCATAACATGTGTACCTACCACACGCCCACAACATGTGTACCTACCACACGCCCACAACATGTGTACCTACCACACTCACACAACATGTGTACCTACCACACGCCCACAACATGTGTACCTACCACACGCCCACAACATGTGTACCTACCACACGCCCACAACATGTGTAGCTACCACACGCCCTCAACATGTGTACCTACCACACGCCCTCAACATGTGTACCTACCACACGCCCTCAACATGTGTACCTACCACACGCCCTCAACATGTGCACCTACCACACGCCCTCAACATGTGTACCTACCACACGCCCACCATCTTCCATCTTGCCACACGCCAACAACAGGTGTACCTACCACACGCCCATAACATGTGTACCTACCACACGCCCACAACATGTGTACCTACCACACGCCAGCAACATGTGTAGCTACCACACGCCCACCATCTTCCATCCTGCCACACGCCAGCAACAGGTGTACCTACCACACGCCCATAACATGTGTACCTACCACACGCCCACAACATGTGTACCTACCACACGCCAGCAACAGGTGTACCTACCACACGCCCATAACATGTGTACCTACCACACGCCCACAACATGTGTGCCTACCACACGCCAGCAACATGTGTAGCTACCACACGCCCACCATCTTCCATCCTGCCACACGCCAGCAACAGGTGTACCTACCACACGCCCATAACATGTGTACCTACCACACGCCCACAACATGTGTAGCTACCACACGCCCACCATCTTCCGTCCTGCCACATGCCAGTCTCCTAGACGCCCATAACTTCCGTACCTAAGCCTCTGTTGATTTATTACACGCCCACTTTAACCTCCGGGGCGGGAGCCAGATGGGTGGTAGCCCTGAACAGGACAGTTAATCAGTTCGCTGGGAAATATGTAGTCAATTACTGCACCGCCACTTATTAATAGACGACACGAGGGCTGGCAGCTGCGGCGAGGGGCTGCCAGATGACACTAGATTAGTCATTTATTTTACCACTAGTGCCTTTATATAGTTACCAAAAGCAAATATTATAGTTTGAGGGATCAGATATATAGTTTGGCGCCCTAACATGTGTGATTTAGAGGTTACTTAACGTTAAAAGTTTATCTTCAAAATCAGCGCGTGAAAAACAAATGACTGGACCTGCTTCTGTTGATTTCCTGGCCGTCAACATTTACGGTCAATCTGGACGATCACCTGATAGCGAGTTTTCACATCAGATGGAGAAGAAAAACTAAACATATCTCTCAAACCATCGTAAAATTATCTTCAGGTTCTGTGCCCCCAGAGAGTGATAAAACGGATGTAGCGGCGAGTTGTGAGCGATGAGGACACACCACATACTGTACCGCACCGCGTTAGTGTTCAGCATTCCTTGTGTCAGTGCCTGTATGGACTATACCCCTCCACCACCACCACCAGCACCTCACGCTTTACCCTACCACACACCTTACACCACTACCACACACACCACACCACCACCACCACACCTCAGCCCACCCCACCACCCCATCGTTATCTCAGGTGTAGGGAGTAAGAAGTTGTTGATAGAGAGACGCCTTGAAATTGAATAAATTTGTCGTAATATGAAAGTAAATGATTTAATTAATTTAGACTGTTATCAAAGTTTAGATAGAAGGAAAATATCGACCGAGAGAAGTTATTGCTCATATGTGTCGAGGGTACATGGGTAGATATTAATATGTAGGCTTCGAGAATGTGTAGATACATGTGAGGCAATGGTGGACAGATGAATGTGTACCTTAAGTGGTATATATCGGTAATTACGAATATGTGTATGTTAGAATGTGTGGATGTGTTATTAGAGTTTTGTCTACTTATGTGTGTGTGTGTGTTACGAATCACTAATGTTTTCTGTACGCAATTACACGATAATACTTGCGAGTTATAGTACGTTATTGAAGGTAAAAACAATATAATTAAGGGGTAAAGCACACACACACACACACACACACACACACACACACACACACACACACACACAGTATAAGTTGGGCCATGAAAGCAGTATTGAGGGAGGAAGTGATGCTGTATGCTGGCCTCATGACCAAACTTGTACATTTTAAGGAGTTACCAGTCAGCTCTCCTAGTCTTCTTCACCACCCACCATATCAAGAGTAAAAGAGCGTAGGTTACTGATCACTACTAGTCACAAGGGTTCGTATAGCAATTTTTCTTCGTGTTTCTTATAAGATCGACCGCATCATGGTATTCTCAAACGCGTGTACGATAGCTTTTAGTTTTCTTCATAACAACTGTGGTATTATGATAACCCGTAGCTTTCCTTGTTTATATGAAACTTTTCCTGTTTATATAAAACTTTCCATGTTTACATGACGTTTTCCTTGTTTATGTGAAGCTTTCTTGTTTATGTGAAGCTTTTCCAGTTTATATAAAGCTTTCCTTGTTTATATGAAGCTTTTCTTGTTTACACGTAGCAGTCCTTGCCTTAGCACCGTATAAACATGCTGAACTATATCCCTACATTGTCTACATACATACTGAACTATATACCTACATTGTCTACATACATGCTGAACTATATACCTACATTGTCTACATACATACTGAACTATATCCCTACATTGTCTACATACATACTGAACTATATCCCTACATTGTCTACATACATACTGAACTATATACCTACATTGTCTACATACATACTGAACTATATACCTACATTGTCTACATACATGCTGAACTATATACCTACATTGTCTACATACATACTGAACTATATACCTACATTGTCTACATACATGCTGAACTATATACCTACATTGTCTACATACATACTGAACTATATACCTACATTGTCTACATACATGCTGAACTATATACCTACATTGTCTACATACATACTGAACTATATACCTACATTGTCTACATACATGCTGAACTATATACCTACATTGTCTATATACATACTGAACTATATACCTACATTGTCTACATACATACTGAACTATATACCTACATTGTCTATATACATACTGATTTTAAATGACTGGATCAATGTTAACTTGTATGACGATTTCACTGAATAAACTGAACTGAAAATTTTTATCTGTACAATACAACGGTTTATATTGTATGTATGTATGTATGTATGTATGTATGTATGTATGTATGTATGTATTGCTTGTTCATCACTTTATCCACAAATTAAATGTAACACCCAAATTACACGAGATGGATGGACGGACGGACGGACGGATGGACGGACGGACAGACGGATGGACGGACGGACGGACGGGAGGATGGTACGGACATTAGACTGGGAGGGGGTCGTAGCGCAGGTCGTAGCATCATCAATAAAACTTTGGAACTCTTAAAATGAAACCTAAGACCGCGGTAAACCAAGTTAAGTGAGTTTACCGCAATCCATTTGACAGAGCAGCCCTCCCTCCCTCCCATGCAGGCTTAACGGATACCTCTTTAGGTTCGCTAGGCCGGGAGGTACCTCTCTCTTGGATAACCGCAGAGCTCTTGGGTAACCGTAAAGCTCTTGGATAACAGCAGAGCTCTTGGGTAACCGTAAAGCTTTTGGATAACAGCAAAGCTCTTGGGTAACTGTAAAACTTTTGGACAACCCTAAGCCTCTTGGATAATCGTAGAGCTCTTGTATAACCGTAAAGCTCTTGGATAACTGCAGAGCTCTTGATAACAGCAGAGCTCTTCGATAACCGCAAATCACTGTTGTGTTTCCTTAGAGTACTATTAAGGTAGCCGCAGAGCACCTCAGTAACCGTAGAGCACTTGTGCTTTAGAGTAAGGCAAGATAGAGCAGGGCAGGGCAGGGCAGGGCAGGGCAGGGCATCAACTGTTGCTGGAAGTCGTGTTGTGTTATACTCGGTCGTGTTGTGTTTTACAGTGTCGTGTCATGTTATGTTGTGTCGTGTTGCGTTGTGTCATAAGTTGTGTCGTCTTGCGTTGTGCCATGCTGCGTTGTCATGTTGTATCGTGTTGCTTTGTGTCATAAGTTGTGTTGTGTTGCGTTGTGTCATGCTGCGTTGTCATGTCGTATCGTGTTGCGTTGTGTCATAAGTTGTGTCGTGTTGCGTTGTATCATGCTGCGTTGTCATGTTGTATCGTGTTGCGTTGTGTCATAAGATGTGTCGTGCTGCGTGATGGGTGATTATCGCTTCTAATAATGCTAAAAATATATTATCATTCCCATATCTACCTTCCCTTTGCTCTCTCTCTCTCTCTCTCTCTCTCTCTCTCTCTCTCTCTCTCTCTCTCAGGGGCAGTACACCCACATAACCCGCCGTCGATCAATACAACAGAAGCAGTACCACCACCTCCACCCTCACCACATAACACCTGTGCTCCTACCACCTGCTGTTACTGTGTTACCTGCTGTTACTATCTGTGTCACCTGCTGTTATTATCTGTCTCACCTGCTGTTATTATGTCTCACCTGCTGTTATTATGTCTCACATGCTGTTATTGTGTCTCACCTGCTGTTATTATGTCTCACCTGCTGTTACTATCTGTGTCACCTGCTGTTATTATCTGTCTCACCTGCTGTTATTATGTACCACCTAATGTTATTATGTCTCACCTGCTGTTATTATGTCTCACCTGCTGTTATTATGTACCACCTGCTGTTATTATGTCTCACCTGCTGTTATTATGTCTCACCTGCTGTTATTATGTCTCACCTGCTGTTACTATCTGTGTCACCTGCTGTTATTGTGTCTCACCTGCTGTTATTATGTCTCACCTGCTGTTATTATGTCTCACCTGCTGTTACTATCTGTGTCACCTGCTGTTATTGTGTCTCGCCTGCTGTTATTGTGTCTCACCTGCTGTTATTATGTCTCACCTGCTGTTACTATCTGTGTCACCTGCTGTTATTGTGTCTCGCCTGCTGTTATTGTGTCTCACCTGCTGTTATTATGTCTCACCTGCTGTTACTATCTGTGTCACCTGCTGTTACTATGTCTCACCAGTTGTTATTATGTACCACCTGCTGTTATTATGTCTCACCTGCTGTTATTATGTCTCACCTGCTGTTACTATCTGTGTCACCTGCTGTTATTGTGTCTCGCCTGCTGTTATTGTGTCTCACCTGCTGTTATTATGTCTCACCTGCTGTTACTATCTGTGTCACCTGCTGTTACTATGTCTCACCAGTTGTTATTATGTACCACCTGCTGTTATTATGTCTCACCTGCTGTTATTATGTCTCACCTGCTGTTACTATCTGTGTCACCTGCTGTTATTATGTCTCACCTGCTGTTACTATCTGTGTCACCTGCTGTTATTATGTCTCACCTGCTGTTATTATGTCTCACCTGCTGTTACTATCTGTGTCACCTGCTGTTATTGTGTCTCACCTGCTGAATCTCTCTCTCTCTCTCTCTCTCTTGTTATTCTATTTCAGTTGTCTCTTTTGTCTCCTTCTCATGCCAGTTCTCTCTCTCAAATGTCTCTCCCTCTATACTTCTCACTTAATCCAGACACCCTACTACACAGTACACCTTCAGTTTATATACACAAGTGAAATAAACAAAGTGTCTGCCTTTGTGTTTTTGTGAGAACTTACTTTTTTTTTTTTAAATGCCCACAACATCGGTGTGTGTGTGTGTGTGTGTGTGTGTGTAAGAAGACTTTTTAATGTTTCTCTGAGCCTAAAAACAGGTGTGGAGGAGATACTGTATCTACCTTCCAACTTACCTGGCATTGTGCTGATTTACACACAGTCACACACACACACACACACACCTGTGGACTATGACACCCTGATTTAGCCACAATATCATTACCATCTTAACACTCTCGCATCGGTCACAATCGATATACATTTATCCGCTCCACCTGCCCCGTCGAGATGCTCTCTGATTGGCTCTAAATTTTTTGGTCACATCGAGCACCAAATTTTCAGATAAGTTACGCGGGAAATTTTTGGTTCAACAATTTTTACATTACAGGTTGATAAAGAGATTATGCTTATGTCGACTATTTGTCTGTGTGTTGCTTGGTTGATAGAAGGAGGTATATGAGGCTGTGATTGGTAGGAAACTAGTAGAAGTTTTCGTTAGGAAGAGAAAACAAATCGAGGAAGGAAGCCTGTGTGGTGTGCAACTCTGCTGGCGGGCGTGACCCACAAACTCAGGAGTGCCTCGCCTCGGTGGCCTCATTAGCGACTACGACCCTACATTATAATCTCGTAAACAGAAACCTTGCGAGGTTTTCTTGGGCTCCAGATATTCAAATGTTCATGCGTTAAATTTCCCCCCGAACTGGAGATGTGAGAACCATCATAACGTATACATAACTGACTCTCCTGAAGTATAGCATGAAAATAACATTACAGTCGTCGATATTTCAGTGAGAATCTCGGCCACAAGATTGCCCCGCTATAGCGACTACTACCTATAAAATAATCAAGACCCATATTCTCAAACTCGTAAGTTAAATTTCCCCCGCAGACTAAAGACCAAAGACCACACCTCCTTGAAGTACAAAAGCGTATCAACACCATCATCCACACTGCCCTGAAACTTAACGGTAACTACATTCTCGTATACAGTATTATAATTACGTAGAGGAGAACTTAGCGAGGTGTTGCATGGCGAACTTCCCCTTGGGCGTGTGTTATTAGCATAATTATTCCACACATATCGTGCCGACTAGGAGGTCTTCCCCTGTCAGCGATATATGGCACTTACCCCTCACCCTGCCTTACCCCTCACCCTACCTCACCCTGCCTCACCACTCACCCTACCTCACCCTGCCTCACCACTCACCCTACCTCACCCTGCCTCACCACTCACCCTACCTCACCCTGCCTCACCACTCACCCTGCATCACCACTCACCCTGCCTCACCCTGCCTCACCACTCACCCTGCCTCACCCTACCTCACCCTGCCTCACCACTCACCCTGCCTCACCACTCACCCTGCCTCACCCTACCTCACCCTGCCTCACCACTCACCCTGCCTCACCACTCACCCTGCCTCACCACTCACCCTGCCTCACCCTACCTCACCCTGCCTCACCACTCACCCTGCCTCACCACTCACCCTCTATAATATACTGAAGTAATATGAATCGTTGTAGGTAATGTGAAAATTAATGAGTCACTATGTGTGTGTGTGTGTGTGTGTGTGTGTGTGTGTGTGTGTGTGTGTGTGTCACGAAGGCGCCTCATGATTCTTAGATAGAAACGGGAGTTAGGAATGAACATACTGGAATCCTGACAAGCATTTCAGATGAGGAAGAGTATGTCGTGGTTGTAGGATGACAAGGTGTGGTTATAGGATGGTGAGGGTGTGGTGGTAGGAGGGTGTGGTTGTCGTTTATAAATAGAGCCTAATATATAACTCATTAACCACACATAATATAACCTGCAGTCGTTGTTTATTTTAGCCAATGAAAATGTTGTGTTTTTAAAATTCCTAATGACTGACCACACACAATGACGTTATTATACTAGAGAGAGAGTGAGTGATTGAGAGAGAGTCAGTGAGTGAGTGAGTGAGAGAGAGTGTGGGTAAGAGAGAGAGAGAGAGAGAGAACGAGTGAGCAAGAGAGAGTGTGGGTAAGAGAGAGAGAGGGAGAGAACGAGTGAGTGAGTGAGTGAGTGAGAGAGAGTGTGGGTAAGAGAGAGAGAGGGAGAGAGAGAGAGAACGAGTGAGCAAGAGAGAGTGAGGGTGAGAGAGAGAGAGAGAATGAGTGAGTGAGAGAGAGTGTGGGTAAGAGAGAGAGAGGGAGAGAACGAGTGAGTGGGTGAGAGAGAGAGAGAGAGTGTGTGTATGGGTAAGAGAGAGAGAGAGAGAATGAGTGAGTGAGAGAGAGTGTGGGTAAGCGAGAGAGAGAGAGGGAGAGAGAGTGAGAGAGAGAGAGAGAGAGAGAGAGAGAGAGAGAGAGAGAGAGATTATTTCCTCGTGCTCTCAGGAGTCACTGATCAATACCACAATCTTTCAGAAATTTGTCTTTCTTAAGCATTTCTCATTTGGACGTGTGTCTAAGTTTAGGGCCAGACACAGCTATAAAAATCTTGCAACGTCACTCATTCAGTCACGTGTCTAGTTTAACGTCATTCATTCAGTCACGTGTCCAGTTTAACGTCATTCATTCAGTCACGTGTCTAGTTTAACGTCATTCATTCAGTCACGTGTCTAGTTTAACGTCACTCATTCAGTCACGTGTCTAGTTTAACGTCACTCATTCAGTCACGTGTCTAGTTTAACGTCACTCATTCAGTCACGTGTCTAGTTTAACGTCATTCATTCAGTCACGTGTCTAGTTTAACGTCACTCATTCAGTCACGTGTCTAGTTTAACGTCACTCATTCAGTCACGTGTCTAGTTTAACGTCATTCATTCAGTCACGTGTCTAGTTTAACGTCACTCATTCAGTAACGTGTCTAGTTTAACATCACTCATTCAGTCACGTGTCTAGTTAACGTCACTCATTCAGTCACGTGTCTAGTTTAACGTCACTCATTCAGTCACGTGTCTAGTTTAACGTCACTCTTTCAGTCACGTGTCTAGTTTAACGTCACTCATTCAGTCACGTGTCTAGTTAACGTCACTCATTCAGTCACGTGTCTAGTTTAACGTCACTCATTCAGTCACGTGTCTAGTTTAACGTCACTCTTTCAGAAACATTTATTTCACCCTTTACTCACTTAAAATGTTTGTGCCGACGGCACCCATTTAATAATAACTATTTAAGCGTGAGGCCGACGCTGTCACAACCCTGATTTAAAGATGGCGCAGACGAGATGATAACAAAAATAGCGCGGGAAAATAATAAGAAAAAAACAACAACACCCAACCACTCGCTTGAATAAAATATATCTTTTTTATTCGAGGAGGAAGAGAGTGAGTGGGGGGGGGGGGGTATAGTGATCGTTTAGCGGTGAAAACATTCTCTCATGCGCAGACGCTGAACATTAAACAGAGAGAGAGAGAGAAAGGACATGCAGTTTAATTGATTTACGAGAGTTAAAGGCGCAATATCTCCACGAGGCTACGTTATCTCCAGGCACCTGCGCGCATTCCCATCCTGTCGTTGGGTCCCGTTTAGGCGTCTCGAAATCAATCCTGTCAATCAGGTTAACTTTGGTTCCTGATTTTCTTCATTGCTGATTGTATCTTTTTACTCCTGATTTTTTTCTTGTTTTTTTTTTGTTGTTGTTGGTGCTCGTTTTTATTTACATTCGTTATTAATTATTCTTGGGAGATTTTGGTACGGTGTTTTAGGGAGTCCAAGTTGAACACACACACACACACCCACACACACACACAGACACACACAGACGGTGGTAATAAAATGGTGGAAGATATTGACCATTTTTAAGCAATTTTCACTTTTAAGTTTTTTTTTTTATAGTGAAAATGTGTCTGGAGAGGAGGGGACAGGGGGGAGGTCTGGGGGTAAATAATATAATGATGAGTGTATTGATCAGTGTGTGGCCCACCTGTTGAAACACTGGCTGTCCCGGGGGCTCTCTGACACACACACACACACACACACACACACACACACACACACACACACATACATACAAAAACACAAAAAACACACACACACACACACACACACACACACACACACACACACACACACACACACACACGTTGCCAACTCTCTTAGACCACACAATTTGGCCACCGTTGTTCCGGCTCATGAGGCCTTCCATAGCCTCGCCCTTGACACCTTTCCACGCCCGAAAGAACGCACATGCGCCTGGCACTCTGGAGTGGCTCTGCGGCGCACGTTTTTGTGCACAGCACCCGTGGTATAGATCGCGAGGCTGCCTGGCTGGCTGGCGGGGTGGGTGGCAGGAGGGAAGGAGGGGGGAAGTTGAGAGAGGGAGGGAATCAGGGAGAGAGGGAGGGAGCTGAGGTGAGCAACAAAGAAGCTGCGAGGAGCAGCTGAGCACACCTTAAAGCCGCCACCACACATCCCCGACCCTCCCAGCACCCAGCGTCCTCCTCCGCCAGGGAGGTCCTCCTGTCTCATGGTTCTCCACGACCCTCCCAGCACCCAGCGTCCTCCTCCGCCAGGGAGGTCCTCCTGTCTCATGGTTCTCCACGACCCTCCCAGCACCCAGCGTCCTCCTCCGCCAGGGAGGTCCTCCTGTCTCATGGTTCTCCACGACCCTCCCAGCACCCAGCGTCCTCCTCCGCCAGGGAGGTCCTCCTGTCTCATGGTTCTCCACGACCCTCCCAGCACCCAGCGTCCTCCTCCGCCAGGGAGGTCCTCCTGTCTCATGGTTCTCCACGACCCTCCCAGCACCCAGCGTCCTCCTCCGCCAGGGAGGTCCTCCTGTCTCATGGTTCTCCACGACCCTCCCAGCACCCAGCGTCCTCCTCCGCCAGGGAGGTCCTCCTGTCTCATGGTTCTCCACGACCCTCCCAGCACCCAGCGTCCTCCTCCGCCAGGGAGGTCCTCCTGTCTCATGGTTCTCCACGACCCTCCCAGCACCCAGCGTCCTCCTCCGCCAGGGAGGTCCTCCTGTCTCATGGTTCTCCACGACCCTCCCAGCACCCAGCGTCCTCCTCTACCAGGAGAATCCTGCCCACCACAACCTTCCCCACGCTTATGCCTCATAAAGTCACCTGTGCCTAATCTAATCTACTGTAACCTATAACCAAACATATAAAGGATTTGGAGGCCGATTGGATACAGTGCTCGCGTTCTGTTCTAGGGGTCACTGGGCCGTGAAGACGGCCGAGTGAAGTGTCTGCCACGTGCCTCCTTGTTTGTCAAAGTCTTACCCAGCAGAGTTCTCTATTTCTACTGCCACTAACTTACCGTCAATTTTATGAATCACACTTTCACTTTTTTCAACCTTGTCTTACCTAACCTAAATTAGCATTACTTAGCCTTATTTAACCTAAACTAACCACATTTTAATGCAACCCAACATTAGGTAAGGCACAACACTCGTACAGTCAAGCCAATTTATGTCTGCTGGTGCACGGAAAGTTTTTTCTTTCTTCTGTGATAAAATTTCTGCTACATCACCAGCATCAACACACCTTTGTCAAGACGAACACAAAATATAGTAATGGTCACATCACCCACCCCCTCTCGTCCCTCTCTTCCCTCCCATGATTACCTTATTTCCTCCTCCTCTTCCTCCTCCTCAGCTCTCTTCCATTCCTTCACACCAACCCCTCATTCTCCCCTCTCCTCTCTCCTCCTTCTTTCTCCTCCTCACTTCTCTTCCATTCTTTCACCACTAACCCCTCCCTCCCTCCCTCCCTCTCTCTCCCTTCCTCCCACCAATCCCCCCCTTCTCTCCCTTCCTCCTTTCCCTCATCTGTTCCCCTCACGACATCCTCACCCTCAGTACTGCTCCATCATGGGAGAACGTTAAATAAGTCGTGTCTTGCAGTATCTTATAACGCCACTTCCGCACCTGAGCCCACACCTTCCCTGGCTCCTGCGATAAACATTCTCTCTCTCTCTCTCTCTCTCTCTCTCTCTCTCTCTCTCTCTCTCTCTCTCTTAATGAATTAATCCATTTAAGGTAAACTTCTTAGTGTAATTTCAAACTCCGACCCTAATTTTTTTTGTGTGTAAAGTTAAACTGCTTACTACTATAACATCATCATTAACGATAAAAATAAAATCGTAAGAACCATTTAACTTACTGGTTGACGTAAAAATGGTCTTAGGTTAGTGGGTGGGTGGGCGGTGGGCGGGGGGTGGGGTGGGTGGAGAGGTGGAGGAGGATGACGATGTATGATAACGTCCGGGTGTTGAAATATTTCCTTAGACAGTCATCGCTGCCCTTTTGTTGAGTGTGTGTGTGTGTGTCTCTTTGTTTATTTATTTGTTTAGTTTTTTTTTTTGTAATAGTTTAGTTTTTCATTTGTTTGTTTTTTTAATTGTTTGGTTGTGTGGTTGTTTGGTTTTCAGTTTGGTTATTTAATTGTTTGATATTTTATTTGTTTGGGTGTTTTATTTGTTTTGTTTTTTAATTGTTTGATTGTTTAAATGTTTGGTTGATTAATGTTTTGGTTGGTTATTATATTTGTTTGTTGTGGTTGTTTGGTTGAGTGATTATTATGAATATTTATGTGGTTGTTTGGTTGGTTGGTTGGTTGATTATGTGGTTGGTTGGTTGGTTGATTATGTGGTTGGTTGGTTGATTATGTGGTTGGTTGTTTGGTTGTGTATGTTGTTGGTTGGATGGTTGATTATGTGGTTGGTTGGTTGATTATGTGGTTGGTTGGTTGGTTGATTATGTGGTTGGTTAGTTGGTTGATTATGTGGTTGGTTGGTTGATTATGTGGTTGGTTGGTTGATTATGTGGTTGGTTGGTTGATTATGTGGTTGGTTGGTTGGTTGGTTGGTTGATTATGTAGTTGGTTAGTTGGTTGATTATGTGGTTGGTTGGTTGGTTGATTATGTGGTTGGTTGGTTGGTTGATTATGTGGTTGGTTGGTTGATTATGTGGTTGGTTGGTTGGTTGGTTGGTTGATTATGTGGTTGGTTAGTTGGTTGATTATGTGGTTGGTTGTTTGGTTGTGTATGTTGTTGGTTGGATGGTTGATTATGTGGTTGGTTGGTTGATTATGTGGTTGGTTCGTTGGTTATGTGGTTGGTTGGTTGTGGGCCAAACTGGACACTGCACTTGAAGAAGGTGCTAACTCACCCCGGGTCTGACCTTCTTTCCTCTGAGAGCGAGAGAGAGAGAGAGAGAGAGAGAGAGAGAGAGAGGTACAGCAAGATGAGAGAGAGAAAATAAGAGACAGATACAGAGATGAGAGAAAGAAAGAAAGAAAGAAAGAAAGAAAGAAAGAAAGAAAGAAAGAAAATAAAGCAAACGAAAAAATAAGAGAGAGAGAAGGTAACAAAATAAAGACATAAGGTTCGAGAGATACGTCGTATTTAACCTATTCAAACTAAACCTAACTTAACCAAATCGGTCAGGAATGGCTAGACAGAATCTCACATCATTTTGAGCTGTGGTTGTGGGGGCGTGGGGGGGCATTCATCTCTTTCAAAAGCTTAACACAAAACATAATATTAAGCTGAGATATTCACCATCACCACAAAAAAAAAAAAAATTTAAGCTGAGTTATTGTTTACATGTCTAGTTGTTTGTAGGGAAAGAGAAACAAGATACAGAGGCAAGATCATGGAAGGGTTACATGTTTAGGTTATATAAATTCTATAGGTTTTATCAATAAGGGTTCTGAGAGGTCATTCGTGTCCAAGATAGATGGGAAGACTGGAATGAGAAAGAGATGAGAGAGATGAGAGGCAATAAGAGAAATACGGAGGAGAAGGGGGGGAGAAGGATAGGAGATAAACATAAAAATAAGAAAAATTATAATGAAAAGGAATAATGAAAAAGTTTAGAAATACTCGTGGAATGTATGATGAGTAGAGGTTAACGATACGATATCTGCCATACGAGGAGGTTAACGATACGATATCTGCCATACAGGTTAACGATACGATATCTGCCATACGAGGAGGTTAACGATACGATATCTGCCATACGAGGAGGTTAACGATACGATATCTGCCATACGAGGAGGTTAACGGTACGATATCTGCCATACGAGGAGGTTAACGATACGATATCTGCCATACGAGGAGGTTAACGATACGATATCTGCCATACGAGGAGGTTAACGATACGATATCTGCCATACGAGGAGGTTAACGATACGATATCTGCCATACGAGGAGGTTAACGATACGATATCTGCCAGACGAGGAGGTTAACGATACGATATCTGCCATACGAGGAGGTTAACGATACGATATCTGCCATACGAGGAGGTTAACGATACGATATCTGCCATACGAGGAGGTTAACGATACGATATCTGCCATACGAGGAGGTTAACGATACGATATCTGCCATACGAGGAGGTTAACGATACGATATCTGCCAGACGAGGAGGTTAACGATACGATATCTGCCAGACGAGGAGGTTAACGATACACTATCTTAATTTATATTACGATACCTCTCTAGAATACACCGTCAAAAGACCTTGGTTATTGTAGTGTTGCAATACAATATAAAATCAACATAACGCTCTTGAAACATTATCAACTTGGAGAACAACCTTACATTAACAACTTGCAGGACAACCTTACATTAACAACTTGGAGGACAGTCTAACATTAACCCAACCTAACCTAACCTAACCTAACCTAACCTAACATAACATAACCTAACCTAAACCTAGCCTAACATCATGATACATTGCACGTCAAGAATCAGGTCGAACTTTTTCATTACGTTAAGAAAGTTTTGTATATCTGTGCAACTTACCTCGGTTACCGGCTGGGCTGTCTCTCTGTGCCAGCTGCGTGTTAGTACCAGCTGTGTGTCTTGTGTTAGTACCAGCTGTGTCTTGTGTTAGTACCAGCTGTGTCCTGTGTTAGTACCAGCTGCGTGTTAGTACCAGCTGTGTGTCTTGTGTTAGTACCAGCTGTGTGTCTTGTGTTAGTACCAGCTGCGTGTTAGTACCAGCTGTGTGTCTTGTGTTAGTACCAGCTGTGTGTCTTGTGTTAGTACCAGCTGCGTGTTAGTACCAGCTGTGTGTCTTGTGTTAGTACCAGCTGTGTGTCTTGTGTTAGTACCAGCTGTGTCTTGTGTTAGTACCAGCTGTGTGACTTCTGGACCTCTCAAAATTTGCCCCCAACTTATTTCGCCTGATAACTAAACACCTACATGAATTTAATCTTAGACCTAGCCTAACCTAACCTAACCAAGATACCACTCGTCCACGTAAAGGCTCCTCATATGTCTTTGTTATCGAGGGCATTGAGTCTTAAAGCTCCGGTAACATGAATTAAAAGAAAGCATCCGGTTGTGTGGGTGAGTCTCAGTGCAGTGTTGACGCCATTCCCACCCTCCACACACAGACACTGCCGTGGTTATACGTGAGCCATTCAGATTCGTTGTCGCGTTGAGAGTTTGTTAAGACAGGTTAGAAAGTTAGTGCCTAGTGTATGTTGTGGTGAACGATAATGAATGTATGAACGCCTAGTGGATGTTATAATGAACGCATGAACGCATAGTGGATTAATGCATGAACGCATAGTGGATCAATGCATGAACGCTTAGTGGATGTTATAATCAATGCATGAACGCCTAGCGAATGTTATAATGAATGCATGAACGCCGAGTTAACATTCTATTGGGAGCAGAAACCCCAACACCTGATGTAAGTTGTGACGTCACACAGCCTGTCGCGGGAGGAACGTTGAGTTACGTAAGGAAGGGCGAGAAGTGTCAGTCGAGCGTTAAACATATTCTCCCCAAAATGCTTGAAGCTTCGTTCGTGGTCTCATAAACCTGCCGCTTGTGTACCTGGGAACGTGAGTCTTGCCAGCGTGCCTACAATATGTCTGATACGCGCCCCCTTTTCTCAGCTGACGGTGTTGGTAAACAAAGTGCAAGGTTTCCTACTAAATTTCTATCTTAGTTTGGGTTATACCTGGTACACATGTATATTTAGCGCCAGTTGTTTTCTTTTTGTTTTTTGGCTAATATTTAAGAGTGTCACTTCCTCTGATTTCTATATTTAGTAGTGGCCAATAAACAAATTGATATTTCCTGCCAAATTTCACTATTTACTAATGCCCAATAAACAAGTTTGATATTACCCGTCAATTTTCTTCAGTAAGATATCACTTTTACCCTATAATCCATTACTTATGTTAAAAGCTACTGTATCGGCAAGAAAGTTCGTCGAGTTGAAACATTAGGGTTTAACCTTTAATTCAATCTTGTCCAGTAATATAGTGCCGATACTTCCCCTTGTAGTGCCACACCTACCTACTATATATAGTGCCACACCTCTCCAAATAGTGCCACACCTCCCCATATAGTGCCACACCTCCCCTCTAGTGCCACACCTTGCCATGTAATGCCACATTTCCCTATATAGCGCCACACCTTCCTGTATAGTGCCACACCTCCCCATGTCGGTCCTCTCCACGTAGCACCACCTGTCCCATAGAAAATTAACAAAGAAGATAGATAGATAGATAGATAGATAGATGTTTACAATTCATGATAAAACGTTAAGAAACTTTGTCTAGGTTTTGAACTTTACTGACAAAGTTGAAAAGCTCTGGTGACGTGTGTGTGTGTGTGTGTGTGTGTGTGTGTGTGTGTGTGTGTGTGTGTGTGTGTGTGTGTGTGTAATAATACTGATTTAATATTACCGGTTTGTTGAAAGAACGTGACAACCCAAACGGCAGAAAATATACACTTAACACAGATGATGAAACTTACATAATTGGGGAATAGGTCATCATGGAGGCCAGCCAGCTTTTTATCATGGAGGCCAGCCAACTGTCATCATGGAAGCCAGCAAGCTGCCATCATGGAGGCCAGCAAACTGCCAACATGGAGGCCAGCGAGAATCATGGAAGCCAGCCAGCTGCCATCATGGAGGTCAACCAGTTGTCACCCTCCAGTTGACAACACCCACATTCCCCACACAGTCCCCCCCCACCTCCACCCTATGTAAACCTTCTTTATATCGGACTGCACCTCACGCCAATGTTCCCCGGCCTGCAGTTATCACCACGCTAAAATTTATCACCTATCAAAGTCTGACCGCTTTTACCCTAACCGAGACATTCTGGTGCCATATTTTGTTCTGGGAAATATAAGGTCGCGGACTGGTATTCAGGAATAGCGCTCAAGTCGCCCAATATACGCACAAATTACTCGCCTGCCTCTAATACCCGCCGGGCAGATTTTGAGGTAAATATACCAACCAGCTGTGTTTATGGTTACCACCGCCGGCGCCGTGGTATTTCCCTCTAAAAGTATCAGCTGTTTGTAGAGGCGGGATTTTTGGAGGCGGGAAATAATTATCTCCACGATGGGGCGGTGAATATATAACATAACGCGTTAATGTGTGTTGAAGTTATGTTATTCTTAGTTATTATTTATTGCTCGTTTGTTATAAGCAATGTAAACTACTTCCATGCGGGGTTTTTTATGAGTGTATAAGTACTGACTTGTAAAACGGCAGGTAGCAGCAAGAGAGGCAGGATGTAACAAGACTTGCTGAGGTTATGGATCCTGTTGACGTGCCCCGAGACCATAAATAAAGCCTTGCCTTATTGTCCTTATTTATTACCGTGTAAATCACCATGTGTTACGGTTTATTCACAGGCATTTGAATAAGATGGATATTATCACTACGAAGATATAGGCAAGGCACATAAAGTCAAGAACCGGGCGGAATAACGCACCTCATCCAACGTAGGCCATTGGTCGGCTTAGCTATTTTACAGAAATGTGGAAAAAAATACACACTTAGAGCGTGATCGTCTGAGTAGCTTACATCATGCAGCGTGCAATCACTCAGCCGGTGTGTTGTGTGTCGCCACCAGGGTTGTACACTATCGGGGAGACAGGAAGAGATATTAACGTGACATGATAGCCTAATCCTGTTATCCCTCTCTCCCCTCACCTCTTGCAACACAGAGTTGGTTGAGATCCACGCACTAAGCCAACCTTCTATACAGTATATGTCTCTTTCTATGTTCATTAAGTTGATGTGGTAAATTATTCACCCAGGTGTGTTGTCTAGACTCAAGACTGTCTAGAGGATAGCCAGCACACCAGTGGGGTGCGGAGAAAAAAAATAGTGGAGGAACAACTGAAGGTTGAGTGTGTGAGTTAGGCTGCAGGACAGATTTCCTGCAGCGGCCTCTCTCGTCATGGCCAGGCTCACACACCACAACACTCTCGTTAACACTTGTGGCCCGCCACTAACCTACGCCCACCAGGGCAGACGTTTAGCCTCAAATAAAAACAAATAGATCGTTTCTACCCGTTAAAAAAATATCTAAACCAATGGTTCTCAAACTGAAGGAGACGATGTTGATACAGGGGGTCACGCGTCCATGTGAAGAAAACATATCTTGACATTCTTTTGTTTTCTTTATTATGAAAGTTTCAATAAAATTATTGAACAATATTTTTTCTTAGAATATTTCAATCTTCCCCATGTGTACAAGATACGTGGATAAAATGATTACGAGTACAAGGTTTAAAGTTGATTGCATTTATTCTAAGACATGGGAGGCGAGGGAAGTGTGATGCTTGGGTACAAACTTTGGGAATCACTGATCTAAACCAAAGAGGTTCCATCCCAACGGCTTAGAAATTCAAAACGTTTCTCTAACTATATATGCTTGTCTAATTATACCTAACACACTAGTTCAACCCATCCCATCCCATCCCATCCCACCCCAACCCATCCCAACCCATCCCATCCCATCCCATCCCACCCCAACCCATCCCATCCCATCCCATCCCATCCCATCCCAACCCAACCCAACCCAACCCAACCCAACCTAACTTGACAAAGTTGGGGCTGAAAACGAAACATTTGTGTGTGTGGGGGGGGGAGGGGATCATCGAGGTCTACCCCCCTCCCCCCTCCATGCTATAGTCTTTGTTACGGCTGCAGTAATGTACAATTTGATAGCGGTTACCACTGAGAAGTAGCAGCGGCCATGCATACAAATGAGCGGGTCACGGTCAGGGTCTTGCTGTAGGACCAACCTGGTGTTTTGACACAATGTTGGGAAATGTTGACAATGTTGAGACTATGTTGAGAAAATTTTGATAAAATGTTGAGACGATGGTGAGAATATGTTGAGAAATATTGATAATGTTGAGAAAATGTTGACTATGTTGAGCAAATGTTGATGAAATGTAGAGACGATGGTGAATTTTTTTTAGAGGATGGTAAGAGTGTTGAGAAAATGTTGAGACGATGTTCAGAAAATGTTGACAATGGTGAGAAAATGTTGAGCAAATGTTGACAATGTTAAGACGATGTTGTGAAAATTTTCATAATTTTGAGACGATGTTGAAACAATGCATTTCAAAAAATTTAAATCTTTTTTATAAAAAAACGGTTTATTTCCTGAAGTTTTCCTTAAAATTCAATTATTATAAAATCGGTGTCACTCGTCAGCCAATAACTCAACTACCAAACAGTTGATCAGTGGAATAAATAATCTAGATATCATCATATCATTTCGCTCTCACTTACTGGACTCATGGAACTCTTAGATGGTCGTTTAATAGCCTTGGTTGATCTCAGTCGTAATGTACCGCGCGAGTCGTACTGAATAAGCAGCTGCGACTGTGGGCAAGGGTCTGCCATGGGGTGCTCATGACAGTAAAGTATTATGACGTGGAAGTGCCGTGTGAGATGAATTCATTGTGGCTCTGTGTGTTGCTGCCTCCTATACCAGTGGTGTTGTCGTGTTTGTTGTGGCTCTGTGTGTTGCTGTCTCCTATACCAGTGGTGTTGTCGTGTTTGTTGTGGTTCTGTGTGTTGCTGCCTCCTAGATCAGTGGTGTTGTCGTGTTTGTTGTGGCTCTGTGTGTTGCTGCCTCCTACACCAGTGGTGTTGTCGTGTTTGTTGTGGCTCTGTTTGTTGCTGCCTCCTATACCAGTGGTGTTGTCGTGTTTGTTGTGGCTCTGTGCGTTGCTGCCTGCTACACCAGTGGTGTTGTCGTGTTTGTTGTGGCTCTGTTTGTTGCTGCCTCCTATACCAGTGGTGTTGTCGTGTTTGTTGTGGCTCTGTGCGTTGCTGCCTGCTATACCAGTGGTGTTGTCGTGTTTGTTGTTCACTGTGGCGGTGCAGTAACACAACCGTCCAGAAGACGTAACTTACTGCCATCTGTCATGTAAGATACAAGAATCCTAGAATTTTGGGATTGTTTTTGTTTTTTATAGGTCGTAAGTTGAGTCTCGTCAGTGTTCTTACTGGTGATGATGACACGCCAGTAGTGTTACTCTTCTGCACACAATATAATTCCCTCGAAGTTATGAATCATTGTTGCTGTATATCTTGTTAATAAACTGGTAGGACCTATACGAAGATCCTACACATACTTTACTTTATTCTCTTCGCCACTGATCGGCCAGTTAGTAGCTTAGACGGTCGCTCACGTCTCATTTACGCTCTGGTGGCAACTACTGGCCATGTACTGATTCCGTCTCTTGTAAGGTTTTCCAGGAACGTGTCGTGTCTTCACTCGTAACACTACAATTCTGTATAGTCTCCGAGATGCTCTAAAGACACTGCCGATTTATTAAAAACGTCCAAAGGAGGACCACCAAATATCTCGTTTACCGGGAGATCACAGCGTCGAAAATGAACGAGTAATATTAATGTTCACTCAAACACCACGTGGATAGTAGCAGAGGCAATGGAAAGAGGGAGACAGCTAGTAGAGGCAACGTAAAGAGGGAGAGAGCTAGTAGAGGCAGTGTGTTAAAGAGGGAGAGAGCTAGTAGAGGCAACGTAAAGAGGGAGAGAGCTAGTAGAGGCAGTGTGTTAAAGAGGGAGAGAGCTAGTAGAGGCAGTGTGTTAAAGAGGGAGAGAGCTAGTAGAGGCAGTGTGTTAAAGAGGAAGAGAGCTAGTAGAGGCAGTGTGTTAAAGAGGGAGAGAGCTAGTAGAGGCAGTGTGTTAAAGAGGAAGAGAGCTAGTAGAGGCAGTGTGTTAAAGAGGAAGAGATCTAGTAGAGGCAGTGTGTTAAAGAGGAAGAGAGCTAGTAGAGGCAGTGTGTTAAAGAGGGATAGAGCTAGTAGCGGCAACGTAAAGAGGGAGAGAGCTAGTAGAGGCAGTGTGTTAAAGAGGGAGAGAGCTAGTAGAGGCAACGTAAAGAGGGAGAGAGCTAGTAGAGGCAGTGTGTTAAAGAGGGAGAGAGCTAGTAGAGGCAGTGTGTTAAAGAGGGAGAGAGCTAGTAGAGGCAACGTAAAGAGGGAGAGAGCTAGTAGAGGCAGTGTGTTAAAGAGGGAGAGAGCTAGTAGAGGCAGTGTGTTAAAGAGGGAGAGAGCTAGTAGAGGCTGTGTGTTAAAGAGGGAGAGAGCTAGTAGAGGCAACGTAAAGAGGGAGAGAGCTAGTAGAGGCAGTGTGTTAAAGAGGAACTCGTGTCTGGCTGTGTTGGAAGAGACTGGCTGAGTGAGTTCATCCCCTAACATTAAGGAGAAGCATCAGGAGGTTCTGGCCCCTTGACTGTATTGCCTTAGTGAAACGTGAAAGTGACAGTGACGAACAGTAATGCTCTGCAGGATCCGCTACCAACAACAGCAGTGACTAGCAGTGCCAAGAGTGTGTGTGTGTGTGTGTGTATGTGTATCGTCTCTCTCTCTCTCTCTCTCTCTCTCTCTCTCTCTCTCTCTCTCTCTCTCTCTCTCTCTCTCTCTCGAATACAAGTGGATTCCTGTTGTGTTGTTTGCGTGTAGTTATTATATCACAGTACCATAAAAAAATCCATTTAATATTAACACACACACATGAGGTATCTGGTGAAAAGAGACGTTTATATCATACATAAGTTTTATTCTTTTTTAATGTTATTTCTATTCTCCACAGACTGTGTCCTGACGTGGATGGATAACATGGACGGAGGCGCTGTAGAAGTAAGTACAGTACAGTCGTGTAAATGTCTTCAGTTATCCCTTTTGTGTTGTTTATCGGTATTTCTACGTTTCTGTTGTGCATATCTGTTATTCTCTTATTTACTCATCTTTTTAGCAGGACGACCCAAGGAAGGATTAATTGTCAGCTTTGGAGTGTTTGTGTGTGTGTCTGTTAGTCAGTTTGTATACAGACAGTCATGCTGTTCTGACACTTGTGTTTATTACATTCCTGTCTAGATGTTGCGCGAATGACGTCTAATATGTGGTCAAGGGTGAGTGTAGTACCTCAGCTGTCAAGCATATTGAATAAATAACAAACATTATCCCTCATTTTCAGTAGATCTTTTTATCCCCGCTGTAAAAATGTGGTAGTGGGTGCGGGGCATAACGTGTTAACCCTCTGCTTAACATCCGTCTGTATAACATGTCGCTTTCGTCCAATAACTTAATAAAAAAAAAAAGCTTCGCGTATCGACATTAGATTTTGATAGACGGCATTATGTCAAGACTTCGTTCAGTAATCAAAATCTACCAACATGGTCCTTAGGTGATTTCAGTAGGACCTAAAATGCCCCTCCTCATATCCTATCAACAGATGCTAATTACTCTTCAAAAGGCTGGGGGTTATGGGGCCTTCATAAAGTATTTCAATTTTTAGGTAGTCGACAGATTTACTCTAGAAAACCCACATACTGTTATATTTTTTCCCTTTCCTGTGATAAAGGTCATCCGCTGAGCGCCAAGCAGTGTAAAAAAAATATCTCCCTGAGCACAAAGTTACTCACACTCACAATATGTTAATTCCTAATTTTTTACGATACAATGAAATCAGGTTCAAATTCTTTACTTATAAAGTGTTTAATTAAAGTTTGAGCGAAAGAGTTGAAAACAAAGTGTGTGTGATTAGTTACTTTCACATCTCATCATTGTGTCCTGTGATTGGTTGCTTTAACATCCAATCATTGTGTGTCCTGTGATTGGTTATTTTCACATCTCATCATTGTGTCCTGTGATTGGCTACTTTAATATCTCGTCATTCTGTGTCCTGTGATTGGCTACTTTAACATCCCGTTCATTCTGTGTCATGTGATTGGTTACTTTAACATCTCGTCATTGTTAGTTCTGTGATTGGCTACTTTAACATCACGGACATTTTGTGTCCTGTGATTGGCTACTTTAATATCCCGTTCATTCTATGTCCTTTGATTGGCTACTTTATCCGGTAAGATTACGGGTTAGCGAAAGTGAACACACACGCACACACACACATTGACAGACATATAACATGTTAAACCATAAACGCCTGAGTCAATCAAGTTTATCTACATACAATAGTACCTTAATTCTGTATGTATGTATCCAAGGCGTAATCTCTATAGTACACCCCGGTATACACAAATACACCCCATTTAACCCCCAGTACAACCCAGTTCAACCCGGTACACTCCCAGTTCACCGTAAGACACCCCAAAACTGTCCTCGCTACACCCTCAGCTCACTCCCAGTCACTTCAATTCACTACACAATTCTCCCCAGTTCACCTCAGTAACTTTAGTATGTGACAACACTGCCACGACCCTCTGCCACCACGACCCTCTACCACCACAATCCTCTCCTCACCACCACCTGCCGCAACCTTCTTAAAATTCAGGAGTCAAAGTTTGTTAGTGTGGAAGGTGACGACACGAGGTGAAGGCCGCTGGTCTCTTATCTTAACTTGATGTGTGTGTGTGTGTGTGTGTGTGTGTGTGTGTGTGTTGATGACGGTGATGGTGGTAATAAGGATAGCAGCTCCATAAACGACAGTAATAGTAGTGGTAGTAGAAATCGCAACAAGTGTTGCTGCAAGTACCAGAGAATTAAAAAAAAAGTAGCTATAGCGCAGGAGGTGGGCGCCTCGAACTGGTTAACTACGTTACCGATAAGGGCAAATGGTTTCAGTCTCAATAAACAAGAATTTACAGATGCCAATGCTCTAAGGTCCGGTAGGTCAGTAGGTTTGCCCTCTCAATGCGTGTGGCTCTGCCTATGACGTCGATCACGCCATGGTGTGCAAGAAAGGGGACTTCATATGCATGAGGCATGACGAAGTAAGGGATCTCACAGCAAATATGTTAAAGGAAATCTGCCGTGATGTCAGGGTAGAACCGCCCCTCCTTCCATTGGACGGTAAGAATTTCCAACATAGGACTTCAAACACATCCAACGAAGCCCGTGTTTACGTCAGTGCTCGAGGATTCTGGACGCGGGGACAGCGAACCTTCTTCGACATCAGGATTTTATATCCCATGGCCGCATGTCACCGTAACTTAGCTCTCGATGCTGCACACAGGAGGAACGAGAACGACATGATAAGGGCATACGGGGAGAGAATTCAGAATGTTGATCAAGGCAGCTTCACTCCTCTAGTGTTCACAACCTCTGGTGGGATGGGCCCAAGTGCAAGATGTTTCTACGCCAGACTCGCGGAGGTGCTATCCGAGCAGAAGCAGCAGCCCAGAAGTTATGTTACAGCCTGGATGAGATGTCGACTGTCCTTCTCTCTCCTTAGGTCGGCTTTGCTCTGCCTCAGGGGAACTAGAGCACCGGCCCCAAAGCTGACAACAGTTGCAGATATTGACTATGAGGCAACATTCACTGAATGCCGAATAGATCTGCGGCTCAACTAACTCAACATAGTTAGGATAGCTACTTATGTATTAGGATATTTAATTTTAAGGTAATAAAATGGCGGCGAATTTGTGGCTATTGGGGGAGGCTGAAGGCCATTTCAAAAGAAAGTAGTAGCAGTAGTAATTAGATTCCTACATTTGTATTACTAGAAGGTGTGTGAGTGTCTGGGTGTAGAAGCACTGTGTGTAGTGTGAGTGTCTGGGTGTAGAAGCACTGGGTGTAGTGTGAGTGTCTGGGTGTAGAAGCACTGGGTGTAGTGTGAGTGTCTGGGTGTAGAAGCACTGGGTGTAGTGTGAGTGTCTGGGTGTAGAAGCACTGGGTGTAGTGTGAGTGTCTGGGTGTAGAAGCACTGGGTGTAGTGTGAGTGTCTGGGTGTAGAAGCACTGGGTGTAGTGTGAGTGTCTGGGTGTAGAAGCACTGGGTGTAGTGTGTCAGGGTGTAGAAGCACTGGGTGTAGTGTGAGTGTCTGGGTGTAGAAGCACTGGGTGTAGTGTGAGTGTCTGGGTGTAGAAGCACTGGGTGTAGTGTGAGTGTCTGGGTGTAGAAGCACTGGGTGTAGTGTGAGTGTCTGGGTGTAGAAGCACTGGGTGTAGTGTGAGTGTCTGGGTGTAGAAGCACTGGGTGTAGTGTGAGTGTCTGGGTGTAGAAGCACTGGGTGTAGTGTGAGTGTCTGGGTGTAGAAACACTGTGTGTAGTGTGAGTGTCTGGGTGTAGAAACACTGTGTGTAGTGTGAGTGTCTGGGTGTAGAAACACTGTGTGTAGTGTGAGTGTCTGGGTGTAGAAACACTGTGTGTAGTGTGAGTGTCTGGGTGTAGAAACACTGTGTGTAGTGTGAGTGTCTGTGTGTAGAAACACTGGGTGTTGTGTGAATGTCTGGGTGTAGTGTGAATGTCTGGGTGTAGAAACACTGCATGTAGTGTGAATGTCTGGGTGTAGGGTGAGTGTCTGTGTGTAGGGTGAGTGTCTGGGTGTAGGGTGAGTGTCTAGGTGTAAGGTGAGTGTCTGGGTGTAGTGTGAGTGTCTGGGTGTAGGGTAAGTGTCTGGGTGTAGATCCACTGTGTATAGTGTGAGTGTCTGAGTGTAGAAGCACTGGGTGTAGGGTGAGTGTCTGGGTGTAGTGTGAGTGTCTGTGTGTAGTGTGAGTGTCTGGGTGTAGGGTGAGTGTCTGGGTGTACGGTGAGTGTTTGGGTGTAGGGTGAGTGTCTGGGTGTAGGGTGAGTGTCTGGGTGTAGAAACACTGTGTGTAGTGTGAGTGTCTGGGTGTAGAAACACTGTGTGTAGTGTGAGTGTCTGGGTGTATTGTGAGTGTCTGGGTGTAGGGTGATTGTCTGGGTGTTGCGGGAGTGTCTGTGTGGAGTGTGAGTGTCTGAGTGTAGGAACTCTGTGTGTAGTATGAGTGTCTGGGTGTAGTGTGAGTGTCTGGGTGTAGGGTGAGTGTCTGGGTGTAGGGTGAGTGTCTGGGTGTAGTGTCAGTGTCTGGGTGTAGGGTGAGTGTTCTGGATGTAGTGTCAGTGTCTGGGTGTAGGGTGAGTGTCTGAGTGTAGTGTGAGTGTCTGGGTGTACTGTGAGTGTCTGGGTGTAGGGTGAGTGTCTGGGTGTACGGTGAGTGTCTGGGTGTAGGGTGAGTGTCTGGGTGTGCGGTGAGTGTCTGGGTGTAGGGTCAGTGTCTGAGTGTAGTGTGAGTGTCTGTGTGTAGTGTGAATGTTTGGGTGTACTGTGAGTGTCTTGGTGTAGGGTGAGTGTCTGGGTGTACGGTGAGTGTCTGGGTGTACGGTGAGTGTCTGGGTGTAGGGTCAGTGTCTGAGTGTAGTGTGAGTGTCTGTGTGTAGTGGGAATGTTTGGGTGTACTGTGAGTGTCTGGGTGTAGGGTGAGTGTCTGGGTGTACGGTGAGTGTCTGGGTGTAGGGTCAGTGTCTGAGTGTAGTGTGAGTGTCTGTGTGTAGGGTGAATGTCTGGGTGTACTGTGAGTATCTGGGTGTAGGGTGAGTGTCTGTGTGTAGTGTGAATGTCTGGGTGTAGTGTGAGTGTCTGGGTGTACGGTGAGTGTCTGGGTGTAGGGCGAGTGTCTGGGTGTAGGGTCAGTGTCTGAGTGTAGTGTGAGTGTCTGTGTGTAGTGTGAATGTCTGGGTGTACTGTGAGTATCTGGGTGTAGGGTGAGTGTCTGGGTGTAGTGTGAGTATCTGGGTGTAGGGTGAGTGTCTGGGTGTAGTGTGAGTATCTGGGTGTAGGGTGAGTGTCTGGGTGTAGTGTGAGTGTCTGGGTGTAGGGTGAGTGTCTGGGTGTAGGAACTCTGTGTGTAGTATGAGTGTCTGGGTGTAGTGTGAGTGTCTGGGTGTAGGGTGAGTGTCTGGGTGTAGTGTGAGTATCTGGGTGTAGGGTGAGTGTCTGGGTGTAGTGTGAGTGTCTGGGTGTAGTGTCAGTGTCTGGGTGTAGTGTGAGTATCTGGGTGTAGGGTGAGTGTCTGGGTGTAGTGTGAGTATCTGGGTGTAGGGTGAGTGTCTGGGTGTAGTGTGAGTATCTGGGTGTAGGGTCAGTGTCTGAGTGTAGTGTGAGTGTCTGTGTGTAGGGCGAGTGTCTGGGTGTAGTGTGAGTGTCTGGGTGTAGGGTGAGTGTCTGGGTGTAGGGTGAGTGTCTGAGTGTAGTGTGAGTGTCTGTGTGTAGTGTGAATGTCTGGGTGTACTGTAAGTATCTGGGTGTAGGGTCAGTGTCTGAGTGTAGTGTGAGTGTCTGTGTGTAGGGCGAGTGTCTGGGTGTAGGGTGAGTGTCTGGATGTAGAAGTACTGCGTGAGGGTAACACAGGAAACTGATCATTTTCCCTCAGCCAGTGTTTATCGGTATCTCTGCCTGTCGCCCGTACTGTGTGAGTGTGTGAGTGTGTGATTGTGTATGTGTGTGTGTGTGGCCACCTCATAAGTTATCAGGGTTAGGGCCGCTTCGTAACCGTCGTAATAATGCTATGAATATCCTCTCAACCTGGGTCAATATATTATGTACACAATGATAATTTTACACTATAAACAAGTTGCGTTATAAACAAGTAGTGGTAATGTACTCTTATGCTGATATATCGCCCAGACAGACAAGAACACAACCAAAATTTCAGAACTCGTAACTTTGGGATACTTGCTTCACTCGTCACCTGGAAACTGCTGAGTGGAGAGTGGAGGGGTGGGAGAGGAGAAGGGTGGGGGGGGAGGGGGGAAGGGGGGGAGGGAGAGGAGGGATGGGGAGGGGACAGGAGGGAAGGGGAGGGGACAGGAGGGAAGGGGAGGGGACAGGAGGGAAGAGAAGGGGACAGGAGGGAAGGGGAAAGGATAGGAGGGGGAAAGGGTGAGGAGGGATGGGAAAGGGGAATAGGGAGGAAAAGGGAGAGGGAGATGGGGTGTATGACAGTGCCACCTACTCTTAATTTTTATTACTGATTTTATTCACAGTTTCTTACTCATTTTCCTCCTTCTCATCCTCCCCCTCACCTCCTCTTACCGTCTCCCTCACCTCCTCTTACCGTCTCCCTCACCCTCCCTCTCCTATCTTCCTCCCTCTCAACCCACCCCTCATTCCCTCTTTCCCTCCCCCACCCCCTCCTCTTCCTTCGATCCCTAACCTAACCCTAACCTAACCCTAACCTAACCCTATCCTCACCCTAACCTAACCCTAACCTAACCCTAACCTAACCCTAACCTAACCCTAACCTCACCCTAACCCTAACCTAACCCTAACCTAACCCTAACCTAACCCTAACCTCACCCTAACCTAACCCTAACCTAACCCTAACCTAGCCCTAACCTAACCCTAACCTAACCCTAACCTGACCCTAACCTAACCCTAACCTAACCCTAACCTGACCCTAACCTAACCCTAACCTAGCCCTAACCTAACCCTAACCTCACCCTAACCTCACCCTAACCTAACCCTAACCTAACCCTAACCTAGCCCTAACCTAACCCTAACCTAACCCTAACCTGACCCTAACCTAACCCTAACCTAACCCTAACCTGACCCTAACCTAACCCTAACCTGACCCTAACCTAACCCTAACCTGACCCTAACCTAACCCTAACCTAACCCTAACCTAACCCTAACCTGACCCTAACCTGACCTTAACCTAACCCTAACCTCACCCTAACCTCACCCTAACCTAACCCTAACCTAACCCTAACCTAACCCTAACCTGACCCTAACCTGACCCTAACCTAACCCTAACCTGACCCTAACCTAACCCTAACCTAACCCTAACCTAACCCTAACCTAACCCTAACCTAACCTAACTCTAACCTAACCCTAACCTAACCCTAACCTGACCCTAACCTAACCCTAACCTGACCCTAACCTGACCCTAACCTGACCCTAACCTAACCCTAACCTAACCCTAACCTAACTAGTGTAATATTTATGTTCTCTAGCTATAATAACTCTTTCATTTTATTAATAAATGGACACAGGGTGGGGAGAGGGGTGAGTAGAGAGTGGGGAGAGGGGTGGGTAGAGGGTGGGGAGAGGGGTGGGTTGAGGGTGGGGAGAGGGGTGAGTTGAGGGTGGGGAGAGGGGTGGGTAGAGGGTGGGGAGAGGGGTGGGTAGAGGGTGGGGAGAGGGGTGAGTAGAGGGTGGGGAGAGGGGTGAGTAGAGAGTGGGGAGAGGGGTGAGTAGAGGGTGGGGAGAGGGGTGGGTAGAGAGTGGGGAGAGGGGTGGGTAGAGAGTGGGGAGAGGGGTGAGTAGAGGGTGGGGAGAGGGGTGAGTAGGGAGAGGGGTGGGTAGAGAGTGGGGAGAGGGGTGGGTTGAGGGTGGGGAGAGGGGTGAGTAGAGGGTGGGGAGAGGGGTGAGTAGAGAGTGGGGAGAGGGGTGAGTAGAGGGTGGGGAGAGGGGTGAGTAGAGGGTGGGGAGAGGGGTGAGTAGAGAGTGGGGAGAGGGGTGAGTAGAGAGTGGGGAGAGGGGTGAGTAGAGAGTGGGGAGAGGGGTGGGTTGAGGGTGGGGAGAGGGGTGGGTAGAGAGTGGGGAGAGGGGTGAGTAGAGGGTGGGGAGAGGGGTGAGTAGAGAGTGGGGAGAGGGGTGAGTAGAGGGTGGGGAGAGGGGTGGGTAGAGAGTGGGGAGAGGGGTGGGTAGAGAGTGGGGAGAGGGGTGAGTAGAGGGTGGGGAGAGGGGTGAGTAGAGGGTGGGGAGAGGGGTGAGTAGAGAGTGGGGAGAGGGGTGAGTAGAGGGTGGGGAGAGGGGTGGGTAGAGAGTGGGGAGAGGGGTGAGTAGAGGGTGGGGAGAGGGGTGGGTAGAGAGTGGGGAGAGGGGTGAGTAGAGAGTGGGGAGAGGGGTGAGTAGAGGGTGGGGAGAGGGGTGGGTAGAGAGTGGGGAGAGGGGTGGGTAGAGAGTGGGGAGAGGGGTGGGTAGAGAGTGGGGAGAGGGGTGAGTAGAGGGTGGGGAGAGGGGTGAGTAGAGAGTGGGGAGAGGGGTGAGTAGAGAGTGGGGAGAGGGGTGAGTAGAGGGTGGGGAGAGGGGTGAGTAGAGGGTGGGGAGAGGGGTGAGTAGAGAGTGGGGAGAGGGGTGAGTAGAGGGTGGGGAGAGGGGTGAGTAGAGAGTGGGGAGAGGGGTGGGTTGAGGGTGGGGAGAGGGGTGGGTAGAGAGTGGGGAGAGGGGTGAGTAGAGGGTGGGGAGAGGGGTGAGTAGAGAGTGGGGAGAGGGGTGAGTAGAGGGTGGGGAGAGGGGTGGGTAGAGAGTGGGGAGAGGGGTGGGTAGAGAGTGGGGAGAGGGGTGAGTAGAGGGTGGGGAGAGGGGTGAGTAGAGAGTGGGGAGAGGGGTGGGTAGAGGGTGGGGAGAGGGGTGAGTAGAGAGTGGGGAGAGGGGTGAGTAGAGGGTGGGGAGAGGGGTGAGTAGAGAGTGGGGAGAGGGGTGGGTTGAGGGTGGGGAGAGGGGTGGGTAGAGAGTGGGGAGAGGGGTGAGTAGAGGGTGGGGAGAGGGGTGAGTAGAGAGTGGGGAGAGGGGTGAGTAGAGAGTGGGGAGAGGGGTGAGTAGAGGGTGGGGAGAGGGGTGAGTAGAGGGTGGGGAGAGGGGTGAGTAGAGAGTGGGGAGAGGGGTGAGTAGAGGGTGGGGAGAGGGGTGAGTAGAGAGTGGGGAGAGGGGTGGGTTGAGGGTGGGGAGAGGGGTGGGTAGAGAGTGGGGAGAGGGGTGAGTAGAGGGTGGGGAGAGGGGTGAGTAGAGAGTGGGGAGAGGGGTGGGTAGAGGGTGGGGAGACGGGTGAGTAGAGGGTGGGGAGAGGGGTGAGTAGAGGGTGGGGAGAGGGGTGAGTAGAGTGTGGGGAAAGGGGTGAGTAGTGAGTGGGGTGAGGGGTGAGTAGTGTCTGGGGAGAGGGTGGGTAGAGAGTGGGGAGAGGGGTGGGTAGAGAGTGGGGAGAGGGGTGGGTTGAGGGTGGGGAGAGGGGTGAGTAGAGGGTGGGGAGACGGGTGGGTAGAGAGTGGGGAGAGGGGTGGGTAGAGAGTGGGGAGAGGGGTGGGTTGAGGGTGGGGAGAGGGGTGAGTAGAGGGTGGGGAGACGGGTGGGTAGAGAGTGGGGAGAGGGGTGGGTAGAGAGTGGGGAGAGGGGTGGGTGAGGGTGGGGAGAGGGGTGAGTAGAGGGTGGGGAGACGGGTGGGTAGAGAGTGGGGAGAGGGGTGGGTAGAGAGTGGGGAGAGGGGTGGGTTGAGGGTGGGGAGAGGGGTGAGTAGAGGGTGGGGAGACGGGTGGGTAGAGAGTGGGGAGAGGGGTGGGTAGAGAGTGGGGAGAGGGGTGGGTGAGGGTGGGGAGAGGGGTGAGTAGAGGGTGGGGAGAGGGGTGGGTAGAGAGTGGGGAGAGGGGTGGGGTAGAGAGTGGGGAGAGGGGTGGGTTGAGGGTGGGGAGAGGGGTGAGTAGAGGGTGGGGAGAGGGGTGGGTAGAGAGTGGGGAGAGGGGTGGGTAGAGAGTGGGGAGAGGGGGTGGTAGAGGGTGGGGAGAGGGGTGAGTAGAGGGTGAGGAGGGGGTGAGTAGAGAGTGGGGAGAGGGGTGGGTAGAGAGTGGGGAGAGGGGTGAGAGGAGTGGGGAGAGGGTGAGTAGAGAGTGGGAAGGGGGGTGGTAGAGAGTGGGGAGCGGGGTGAGTAGAGGGTGGGGAGAGGGGTGAGTAGAGGGTGGGGAGAGGGGGGAGAGAGTGGGGGAGGAGGAGTAGGGGTGGGGAGAGGGGTGGAGGAGGGGGAGGGGGTGAGTAGAGGGTGGGGAGAGGGGTGAGTAGAGGTGGGGAGAGGGGTGAGTAGGAGTGGGGAGAGGGGTGAGTAGAGGGTGGGGAGAGGGGTGAGTAGAGGGTGGGGAGAGGGGTGAGTAGAGAGTGGGGAGAGGGGTGGTAGAGAGTGGGGAGAGGGGTGAGTAGAGGGTGGGGAGAGGGGTGAGTAGAGGGTGGGAGAGGGGTGAGTAGAGGGTGGGGGAGGGGTGAGTGAGGTGGGGAGAGGGGTGGAGTAGAGAGTGGGGAGAGGGGTGAGTAGAGTGGGGAGAGGGGTGAGTAGAGAGTGGGGAGACGGGTGAGTAGAGAGTGGGGAGAGGGGTGAGTAGAGGGTGGGGAGAGGGGTGAGTAGAGGGTGGGGAGAGGGGTGAGAAGAGTGGGGTGCGGGGTGAGTAGAGAGTGGGGAGAGGGGTGAGTAGAGAGTGGGTAGAGAGTGGGGAGAGGGGTGAATAGAGAGTGGGGAGAGGGGTCGGTAGAGAGTGGGGAGAGGGGTGGGTAGAGGGTGGGGAGAGGGGTGAGTAGAGGGTGGGGAGAGGGGTGAGTAGAGAGTGGGGAGAGGGGTGAGTAGAGGGTGGGGAGAGGGGTGAGTAGAGGGTGGGGAGAGGGGTGAGTAGAGAGTGGGGAGAGGGGTGGGTAGAGAGTGGGGAGAGGAGTGAGTAGAGAGTGAGGAGAGGGGTGGGGAGAGGGGTGGGGAGAGAGTGGGGAGAGGGGTGAGTAGAGGGTGGGGAGAGGGGTGAGTAGAGAGTGGGGAGAGGGGTGGGTAGAGAGTGGGGAGAGGGGGAGTGAGGGTGGGGAGAGGGGTGAGTAGCGGGTGGGGAGAGGGGTGAGTAGAGAGTGGGGAGAGGGGTGAGTAGAGGGGGGGGAGGGGGAGTAGGGTGGGGAGAGGGGGGAGTAGAGAGTGGGGAGAGGGGTGGGTAGAGAGTGGGGAGAGGGGTGAGTAGAGGGTGGGGAGAGGGGGTGAGAGAGGGTGGGGAGAGGGGTGGGTAGAGGGTGGGGAGAGGGGTGAGTAGAGGGTGGGGAGAGGGGTGAGTAGAGAGTGGGGAGAGGGGTGAGTAGAGAGTGGGGAGGGGGGGTAGAGGGTGGGAGAGGGGTGGGTAGAGGGTGGGGAGAGGGGTGGGTAGAGGGTGGGGAGAGGGGTGAGTAGAGAGTGGGGAGAGGGGTGAGTAGAGAGTGGGGAGAGGGGTGGGTAGAGGGTGGGGAGAGGGGTGGGGAGAGAGTCGGGAGAGGGGTGAGTAGAGAGTGGGGAGAGGGGTGGGTAGAGGGTGGGGAGAGGGGTGGGGAGAGAGTGGGGAGAGGGGTGGGTAGAGAGAGGGGAGAATAGAGGGTAGGTAGAGGGTCGGGAGAGGGGTGAGTAGAGAGTGGGGAGAGGGGGGAGTAGAGGAGTGGGGAGAGGGGTGAGTAGAGAGTGGGGAGAGGGGTGGGTAGAGAGTGGGGAGAGGGGTGAGTAGAGAGTGGGGAGAGGGGTGAGTAGAGAGTGGGGAGAGGGGTGAGTAGAGAGTGGGGAGAGGGGTGAGTAGAGAGTGGGGAGAGGGGTGAGTAGAGAGTGGGGAGAGGGGGGGGTAGAGAGGGGGGAGGGGGGGTAGAGGTGGGGAGAGGGGTGAAGAGGTGGGGAGAGGGGTGGGAGGAGTGGGGAGAGGGGTGGGTAGAGGGTGGGGAGAGGGGGGAGTTGAGAGTGGGGCGAGGGGTGAGTAGAGAGGGGGGAGGGGGGGGAGGTAGAGGGGGGGGAGAAGGGTGAGTCGAGAGTGAGGAGAGGGGGGAGTAGAGAGTGGGGAGATGGGTGAGTAGAGAGTGAGGAGAGGGGTGAGTAGAGAGTGGGGAGAGGGGTGAGTAGAGGGTGAGGAGAGGGGTGAGTAGAGAGTGGGGAGAGGGGTGAGTAGAGAGTGGGTGAGGGGTCGGTAGAGAGTGGGGAGAGGGGTGAGTAGAGAGTGGGGAGAAGGGTGAGTAGAAAGTGGGTGGGGAGAGGAGGGAGTAGAGAGGTACAGTCCAATGAAAGGCAAATATTGTTTTCCTCACATACTGATGACCTTTGGTGTAATGTTTGGCTGCAACGACAGTTTAGTGAAGGACAACAAAGAGAATAAACATTGAAATATTGAAAGCTAATCATTTATAGTGTGTGTGTGTGTGTGTGTGTGTGTGTGTGTTTGTCACTAGTTGGAGACACCCTGCCATGGTAACGGTTCGCGGGCACGGTTTGTATCTGCCCGGATGATACTTTTTATTATTTAAGTTATTAAGAGTTAGATATGGTTTAACAAAGATGCTGAACGATTGATACATTATTTATTAACTTATAGATACTTAGAGATAAATCTATCTTCCAGTTTTAAGATAATAAAATGTATATTAAACTTAAAGACACTCAAGGATAATCAGACGTCACTTTAAGATCCATTCAGAGACAGGCCAGTAAGTCAGTGGTGTTCTCTGTTCCCCTCCCGTCCCTAAGAGAGGGGGGAGGTTGGGGGCAGCGGGATCAAGACCAGGTTTATGTGTGTCAGAAAGAGACAGACAGACAGACAGACTGATACACGAAAGCAAATAGAAAGAGAGAAACAGACACACACAGCTAGATCAGACACGGGTTGTACGGTACTGTCAAACACTCACCCCGAAGCCCAGGACGATGAGAGTAACGAGAGTCCCTGAGGCGGCCACCACGCCCACGGCCCTCACCCATTCCCTCACCAGCCCCTCTGCCAGCAGGAGTCCTCCACGCCTCCCGCTGCTCCCGCCGCTACCCACGCCTTCAACACCATCAGCCAGGGTGAGAGAGGAGCTCCTATGTCCCCGGGTGTGACATACATCGGCCCTCTGTTGGTAAGACAGGCCCACTGTGCTCACCTCCCCGTCCTCCTCACACGCCTCCCCAGTCTCCTGGAACCTACGGATAATGTGCTCTGCACGTCCTTGGAGACCGTGGTCATCTCCCCCACGCCCAACGCCACGCCCGCGCCCGCGACACTGGAGGTGGGTATAGGGCAGGTCCACTCGCACATCATCCTCCAGGACGCTCTCCTCTTCGTCACTAGACTGGGCCGACTCGGGGTAGAATGAGCAGAGGTCATGGTCATGTGGACGTACACGGTATGTCTGCTGGTGCTGTTGTTGCTGTTGTTGTTGTTGCTGTCGTTGCTGCTGTTGCTGCGGCTGGGATTGTGGATGGCCCTGGTGACTGCTGGTCTGCTCCCGGGCGTGGGAGCGACCTCGGGTAGTCTGGTCGTGAGCGTACTGGTAACCGTGGGCGTGAGCGTGTTCTCCGCGGTAGGAAGGGTATATATTGTTGACATCAACATTACTCATGTGGCCGTGACTCTGGTCTACAGCCAGGTTGGCCTGGCTCTGAGTGGCAGCGTAGGAGTGACTGTGATCGACGGCGTAAGCGTGGCTCTGGTCGACAGCGTAGGCGTAGTTCTGCCTAAGAGCGTAGGCATCGCCCTGATCAACGACGAAGACGTCGCCCTGGTCGACAGCGTAGGCTTCGTTCTGAACGACAGCGTAGGCGTGGCCCTGGTCGACGGTGAATGTGTGGGCATGGTCGACGATGTGAGCAATGGCGTGGTCAGCAGTGAGGGCGTGGCTCTGGTCTATGCTATGTGTGAGACTCCTTGATGATATGTGTGGGTTAGGTCGAGCTGCCGCACGGGTCAGGGTCTGCTCAGGTATATGGGAGTGGTGTCGACCCGAGCTATGGCCATGACTTCGACTTGACGTGTGGGCGTGATTT
>CAUDMG010002042.1:165000-182500 GCA_958450375.1 Homarus gammarus
TGTACACAGAGGGCGTGGTCAGGTACAGAGGCGTGTACACAGAGGGCGTGGTCAGGTACAGAGGCGTGTACACAGAGGGCGTGGTCAAGTGGGGGGGGGGGGGGCATGAGAGCCGCTGATGACATTTTCCCGGATTAATTTCTTAGATTTCAATTAAATTAACGAGTGTGTGTGTGTGTGTGTGTGTAATAACCTGATTTTACTGTATGTTCTGTCACACCATGTATGCCTCACTGTTTGCGTCCTGTCACACCATGTATGTCTCACTGCATACTGACACACTATATACAGTATGTCTCACAGTCTGCGTCCTGTCACACCATGTATGACTCACTGTTTGCTTCCTGTCACACCATGTATGTCTCATTGCGTACTGCCACACCATATATGTCTCACTGTCTGCGTCCAATCACACCATATATTATCTCGCTGTCTGCGTCCTATCACACCATATATGTCTCACTGTCTGGGTTCTATCACACCATACATGTCTCACTGTCTGCGTCCTATCACACCATATATGTCTCACTGTCTGCGTCCTGTCACACCACGTCTCTCCAGCTCCAGATCCCCGGCTCCATAAGATGTCATTTGTGTAGTAAAGAGCAGAAGGCTCGGTGGGTCGAGGTTACGTTAGGTTAGGTTAGGTTAGGTTTGGACACTGAAGGGTTGGAAGAGGTTAATTTGCCACAATCAACTGTGTTTTAGTGTGACGTGTTCTGATTCACTCTTGTTGAAATGCCTTGGGAGAGGAGGGAGAGGAAGGAGAGTAGGAGGAGGAAGAGGAGGTGGAGGGTGCATCTGTGTCCTAATTAACCAGGAGGAAGAGGAAGAGGAGTATTGATTTCTTTGTCTATTTTATTCTCTTGATAACACCAGAGTAATAATGGAGACAGACATTTAAGGAGAAACGTGTATCCTCTTAATGATTGGTTGAACGTAAGGGTCTTAAATGGTGATTGGCTAAATGGTGCCCCCAATCCTGAGAGGCCCTGTCCTCTATGACCCCTAAACTCTCCTAAACCATTATAACCAGGGCCCGTTCCTAACGTCTCACAGTCCTTATGAGGTCTGGTCGTGATGGTCTCCAATACTAATGGGTCCTAAACATGGTAGGCCCTGATTCTTATGGTAAGGCTAGGTTAAGTTGTGGATTCGTAGGATTGGTTTGGTTAGATTAGGATGTTGACTATTATAATTGGAGCCCATTTGACCTCCAGCTGTTCTGAATGGCATCGTCAGCACTCTGTAGTGGCCTCCAGCTCTCCCAGCTGTGTGGTGGGTACAGAACTGCTGACGTTATCTTGAAACTTTACCTAGCATTAGTGAGGCCACACATGGATTATGCGGTTCAGTTCTGGTGTCCTTATTATAGAATGGACATAGATTCTTTGGAGAGAGTACAAAGAAGAATGACAAAAATGATCCATAATATTAGAAACCTTCCATATGAAGAAAGACTGAAAAGCCTAGGCTTACATTCATTAGAGAGGCGTAGAGTTAGGGGAGATATGATAGAGGTGTACAAGTGGGTGAGTGGGATTAACAAGGGTAAAATGGAAGATGTTCTGAAGCTCAGTAATAACGAAATAACTAGAACAAATGGCTTTAAATTAGATAAATTCCGATTCAGAAAGGATATAGGCAAGCACTGGTTTGGTAATAGAGTTGTGGATATGTGGAATAGGCTACCGAGTGCTATAGTAGGATCGGGGACGCTAGGGAGCTTCAAGACGAAGTTGGATAGGCACATGGAAGTGCTGGGATGGGTGTGAAAGGGATCTGCCCTGTATGGGCCAGTCGGCCTCCTGCAGTATCCCACTTTCTTATGTTATGTTCTTATGTTCTTATCTGTTGTGTTGTCAGCCTGTGTGATGCCACGAGTGTGAAGTGTTGCAGTTTTGTTGTAGTTATTTCACTGTACTGACCATTTATGATATATATATATATAATAGTATATATATATATATATAATATATATATATATATATATATATATATATATATATATAATATATACACTGCGAGTTTGCTGTTCAACACCCTATATTAATCTGTATGTTCACTGTATGTCCTTTACCTTTCTCTAATGAGGCTTTTGTTAAACCACCAATGTATGTAATAAGTCATTTATGTCCAATGTATATTTTCAGCCTTCGGGCTGCAGAAACTTTTTCAATAAACCGTTAATTATTATTATCATTATTATTATTATTATTATTATTATTATTATTATTATTATTATTATTATTATTATTATATAAAGAGAGAAAGAGAGAGAGAGAGAGAGAGAGAGAGAGTAGGGGTACAAGGAAAACATTATTAATAATGATAAATGTAATATGGATAATAGTTTATCTCGTAAGATTACCAAAATGAAGTTAACATCGTTTATGTTCACTGATAACCTCCGACACGTATATGTGTCAGCCGGTGAGTTACAACAGATTAGGTCAGAAAAGTTATCTTAAGGAGGTGTATCTTGTTGGAATTAGGAGGAAGGGTTACGGGTCGTGGAAGTGACGTCGGTTACTTTTATACAAGACAGGTCAATCAACACGATATCTACTTGTTCAGTACTGGTTCAGTCATTCCTCGAAGGTCAGCTCACCAAGGCACTGAACCACCAGCTCCAGTAAACCACGCAGATGAGAAGTTGTTTTGTGTGACCTGTGGTGTTACCGTGATGTGACCTGTGGTGTTACCGTGGTGTTACCGTGATGTGACCTGATGATGTGACCTATGATGTGGTTATACCTGTATGGTGTAGCCAAATATCATCTACCACGTCAATTCTTCTCTTCTTCAGCTTTGTCAATAAATAAAGATATATTTCCCCCACAATAATTTAAAGTCTTATGCTGACTTTTAAGTTAGATTAGGTTAGGTTAGAGTAGGTTAGTTCGGTTAGGTGGGGTTATTTAGGGTAGGCTAGTTAGGTTAGGTTAGGTTAAGTTAGGTTAGGTTAAGTTAGGTTAGGTTAGGTTAAGTTAGGTTAGGTTAGTTTAGTTAGGGTAGGTTAGGGTAGTTTAATTAGGATAAGTTAGCTAGAGACAGTTACTTAGGTTAGTTTGCTGGTGTCATCATTCACAAATGTATAGTGTGTTAATAGCATAGTGTTAAAGCCGCCTATAATAGCCATCCTCTGCTGTTTACTTGTTACCTGAGACATGTATCTCAGCAGTTGATTCTTTGTCTAGTTTTTTGTTCGTACGACCTTTGGTGTTGAGGTGCAGTAATATACCAACACCCACTGTAATCATAATTCGCCTGTAAGTCTTAAGGGAGCTCAGATACATTTTGGCTAATTTGATCTAGTTTCTGTCTAATGATTAAGAATTATACAGTATATGAGGGAGTAAAGTGAGTAATAAACCTTAAAACAGTTCATGTGGTTTTCAATATTACCAAATATGGGAGTACTTCACACACACACACACACACACACACTGCAACAACACTCTTACCCATTGTTTTGGAAATCGGGACGAAATGATCCCATCAAGATATCTAATACTTTCAAGTTTTAAGAACAAATACATGTTTAAATGATTTAGCCTTGCTGTTACAGCCGAACAGTTTACATCTGGCAGAGTTATAGATGTAGACATTTTCTTTTATACTTACCATCAGTTGATTAGGTTCAGGGAAAACGGAGTTGGTCGCGCCCTCCTGCTCATCACTGGGGGGACTCAGGAAACTTGACGTGGTGTAGGCTAATGCCTTCATGGTGGCGAGTATCCTTCTCTTATACCACTACAATAGTCTTCTAAGTTTTCTCTTTATTTTCAATTTTTTTCACTCACTCTTAATTGATATCTTTTTCACTAGTTGTTATGGAAGGATATAATACAATCACTGCAGTGTTCTTAGACTGTAATATTAGTGATGTCTCTCAGTCGCTGAATAGGTGAATCGTTGCTGTCAACAGTTGACTATTACTAGTAAGAGGAGCTGCGGTGGCTGCGACGAACTAAGAAATATAGTGTCACTAGGACGAGTATATAAGGGCATAGTGGTGAAGATAAGGCCAGTCAGAGATAGATACGGAGAAGAGCGCGCGCTGGCTTGTATTGCGTCACGTGTGTCCTGGTCGGTTGAGCCCAGAGTCCAGTCTAAAGGTGGGGCCGTTTATTCCCGCCCTCTTACTTCCCTTGCCATGATAACCTAACGCCGGTAATTTTCACCGCTTCCCACGACTTATTTGGCCCATGACTGTCCAAGATTTCTCTATTTGTACCTGAACATTATTGATTTACGACATTTTAAGTAAGAAAAAAAGGGTAATACAATTCCACATTAACTGTTTGTTGATATAAAGTAAGATATTGGTGGTAAGATCAACCAGACGACCATGAGGTGAACGTCGCTGACTTTGTGTGTGTGTGTGTGCGTGCCTGAACCAAATATTAACCTCATTGACTTACATCACCATACTTATCCACCATGAATCTCACTTGACTTAGCCTTGTCGAGTAAATTCCTTGTATAGGGTTTAGGTGTTTGGCTACATAATGGAGATCTTCGTCATAATGTACTCTGACAGGTGACACTAAAACAGGTACAATTCAGGCAGGTACTAGTAAAATCAGGTACTACTCAGGTACTCCAGGTAGGTAATGGCTCGCTCAGGTATTCAGTTCTGCGTCTTAACAATGAACGAATACACAGTTGAAGGACACGATAAAACGCCTCAAGCTCCGCACGTTTTACCTGAAATTGTACTTCTTGAGATGTTTTCTTTAGATTTGAATTTTTGTAATAGTTTTATGTATTCTCTTTTCATATATTATTACATACATACATACATACATACATACATACATACATACATACTTACATACATACATACTCAGTGAAATCGTCATAGAAATTTATATTGAATCTGCTTGTATTCTGTTAAGACAATGCAGGTATACAATATACACTACATAGAGAGTACACATATACAAACAATGTACATGGGTAGTACAGGTATACAAACAATAGTAAACAATGGGTTGATTGGAGCAATAATATCCATAAAAAGTTAAACAAAATTAAAAACAAGAGAGTATGATAAAGATTTAGGTGAGAAGAACACGCTTGAGACAAATAAATATTCTTCCAATATCTTAAAACGATAGTGGGCGGTTCATTCGTCTGGCGTTGGCTTCATCTACTATAGCACTTGTATTTTTAGGGTTGGAAGGAAAGCTTGGCGATGGATAATGCTCGTATTGGCGCTGTTAGTTGAAACATTAGAGGAAGAGGGAAGGTGGATGGCTGAGTGTGTATGTATGTACTGTACGTGACTTCCTAATGATTAGCTGTTTATCGCTGACACTTCATGGTGCTGATAGTGCATTAACTCTCTCTCTCTCTCTCTCTCTCTCTCTCTCTCTCTCTCTCTCTCTCTCTCTCTCTCTCTCTCAAGCATAAATAATTAACTCCTTATACAGTGAGGGAAGTGAGAAACAGGGGAAGTAAAGCAGGGAAGGGGGAAGAGAAGAGGATAGAAGGGGGAAGGGTAGGATAGATGTGAAGGGAAGAAGAGAGAAGAAACAAAAGGGAAACGGGAGAAGATACGAAAAGGGGAAAGGATGGGGAAGACAGGATTAGAGTAAGAGAGGAGGAGGAGAGAAAGGGGAGAGGGTGAGAGAGAAGGCACAGGAGGAAGGAGAAGAAGAGACAAGAGGTAGCCACAGCCCCCTGATAGCAGAGTAATAAGAGGGTTACACCTAATCTTGAGTCACTGATAACTCACCTGTCAGTCTGTCATCACCACTTCACCTTTGTCCACCTTTGTTTATATTCATGATGTCAGGGAAGTCAAGTGTCTGTCAGTCTGTCATCACCACTTCACCTTTGTCCACCTTTGTTTATATTCATGATGTCAGGGAAGTCAAGTGTCTGTCAGTCTGTCATCACCACTACACCTTTGTCCACCTTTGTTTATATTCATGATGTCAGGGAAGTCAATTGTCTGTCTGTCTGTCTGATTCTTCTTATCCGGTTAATCAGGTTATACCATTCTGTTGTAATTTAGAACTTTGCGGTGATAATGTTGAACTTTCTGGTGAGGTTAGATTTTATGGTAATGTGGGATATTTATAGTAAAATTCAAAATTCCAAACAATAACTTAACCTAACCTAATCTAACCTAACCTAACCTAACCTAATCTTATCTAACCTAACCTAATCTAACCTAACCTAACCTAATCTAACCTAACCTAATCTGAATTAGACTTAGCTAGCCTTACGTAATCTAAACCTAATCTAAGTCTACCTAATCCTAACCTAACTCATCCCAACATAACGTAAGCGCATTCCTGACCTAACCTAACCTAACCCTGACCCTTAGGTTAGGTATACGCTTAAGTCATTAATTAAGAGAAATGTTCATGTTACGAATATTTTAAAATGTGGAGCCGGTGTGTTAATAGGGCAAGTATTTCCTGGTCTTGAGTGTGTGTGTGTGTGTGTGTGTGTGTGTGTGTGTGTGTGTGTGTGTGTGTGTGTGTGTGTGTGTTCGCAGCCCTGTATCACGTACATTTGGAAGGTTTTTGTCATCACGGGAGACTTACATGGGCAACAGCTCGTACACAGGTGTCTCACAGGTGTCTCACAGGTGTCATACGGTAAACAATATCCGGTATAGACACGATACCTTGATCCCTGACCTCGTTAAGACGGAACAGGTGTAACAAAGGTCAAATATCACAACATTTTCTGCGTTACGTAAAAGTCAGGTCACTAGTAGAATTCCTTCCCGACTCTGAAATTATTTACTGAGGTAAGGTCTGAGAGAGATAAACAGACAGACAGACAGACAGACAGACAGAAAAAATAAAAGAGAAAGCAAGAAAATAGAAGTCAAAGTGAGAGTGAGAGAGAGTGAGAGAGAGTGAGAGAGAGTGAGTGAGAGAGAGAGACGTATTATCTCACACACAAATGACCTACTTGTTTTCTATCTTATCTGACAAAAGAAAAAAAACACTTCCTGTAGCAAAGTTTACCAGGTGCGTTAATGAGTGTGAGGGTACAGGTGTGTTAATGATGTGTGAGGGTACAGGTGTGTTAATGATGTGTGAGGGTACAGGTGTGTTAATGATGTGTGAGGGTACAGGTGTGTTAATGAGTGTGAGGGTACAGGTGCGTTAATGAGTGTGAGGGTACAGGTGCGTTAATGAGTGTGAGGGTACAGGTGTGTTAATGAGTGTGAGGGTACAGGTGTGTTAATGATGTGTGAGGGTACAGGTGCGTTAATGATGTGTGAGGGTACAGGTGTGTTAATGAGTGTGAGGGTACAGGTGTGTTAATGATGTGTGAGGGTACAGGTGTATTAATGATGTGTGAGGGTACAGGTGCGTTAATGAGTGTGAGGGTACAGGTGTGTTAATGAGTGTGAGGGTACAGGTGTGTTAATGAGTGTGAGGGTACAGGTGTGTTAATGAGTGTGAGGGTACAGGTGTGTTAATGATGTGTGAGGGTACAGGTGTGTTAATGAGTTGAGGGTACAGGTGCGTTAATGATGTGTGAGGGTACATGTGTGTTAATGAGTGTGAGGGTACAGGTGTGTTAATGATGTGTGAGGGTACAGGTGTGTTAATGATGTGTGAGGGTACAGGTGTGTTAATGAGTGTGAGGGTACAGGTGCGTTAATGAGTGTGAGGGTACAGGTGTGTTAATGATGTGTGAGGGTACAGGTGTGTTAATGAGTGTGAGGGTACAGGTGTGTTAATGATGTGTGAGGGTACAGGTGTGTTAATGAGTGTGAGGGTACAGGTGTGTTAATGATGTGTGAGGTAACAGGTTAGGCTAGGATATGGTTAGAGTAGGTTAAGGTTACTTTTGGATAGGTTATGGATAGGGTTGAATAGGTTATGGTTTGGGTAGGATGGGTTAATGTTGAGTTAAAATAGATCAGGATAGGTTAGGTTAGGATAAGATTGGGTTAGGATTAAGTCTAGATCACGATAGAATAAGCTAGGTTAGGGTTAATCTACCTTTGATTAGTTTACAATAGGGTAAGTTGGGATAGATAAATTTGGTAACGCTAATTAAGATAATTAACCTTGGACTAGAATGGATAAACACAGTTGACCCATCGACCCGAGACCAATGAGGCTTCAAATTAACGGGTCACATTCCCATATAAAGTCTTAAAGTCACCAGAGACAGACAGACAGACAGACAGACAGACAGAGATTACCGTATACTTCCTCAAGGTAACAGTTTATGAAGCCTTCTTGGTCAAACAGTAATTTACTACAACATCCATTTACTGAGACTGATTCTACAAGACGTAAAATGATAACGAGTTCAACCATAGTGCTTCGTTATCTCGTGGATTTAGCGAGTTCGACCAGAGTGGTGACACGTTACACACACACACACAGTGAGGGAGTTACTACACTACGTGTCTGCTGTTCAACACCTCAGCTCACATGATCTACGTGTGTAAACATTAATCTGTATTTTCACTGTATGTTCCTTCACCTTTCTCTAATGAAGGCTTTTGTTAAACCACCAATGTATGTAATAAGTCAAACTTTTTCAATAAACCGTTTATTATTATTATTATTATTATTATTATTATTATTATTATTACTACTACTACACACACACACACACACACCTGACCCCTCCCCCTCATCTTCCTCCCCAAGGTCCCATATCCACTTTTCCACTCTTTCTTTCCCTTCAATTCCTCTTTATCCTTCCCTCCTCTTTCCCCTGCACTCCCCTCATTCCCCCTTCCCTTACATTCCCCTCATTCCCCTTCCCTTACACTCCCCTCATTCCCCCTTCCCTTACACTCCCCTCATTCCCCCTTCCTTCACACTCTCCACCACCGCCGGGTAGCAACAAGGTGTGAGACAACATTATCTCGCCCTGTGTAGATACAATGTGTGACTCAGGTGTTGTCAGCTGAACTAGTGTGTGTGTGTGTGTGTGTGTGTGTGTGTGTGTGTGTGTGTGTGTGTAATGGTATTTAGTATATTATCACAATGATAATAATTATTGATAGATAATGATTAACGATAGTAATAATAATAACAATAACAACAACGACAACATAAACAATAGTTCTAATAATAATAAAAACATAATGATAAATATGAAAGATAAATTATAGACATAGTGTTTATAAATAATGCAATTCATAGGAGATTGATTATTAAGAGGTGCACAGCTTCTCGTACAAGACAGGTATTGTACAGTGATTACCATGGGTCAACTTCATATACCTGTAGACGACGCGTTATTGTACTTCACTGTATCTAACCTAACTTAACTACTACCTAACCTAAGCTAACCTAACTACTACCTAACCTAACCTAACAAGGCTACGACACTGTAACTTAAAACTAGAGTGTTGATGCCTTGACGGAACCATTATTGTCCAAGTCTCTGAGATGACGCCATACTGGAGTTTGTGTGAGCTTCTAATAATAATAATAATAATAATAATAATAATTAAGGGTTTATTGAAAAAATTCTGCAGCCCGAAGGCTGAAAATATACATTGGACATAAATGACTTATTACATACATTGGTGGTTTAACAAAAGCCTTCATTAGAGAAAGGTAAAGGAACATACAGTGAACATACAGATTAATGTAGGTGTTGAACAGCAAACACGTAGTGTAGTAACTCCCTCCCAGATGGTGTTATGAGGGACCTGGCGTGGAGTAGTAATTCCCTCGCAGATGGTGTTATGAGGGGCCTCACATGGTGTAGTAATTCCCTCACAGATGGTGTTATGAGGGACCTCACGTGGTGTAGTAATTCCCTCACAGATGGTGTTATGAGGGACTTGACGTGGTGTAGTAATTCCCTCACATATGGTGTTATGAGGGACCTCACGTGGTGTAGTAATTCCCTCACAGATGGTGTTATGAGGGACTAGACGTGGTGTAGTAATTCCCTCACATATGGTGTTATGAGGGACATGTGGTGTAGTAATTCCCTCACAGATGGTGTTATATGAGTGAGGTTTAGTCTTAGGCCTTCCTATCGTTGACGGATTAACACATCGCTGGTTGTTGTTGGATCTCACGGGCCGTTATCACTGGGTACCTGGGACCTCACTGTGTGAAGGTTAACTTGGGTACGACTGTTACTGTTGAGTTGTTCTCACTGACTTAAGCACTGTTCACCACTGTTCACCACTGTTTAACACTGATTCTGTGTGCGTATATGTGTATGTGTGTGTACGTGTATATCTATATACATGTACGCCATCAAAGATTATTGTTGCCTCCACATACCCCAAGTTTAGACAGATCCCACGGAGGTCTATGTAAATACTACTGCAGTGTTGATATGTTTCCAACTCCCGGACACAAACACACCCAAGGTCGCACACACACACACACACACACACACACACACACACACACACACATATTCCTCAGTGGTTCATCAGAAAACACCAGATGATGCAGGGAGGGAGGGAAGAAGAAAAAGAGAGAGAGGGGAGGAGGAAAAGAGAGAGGGGGGGGGGCGGGAGAGAGGGAGGGAGGATGGTAACCTTGAGCACTTCATATGTGTGTTTTTAGAATAGAACAAAGATGCGTGGGGGTGGAAGGAGGGAGAGGGTGAGAGGAGGAAGAGGAGAATGAACAAAGAAGGGAATAAGGGGTAAGAGAGGTGAGAGGAGTTATAGTGGGGGGAGAGGGGGGATACCAGGAATTTTCTGATGGAGAAGTTGAACACGTTTCATCTGACTGACAGCCCTTACTTTCATCTGACTGATAGTTGTATTTGACTGACAACAACTTTATATATGTAGCAAATGTAATTGTAATTATGTAGGTCAGACAGGAAAAACACTGCAGCTTAGAATCAAACAACATAAGTATAATATTAGAACTGCATCTGAAAGCAGTGCCTTGTTCGTTCATGTTAGGAATAATAATCACCCCATTGCTTGGGAAAAAAGCTTAGAAGTTTTCAAATCATCTTGTGTCACAGAAAGACTTCTTGTTGAAGCTAGTTTGATTAAGGAATTAAAATCAATAAACCTTAGTGATGGTCAGTTCAAAACTGATAATATGTTACATAAATTTATTTGTCAGTGGCCCAAGGTTAAAAATGCTTTAAAAACCTTTGATCTAGATGTATGATAGTTATTTTGTGGGCCCCCTTTTTTCTGACCTGACTTGACTAGTCACGTCACCACCCTTCTCTTAAGCTCCTCTACGTGTGTGTTGGTGTGGGGATTAGTGGATGTCATCATTTTGACCTGACCTCATGTTTTTTAGGTCACCCTGTATATTTAAGCCTCTCTCTGTCCATGTATTCCAGTTGCCTCTGAAGATGTCTTGAATAAAGACGAAAGCTAAGGTACTCCGTTGTTTCCATTTTCCCCGTTTTTTTTTTTTTTTTTTTTTTTTTTTTTTTTTTTTTTTTTTTATCAAGATTTATCTTATCCACGTTTTCATTGTGGATTTTCATAATATATATATATATATATATATATACATATATATATACATTTTTATAGATTTGTTTTATATATAGAGAGAGAGAGAGAGAGAGAGAGAGAGAGAGAGAGAGAGAGAGAGAGAAGTCAACATTAATCTTGAATGAAAGTTAAGAGAGAGTTGGCTGGTGGTGATGACTGAACAGGCTTTAAGGTCATGTGTGTGTGTAGTAAATAATAATAATAATAATAATAATAATAATAATAATAATAATAATAATAATAATAATAAAAGTGGTGATAATGGTGATATATAATTATGATGGTTAACTGTTCACTGAAAGCTATGGGATCCTTGAGGTGGAAATATACAAATGCCGTAAATGGTACATTATAACACCACTTAATTTTACCCTTTAGGTGTCGAACAATATAATAAACCAGTTTTCCTTATATGAAGCCACCACTGAGACTCTTCCTGTCACTTGGCATAATAATTCAATTTCCTTTTATGTGCAACTTCGGGAAGCTGGCGACAATATTGTGCATCATTAGTTGTCAGGCAGTTGTTCAAGACTAACTTTTGGTTCTTGGATAGAAAGACAACATTTAAACTTCAGTTATATTATATATATAATTTTTTTTTAATAAGCACCTCCTTGGCTTCCCCATGATTGGCGCCAGTCTTCATAACGCCTAATCCACAGAGCTACCGGGGGCCTACACCGCCTAGTTGCTCTGGTTATTGCTTCAGAAGTCTTCATGGCCAGGTCATAACAGCACTTTACGTCAACGACTCTGTTATTGCTCGCATACTTAACAAAATTTATTACAAAGACAAACTTCATTACGGATTGATAATTTTACATAAGCATTAAAAAAGGAATTAGCATTATTTGAAGTTGATATCATTTTATGTTTCGAAATATGATGCGAATATTTCTAAAAGCAGCCCCGTGGAGAAAGTAGAATATACTGAATAATAACATGGATCAGAAGGCATCTAAAAAGGACTCTCATAATACCAAAGTGAGACTGGCAAGTTGTGAGTGAAGACACAAGTTATCTACGAGTTGTTGATTATTTTTACAATGGTTGGAATGGGACTGTTCTTGTGGCGATCAGTACGAGGTGTGTGTGCAAAAAACAAGTTCACTGTATACTTTTGTTTCTTTTGTACTGACTCTTGTTAGGCACACACACACACACACACGCAGGCTGCTAGACCACTATGGTGCCACGTGTGAACCCAACGTGTAGAGTACCCATATAAAAGGCATCATAATAATCATAACTACAGCTGGAACGTCTCTCAAATTCAGTACAAACAGAGAACTCATCTTCCTTCACAACTCGACCAAGTTTCATATTAATGTTTCCGGAAGCTTGTCAGGTATTGTGTGTATAATATATGTTCTACCACACACTTCACATACAATAGACGTGACCTGCGACGCCGTATCGTTAACTCCTTTGCTTCTTCACTATACGAAGCTTTCAACGAGGAAATGTTAAAGCAGAGGAAGGTGAATGATGAATAAATATTGTGTTGGAAAGTGATGAGTAATGAACAAATATTTAAGGCGCTAAAAGAAAAATATTCATTGATGCATAAAGATTTTTTTGTAAGAGAAAACGTGGACTTACTTGATGGGCAAACTATCTCATTTATTTCTAGCATCTCTCTCTCTCTCTCTCTCTCTCTCTCTCTCTCTCTCTCTCTCTCTCTCTCTCTCCACTACAACATCACTTAGAAAGGTGAGACAAGGATAAAGGTGTACATTCTACACATTCTACATCTCTTTCACTAGCCAAGAGCGGTTATCTTCCCTTAGCGAATAAAACCTAATTCTGTGAGACAATAAAGTCTTTTAAAAGTGTTGTGTTGCAGCCGCCTGTGAGCCAGGAGTTGCAATTGGTCCATCACAACATGACTTCTTCCCCATAAGTATGTCGTGTAAACGTGTTCCAGATTCGAGGTAGTAGGCGTGGCTTGGTGGAGCTCCGAGAGAGTGATGGGCGAGAGTCTTACTGCAATAAGTTCATTCTTGTGGTGGGTCGCCAGAAGTGTTGTGGGGGTGAAGTGGGTGGAGAAACCTTGAAGGATTTTTATTTTAATTTTTATGTTTTTTTACGGGATTAGCCCACCCAGGAACAGGTCACTGACCCACATCGGGGCCTGGGGTTAATAATAATAATAATAATAATAATAATAATAATAATAATAATAAACAAATACAAAAATGAAAAAAATCAGATTAAAAGTGAGAAACAATATATGTATGTTGTGTTGTCAATAGCAAGAGAAACAATTGAGACCTGCAATTGTGTGTAAATGAGGCAGAAAGTCAGATCAGCAACCTGGGACTTGGTCACAATTTTCGTGATGTCATATGGCAGCAGGGTCTACCTTTAGTGCTGTTAATATGATGGTGTTAAGGCCGCCATCCTCCCTCAGGTGTTGTTAATTGTGGTGGTGTGTCAGGTGCCATCAGGCCATCTCCTCTGTCTTCTGCAGGAGACGAGGCTAAGGATGGCTGACAGACAGACAGACGAGGGCATCCAGAGACAACGATGCTTGTCTTAGCTGGGGCCACACATGTGTCTCGTACATAACTTGATACCTTTTGTCATCGTGTGTGTGTGTGTGATGAGTCTTAAGGGTGCGGACTCCTTCATTGTCTTACTTGTAAAGAGTCTACACATAGTTCTTCACTGACTCAAGTATTATGTCAAGAATATAAAGACTATTTTGTTGTTCATTCAATCACTGCCATTTTATCCACACTAATCCCTAGTAATGCTCTCTCTCTCTCTCTCTCTCTCTCTCTCTCTCTCTCTCTCTCTCTCTCTCTCTCTCTCTCTCTCTCTCTCGGAACGTCATACAAACAAGAGAAAGCTGACCGTCCGCGTCGAAAAGTCAAGGAGGAAGTGGAAGATAAACACTCAGACGGACGTGACCTTCTTACTCTAGCTATATCCTGCCTCCCTATGGCTGAGTGAACTATATCCTGCCACCCTATAGCTGAGTGAACTATACACTGCCACCCTATGGCTGAGTGAACTATATCCTGCCACCCTATAGCTGAGTGAACTATACACTACCTTCCTATGGCTGAGTGAGCTATACACTGCCTCCCTATGGCTCAGCGAACTATACACTGCCCCGTTATGGCTGAGTGAACTATACACTACCTTCCGATGGCTGAGTAGGCTATACACTGCCACCCTTTTGCTGAGTGAACTATACACTGCCTCCCTATGGCTGAGTGAACTATACACTGCTTCCCTATGGCTGAGTGAACTATACATTGCCTCCCTATGGCTGAGTGAACTATACACTGCCCCTATGGCTGAGTGAACTATACATTGCCTCCCTATGGCTGAGTGAACTATACACTGCCTCCCTATGGCTGAGTGAACTATACACTGCCCCTATGGCTGAGTGAACTATACACTGCCTCCCTATGGCTGAGTGAACTATACACTGCCCCCTATGGCTGAGTGAACTATACACTGCCTCCCTATGGCTGAGTGAACTATACACTGCCTCCCTATGGCTGAGTGAACTATACACTGCCTCCCTATGGCTGAGTGAACTATACACTGCCCCCTATGGCTGAGTGAACTATACACTGCCTCCCTATGGCTGAGTGAACTATACACTGCCTCCCTATGGCTGAGTGAACTATACACTGCCTCCCTATGGCTGAGTGAACTATACACTGCCTCCCTATGGCTGAGTGAACTATACACTGCCTCCCTATGGTTGAGTGAACTATACACTGCCTCCCTATGGCTGAGTGAACTATACACGCTGGTGACATGAAACTTACATTAAAGCTACGAGATGATTTAAAATTCTCTGTCCACCTACAACAAAATAGTTATTCACCTGTTTCTACTTCCTGTAAATAATAAGATATTGTCACAGTAGACGGTAGAAGTAAATACCCTTTCCAATATATACTGTAAGTAGAACAAAGTAGATAACAATGTCGGCATAATAAGGCGCAGGTATATTAATTATCACAGGTATATTAATTATCACAGGTATATTCATTATCACAGGTATATTGGGACTATCCGATCGCTATGTTGTTTTAGTTTTTATTCGTCTCGTCTCATCAGTGAAGTATACAGTATGCAGATCACACATGCACATCCTCGTCTCTCTTGTTTGGTATTGGCACATATTTTTCTTCTTCAGATCCAGTAAAGAGAGAATTGTTGACGCCCAGATTGTTTGAGATATTACCCGAGTCTTGTACACCCGTAGACGAATTTACAATATTGGTGAATGGAAACACCTGAAGATTTACCTCCCCCCGTGCTTATCTTACCTGAAGATTCACTCCCCAGCTTATTTTACCTGAAGATTTGTACCCCCAGCTTATTTTACCTGAAGATTTGTACCCCCAGCTTATTTTACCTGAAGATTTGCACCCTTAGCTTATTTTACCTGAAGATTTGCCCCCTATATTATTTCAGGTAAGGTTAGGTTACGTTACGTTACGTCACGTCTAGCTAGGCAAGGTTAGATAACGCAAGGTAAAGCAAGGTTAAAGGTTAAGTTAGATTAGGTAAGGTAAGGTTAGATTAGATTAGGTAGGATAATGTTAGGTTAGGATAGGATAGGTTAGGTTATGTTAGGTTATGTTATGTTAAGTTAGGTTCGGTAAGGTTAGTATGGCCCTACGCAGCTTCCAATCTACCTACATCCATTAAATGAGACTACAACACCACCAAAACAAATCCATAATATACAATAGTTTCTCCCTAGATGGTGTTCAAGGACTCCCCCCCCCCCCCCCAGTATCATGAGAACTTTTTCACCATAAACAGGAATTAGTTTTTCTGTGTGATTTTACCTGAGATAAAACTGAAGGTGCTGGTACAAAAACAAATGTATATATGATCATAGAAAACAATTATTGTGAAAATATAAGGGGTAACTTAACTAAACGTGATGAGTCGCGTTTAGCTGACGATAAGAAGATATTGAAAGACTGTGAATATAATATAGCTCTTAAGACATATTAGGCTTAAGAGGAATGTATTTTAGAGATATTATGTGAGGTATATAGTGGTAGAGAATAAAATATGGCCAATATAACAACGAGAGAGTATATTAGGTCAACACGGGGAGGGTACACTGCGTGGAGAGTAAGAGAGGAACACAATGGTTGGGTAAAAAGAAAGTGGAGAGACTAAGTGAACTACTGTACTGGGTGATGGAACGAGACACTTACCTCAATATCCAACGAGGGAAACATGATGGCGTGTTATGGTTGATGAAGCACTTTAAAAAAAATCACACTTATGATAACCACTGATTCACACCATTACCAACTTACAAACACTTTTTTATTATCTGTCTTCACACTTGCAACACTTTAACGCCACTAAGGCATTTTCCATATATTGGCAACACTACCAACTTATAAGCACTTTTGACATGGTTTCTCAACATTTACACCACACTTAACATTTCCAGAACATGTTTACTCGTCATCACAGTCTTTGGTACTGGAAACTCCAAGGCCGGAGACCTAGATCTCTTATGACTGCTGTGCCAAGTTTCCCATTTTTTTTGTTTTTTCTCCATAGTCGTATTAGATGTTTGTTATTATAATGGTTCGTTGTTTCCCAGTGTGTATCTTTCCTAATGTTCTTGTCGTAAGTGACTGCATCGCTATGGAGACAAATGATCCCACCCCGTTCACTGTTCACTGATCAACTGGCTAGGCTACAGCCACAGTGGAATCGCTCTGACCTGAGAAAGTGGACGGTGAGTTAGGCTATCTCTTTTTTTTTTTGTCACTCCTCCTCCTCCTCCCCCACACTCTCCACTCACCCACCCCCCACTCTACCTCGCTCCTAGGCGCTGTGAAAACAAGTCCATCACTCTCGGGCAGGTTCTCCAACTTCGCGCACCTCACCTCCAGGGAACACAAATCACAAACACACGAGGACACGGATGTTATTGTAGAGGAAAAAAAAAACAGAGACGATTATTATATATGTACAGTAGATCTCCAGAACCAGTGTGAGATATATCACTGCTTCAACACCAATGTTTCAGTG